>VDFB02000363.1:155753312-156233397 GCA_007258455.2 Sequoia sempervirens | reverse complement strand
TGGTGGAGAGGATACATGAAGGACTGTCGAAGCTGCAGAATGGTGATACTAGTACTCAATTCTTTTGGTATTCCATATTGATGCATATGTTCTTGTTTAGGAATGCTAATTTCTTTGCTAAGAATATGAACTTAAGACAATCAGTTAATGGAGAAAGATTGCCAGTACAGATATGGGCTGTAGATTTGTCCTATAATAAGGAAAGTACTAGTTATGTGTAATTTGATAATTATTTTGCTACAAGATTGAGGGCTAGATTGATGGTAAATGTACCTAGGATCCCTCAGGCACTGCATGATTTCCTTCAGCCGAAGGAGAGGAAACCAAAATTGAGGGTTTTACATAACTGGGTTGACATTATCCCATATCTAGTGCTTTATCCTGAGAATATATGGATTTTAAGGAACCCCTCACATACTACCATACAATGTGCCACCAAGACTAGGGTTCACGGAAGTTATGTATGTGGTAGATGGGGGTGTATTCATGAATAACCTAACTAGAAAGGAGAACATTATTCCACGATTATACAATAATTAATGCGACTTTTACATTTTTCAAAGGGAGGCTAGACACATTTTGACAAGTGCTTGTTGATTACCATGAGATTTGGTCCAAGGCGACAACATGATCACGAGGTTTCTTTGCTCTTTTAGACAAAAAGAATAAAAGGTGTAAGTACACATGAGTTCAATTTCCTTGAGGACCTAATCAGGAATGAATTTGATTTAAATAGACAGGAATTGAATAAGGAAAAGTGGATAGCTTATAGTAAGCTACTGGATATTGTGCATGAAATGGATCCGACGTATGATCCATTGATGGAATTCACTCCATACCAAAAGAGAATTGACTTTTTAATAAAGAATTTCAAGGAGATAATGGAAACCTTGACAACCAAAAAGATAAATTTAAGGCTAAGTTTGGATATGCAAGGACAAAGTGATATGCCAATTGAAACAAGGCGGTATGTGCATTCTGAGAAAGGTGGCCCATCTATAGGAGGAAAAGGGATACTACCAATGATGAGGAAGAAGTAGACAGAAAAGGGAAGAAATCAATGAAGGCACCTTCACGACTAGGCCCAAAATTCAAAGTACCTGGGGCTATCAAAATCATTGAATTAAAATATTCACCAGAGCATAGTTCCCCATCACCACCACCTGAGCCAAGCCCTAAGAGGCAAAGAACTGATCACCTACCTGAGGATCTCACAGATGAAATTATTGTTACTGATCAAGACATGCAGGTTGGTATGTTGTCCCCTCCTAGGTCAACTGAATTGGTTCTATCCGATTTGGATATGAAGGGTAAGAGTGTGCAAGATGCAAGAATGGAGGCTTGCAAGTTGTTCTTAGATGACAATGCATTTGTAAAGACTCCTGTATTCTTGCAATTGGCATGGAGGATGAAATTTGAAATATCAAAATAAATGTAAGGAGAGAACTAAGGCGGCAATTGGTCGGAGAATGATGAAGAAGTGAAAGCTGAACTAATGGAAGAGTTCAAAAAACATCACTCGAGAAGAAGGAGGACAACAAGTGAATCAATTTGGTGTTTGATTTTTGAATGGGACATATAAATCACGGTGGCTCAATGCTATTATGAAGTCAAGAATCCTTTTTCAAGATTATGAAGAAAGAAGTTAAAGGCGACATTACAAAACTCGCCTTCAATGAAGAATATGAGACCTTGGCAATTTGGGCATTGGTTCCACAGGAAGAAAGCCAGGACGTACTGATATTAATCAAATTTCAAGGAGGGATTAATACAAAGGAGGTTCGAGGAGACTACAACAATGAAGCCACTAGTTTGAGTGTGAATGTGGCCAAGTTGGCTAAGCAGTAGCGAGGGAGGAGAATTTGAAGAGCCTAATGGAGAAGTATAACATTTTAATTGAACAATATAGTAAAATGCAACAGAGGAATGTTGAACTGCAAACTGAAGTAGAAAGGTTCAAGTATAGACATACTGGGGAAACATCCAATGCTCCATGAACCAGCACATCACCTCCCACAGCAGGGTCAATGCCTCCTACTTCTCCAAATGTTTCTACACCAGGGTCTCCCATTCAAAATCCTGCTCTTACCCCTCCTCTAGAACAAGTCGATGAACAAACAGAGTACTCTATTTATCCAACAAAGAGGCAGATCATGAAGGAAATTGATCAATTATAGACATCACTAAGCATAAAAGATGACGGTTTTCTTTCAAAATAAAAATAAATTGTTACTCTTGTTTTGGAGCATTTAAATGAAAAGGTGGATAATAAACTGCCCTCTATACATTCTTTGTATTCTTTGCTATCTGAAGCAATAAATAATATTGATAGGGATCAGGGGATAGTGATTCTAATAATTCAAAATTGGATCCCTAGGGAAAATAATCTATATGTTATAACTAAAGCCTCAAGGTTTGATGCAAATAACAGGCCCCAATCATTGAAGCCTACCTATATATTAGTTAAATCATTGCAAAGTTTTCAGACCTTATCAGATGATCTAAGTAGAAAGATTAGGGAGTTGGTAAAGAACTTCAATGATTGGGGTAACACACTGTTACCTGATATAACTGATGAGCAGGGGGAAATTAGAACACTTCAACAATGGCAGGATCAAGCAAGTAGAGTCATCAATAATCAAATTAAAAAAATTTATGATGACTCAAATTATGATTTTTTGGTAAATTGTATGGATAAGATTATTGGTACCGGCTCATTTTTGGAATCTTTGAAAGAGATGCTAATCAGATAGCGGTAAAGTATTTGCCTTATAGTACAAAGGTAAAAGAGGTGATTGATTTTGACTAGCCAACTGACGAAGAATACCAAAGGTGGGTGGCTAAGTATTTTAATGATGATGAGTAAAAAGAGTGGGCTACTGACAGGTGGCAAATCAGATGTTGCGGTTACAATGTTTCCAATTTTGTATAGATGACTTTCTTGGTGTGGGTTTCACGTGGTTTTTTGTTATTGCATCAACCTTCCTCCATCGACATGATGAACGAGAATATGATCCAGGATGATTGTTGTTGTAATGATTTTTGAACAAGAATATTTTTCATGGTGGTGGCTATTGTAATAAATTTTGGAATATCACCAGGTGCTCCAATTGACTGGTGACAGGTGTACTTTTTGGCTCGGTGCTTGTTTACTCCTTCATTTTCTATAAGAAATATTTCAAAGCCAGAAGTGCAGGTTAGCAAGTTAGATAACTTTTGTCAAGTCTAGGTGAAGTTGCAGAGCGAATTGTAAAGTCTGATGGTTTTAGAGAAATGCAATTTAGGTTTTGAGTCATTATGTAACAGGTTTTGAGTTCATATAGATTTAATGTTGTATAACAATACTAGCATTTGAGTTGAAATAAAAATTTGAGCTTATGTCTCTCCATTGTACATGCATATCTGAACTTTGAATGAAATAACTAAGGGTTGTTTTATCCATCTCACTATTGTGGTGTGTATGATTCTATTTTAGCTTTAATTCAAGGAATTAATCAAAATGCTTGAATGGGATTATAGGCGGATATGTGATGTATAAGGATTTGATAAGTAGTCCTAGGTTAGAATACATACTGATGAAATTGTAATGCAATATTGTCAGGGATCTTATATGTGATGTATTAAATCTGTTATAAACCTCTAGATGCTTATGAATTTGACTCCTGCAATGGATATATGGCACTGATCTAAGTTGTAATTATTCGTGTAGTTCAGTATTTGTTTGTCTTTGCCTAAAGCTTGCTACAAATTGCAAATCATTGACTATCTTATACAATGGATTGTGTTTAGTTATCTCACGCTCCAGATAGTTGATATTGTCTAAGAACAACCAATTCTAATTGATATTATCTTATCGTGTTGAACTATTAAGTGAGATCATATGCTATTGTTAATGGTGTTTATAATAATGGTGCGGAAGGTGCCGCAAACACATTAAGGGATACCCTCCACAGGTCTTGCCACGGCCCAAAGTGTCTGAGGCTTTTAAGTTCTCGTCGGTTAGTTCCCACGGTCCTTGAGTTGCCTTGATTGGAATTGGAAATTCCATAGGTATAGTAGAAGACAAACCTTGTTACATTGTAAAAAAAACCAACATACACATCAACCACTGAAAAATCACCTCTACAACTGACTTTTTAATCTTTTATGATCACATGAAACATAAAACACACTAATTTCAAGGTTATTAACATCACTATTGAAATGTTTTAATTTTTTGACCTTTCAAACATTAAAAAGTACATCATTAAATTAATTATGTAATGGCATAAAAATTAAAAACATCATGAATTAATTATGTAACCACATAAGTCAAATATAATTCTATTAAGAAATTAATATCAAATAGATAATATAATGAAGTAACATACATTTCAATGTCATTGATCTTCTTCTTCATCCAACTTTTTGTCTATATCATCCGATCCAGATTCGACATTGTAAGGATTGGTCATATCATCATCATCATCATCAATATGGGTTTGATAATGTCATCATCACATAGTGTCATGTCTTCATAAACATTATCCTACATCATCATCATCTGAGTTCCTCCTCTGCCGACATCTTAAATCAAGGTTATCATCGACTAACCATTGATCACGATCATCATCTACATCATCTTCTAGTTCTTGATTATCTTCTTCTTCCACCGCATTATACTTTACCGGCCTTCCTCTTGGATCATGTCTAACAACAATGACCTTGATTTACCTAGAACCTCTGAGTAAAATACCTGCTCACATTGGCTTGGAAGAACATAGGGCTCATTTCCAGCTCACTCAATCAACCTTGTATTAACCATGGCAAATCCATTATCATGTTCAATAACAGTTCTCTCAGGATAATTTTCATTCAATCATAGCCTATACCATAGGATGACGAACAAAATTAATCTGAAGGACTTAAAGTCACACTCAAGTATATCATCCAAAATCCCAAAGTATCAATTTATGAGACTTTTGGATGTATGTCACTTCTAGATGAAACATTAGTCGCCTAAAAGACTACAGTTATACTAGAATCACATGTTTTCTTCATGTCATCCAATATTTTGATTTGAAATTTACAACCATTGCACTACATAGCGAATTGTTTCACCTGCAATATGTCAAACATGTAAAAATTATTGCAATATTGTCAGTTGATAAACATATTTATTCTTGGCCGAATGTATGCAAAGAAAACAATCTCAAGATATATATACATCAATATGCTTGAAAATAATTAAATAATATGGGTGATTAATATATTTATATGTACTTTTTTATCTCTTAAACCATATGCTAAATCAATTTCCTTTGGTTTAACATTGGAATCTCCATTACGATGAGCTTCTTTAACCAATGAAGCCACACCTTCCCATGTTAATATGCTTGATTGATGTCGTTCAGTCACCATGTCAATCAAGATTGTTCGTGACGTAAAAATGTAGTGCATCCCACTCTCAACCAACTGTACCAAAATAAATTGAAATTCACAAACAACGTATAATTAGTTAAATACCACAGTACACGACCTCAATTTATAATTGATGTATATTGAAGATTAAAAATTAGTATTTACAATAGCAAAACCCATATGCAAAAATGCATTCCAATTAATCTCCATGACCATCATAATTGCCTCTCCTTGCTCCAATCCCTCCCCCAGCAGTGCTCCCCTTGGGAATTTGTTGTTAATGAGTTGGGATCCCAAATGCGATCTACATGGATATTTGCTGCAAGCTTAGGAAGATATTCACTAATGTACACCAGGGTCTAGTATGCCATATATCCCTCCACCATAGAACCCTCGGGATGTGCTCTTTGTCTAACCAAAGCCTTCAAAAATTTCAAGTGCCTCTCAACCATCCACATTGACCTTGTGTGTACAGGTCCACACAATTCAATCTCCTCAACTTGGTGTATGAGGTAGTGTTCTTGAGCATTGAAAAATGTTGAAGGTAGACACTTTTGCATTTCACACATTAGATGGGGAATTTTTCTCTTTCAATAATTTATATCTTCTTTATGGATTTCTTTAGATGACAACCATCTACAAGTGATTCAAGGGGCACAAATATATTAATGATGTTGCTTAAAATATATTCAATATAAGACATAACAAGTAAAACAAATAGCGAATTATAAGATATTGTCGATGAATTGAACTTAAGTCTCGCTTCTTACCTCATGTATTTTTCCAAGATCATATATAACTTGCTTGACATTGTTGTCAAAGTTGTCTGGGAGAGATAGAGGTAGAACGTACTGCAACAATTATAAAATGATCTTTTCATTATTTTTCCAAAAGTAGTAAACACAATACACTGAAAAGTACATACATTATACAAGTGTATATAATATACCAGAATAATTATCTTAATGAAGGTATGCCAATCATGCGTTTTCATCCCTAACCCATATTCACCTTTCTTTGTTATGATATTGTTTATGTTCGCAGCAAATCCTGTGGGAAATCAAATTTTTCGTATGACTTCTTTTATATTTAACTTCTTTACTTTCTGATAATAACCGAGAAGGCACTTATGTGAACTGGTCTCCATCACTATTCAATTCAATGGCTTTCATTGCCATGATTAGCTCACGAATATCTTTCTAAAAATTTTTACAATTTTCTTTGTCATGCCTTCCATCCAATATTTTTCATAACATTTTTGTTATATTATTTCCAATATGCATTGTATCAAACAAATGCACAATTTGTAGCTGCTCATAGTAGGGAAACCTACTAAATTTTTTGGGATAACTTTTCAGTCCCTGTGGAAGTCGGCCATTAATGCCTTGATGACCTTCATGAAGCATATAAGTTAAACAAATTAACAACGAAAATCATTGTCATTACAACATGAGTAAACACAACACAATATTAAAATATAAATTCAAAACATATCATATATGATAGATAAACAATTTGATATGATGTATAATCTTGACGATTAATTCTATTTTATTCCAATTTCCATAGGTGAGGTGACATTCTTCGTGGTTTTGATGTAGTCTCCTCTTTCCCATTGAAAAGATGTTTTTCAGTAGTTCGATACTTATGATTTCTATGGAGGAAGTGCCTATACTCATCAAACACCTGCTTTCCTATACTTTTTGAACAACGAGATTTCATCTTTGGACCACAAATTGGACATGCAAATTTTCCCTTTTTTTGAAGACTTGCAAGATGATATATAATTGGATTAAATATGTCAATTTTTATAATTATATATAATGAATAGATTATTTTAAAAACATTCATGATATCTACTTCATCAAATTAAATATTGTTAAAGTGCAGTCGAATGTTATAACATAACACAAAAATGTGTTAGCTGGGAGCGTCATGAATTTTCCATACAAGCATTGCATGGGATTGAAATTGTCTTTGTCATATTGGTCTAGAGACGTCATACATAGTGACGCCATTCCATAACTTTAGTAACTCATCGATAAGAGGCTCGATATATACATTCATATCTTTAACTTGGTACTTACCTAGTTGAATGAACATAAACATTACATAATTATTATAACCATTTTACTGCAATATATATAAATTAATGTACATGACTATTGAATGAAAAAAATATAAGTCTTTATGCAACAAATAAGACAAATGAGATGCTACTACGTTAAAGAAAATTGATGTAAACAAATACCTGGAACAATCATTGACAACATTATTTGTTAAATCCATATAGAGGAATGTTATTGTTGATAACAAAAACAGGTCACACCGACTAAATAGATCTCAACTCTCCAAATGGATTGACACTGTCCACTCCCAATGAAAGCCCGAGATTATGAGGTTCTTCTTTAAAGTGTGGACATTTTTCCTCCATGTCCTAAATACAGAGAACCATCGCGAGGCGTTGAAAGAATGTCATCTCCCACTTCTATTAGTGCATAGTAATCCATCGGTGCACTAGTTTTACTTTCCTAAATAATCGTTATAAGTGGAATAATGGGAATATAACGAAGAACCTTGCAAGACACCTTTTTTGTTACTTGATATGTTATGACATTCCAAGCATTCTATTGCAAATTCATGTTGTTTATGATATATCATATGATCATTGGGACATGCATCTATTGCTTGATACTCCATTTCGATATCTTTCATAATGGCACATAAATCTCAGTATGAGTGAAGTAAAATATTTGATGGTGGTAACAAAAATTCACCAATCAATCTACAACAAAAATAATTTGTTCATATAAAGAATATCAATGGTATATATTTCATCCTTTATTTACTAGTGATGAACTAACGACAATTAAAATAGATGAAAAAAGATGACATTTATGAAATACCTTAACATCCATGAGATTGCTATGTTTGATAAAACATTCATAACCTTAAAGTTCAACAGCAAAAATACAACAGAGAGAAGAGTTGTTTTAGAGCCTTCATAAAGGGGCTCGTATGCCTTGTCAAGTACAGGTAAATCATGAACATCATCAAAGTCATCTTGATCATCATGATCACTTACCACTAAATGTGCATGGATCAATGTATTCATACCATCATCTTTAACTGTGGTTTTCTCTCAAGCATGATCATCTTCTTCCATGGATCATTAACTTCATCTTCGATATTCACAACTCCATGTTCATCCACTCTGCAAAACCACATTCTCTAGGGTGTGATAATCCATATCATCTGCCCTAGGGTGCCCCACCTTTATAATAATGATAGACACAAATAAACCATGATCATGATCAAGTGATTATATATATATAGAAAATGTTAAAACAATATAAACATTTACAAATTCAATCAATATAAACACATATAATGAACAACTTACCAATGGACGAATAATCCATGCCCCCTTCAACATGACCATGCTACCTACAATGTTTCTCAGCTGTTGTGATAAAAAGTCATCTCGTCTTTAAGCCCTTGCAATTATTACAAGGACAATAACATTTCCCATCACCCTTTCTTTTCAATCTAGCCCACAATCTATCAAGTGTCTCTTCATTTTGTTCTGGACTAAATTATCTGACATGATTTTTCTTTGCCAAGCTTGACTATTTAGATCTTCAAAAAATATCAAACTCACACTCCAATAATTTTTATTCATAGACAGGTAACATAGTCTAATAATTTTGATATTTTACACCAAAAAAATTTGGCATGCAACCACCCCTGCAAAAGAGAAGATAGTTTGAAGTTAATGACCCCAAAAAACACTTTACAATGCTAATTCCAAAACTTATTAAATTCTAATTTTACTATGATTTCCAACCGTTAAGACTCCTAAAATCAAGATATTGAACTTGATCAAAAAATTCCTACAACAATGGAGGTAGTGAGCTAGTAAGAGCAAGTGACCCATTCCTAAGGAGCAATAAGTCAGAATCATCATTGCTAATGTCAATACGGATTTATCCTTTTAGTTAAAGATGCAATGTGTCACTTCTTATGACGAGCTTATCCCTAGGGCCCTCAACATTGAGAGAGCCATAATAAAAAACAACAAAAGCATTGGTAAGAGCATGATTAGGGTACAAACCCTAGGCCTCCATAGAAACATAAACATTAACTATAGTGGATTAGTGAGGTTGCAATACTAGAAAGATTGAGACAATGTAGGTAATAACAAAATCTTGCAATCTAAAGACTGTAGCCAATAACAAACACACTATGTAGCTTACTAACATTTGTAAATGCAATCTACGGTAAGAAGAATGATAGTCACTTGAGATGTGACAGTCAAAAACAAGCTAAGCAGTGACAAGATAATAAAGCTCAAACCTTG
This sequence comes from Sequoia sempervirens, assembly GCA_007258455.2. Lineage (NCBI taxonomy): Eukaryota > Viridiplantae > Streptophyta > Pinopsida > Cupressales > Cupressaceae > Sequoia > Sequoia sempervirens. The sequence continues at coordinate 156,223,637 of VDFB02000363.1, read as the reverse complement.
CATAGTAAAGTGGAGATTTTAACAGTGAGTTTCCTTACCCCCTTGCTGACCTTAAGGGTTTTTCAAATGCTTTTGGTAGTGTTAGACAAGGCAAATGCAATCAGGGAATGATTGTCCAAATGAAATAACAATGGTAATCATAGGTTCAATGTTTCTTCTTAGCCATTAATATTGTATAATGGAGGTAGTGGATTGCATGTTTGAGCAGTGTTTTGAGACTCACCAAAGATGGGAAAATAGTGAAAAATAATTTGTGGACTATGAAGTAGTGTCAATAAGGTTGAAGGATCTTAAGAACTACAATACCATGAAACAATGAATCCCCTATAGTAAGTAGGCAGTCTATAGGGCATAGTTTGATTTTATAGAAGGATGCTCATGAAAGGAATCTTCAAGTGATAGTGAGTGAACTGTTTGAGATTGCAGCTTGAGGGTGCAATACCCACTTAAAGGAAGTTAGCAAAGTAGTAAATGTGCAAGAAAATTGAATCGTATTAATAACAAACAATTCACAATGTTATCTTCCATAATGCCTTGAGTTTGAAGACAAAAATCTCATTCTATCTCATGATGAAAGTGGTGAGCTTAATGGTCAATCACTGGCAACCATGATTTTAAAACATGCTATTGTGTTTATGGAGGCAACATTTTAAGCAAGGCAGTGAGTGGTGGTTTGGAACAATGGCAGGTATGAAGGACTTGCTTTATATGCATACTATGCAGTCTAGCTTAAGACAACGTTCTTAGAAGAGATTGAAGGTGGATTATGGAACTCAAGGGTTACCATGAAAAGGATTAAAGCAAAGACTGAGATCTATTTAAAAGCCATGGTCATGAAGATATTAAAGATGTCACATGCAAAAACCTAGTAGCTGGAGTAATGAATACAGTGCCAAAGAGGATAGTGTGTTGGGGCAGATTTAGGAGATCTCCACATTATCCAATTATAGGGAAAAACATCATTTATTTATTTTTTTAATTAAAAGAAATCATTCTAAACCCTATATAGGATACATTGATACTTCAAAAGCCTCTGAAGGAATTTTAGATTATGCAAATATATGTCAAGTAACATTCATAAGGTTTAGAAAATCTTGATCACTCTCTAGAATAGCCCATTAAACATGGGTTGTGCTTGAATGCACTACATAATTGATATAACACAACCACTCTGCATATCAACTAGAGTTATAGGCTCTTTATTGCAGCAAGAGGTAATCACTCTTCGATCATGCTATAATTACATCCTATCCTGTTAAACTTGAGACAACCTGAATGCACCCAATGATGATTGACACCTACATTATACAACCTGAATTAACTACATTATATGAGTGCCTCCATTTCTATCACAACATAGCCACATTAAACTTGGGTCACACATGAATGCATCCTGTATTTGTTATAGCACAATTGTGCCACATGACCAATAGAGTTATGGATCACATAATTACAGTCACAAGAATTGTTCCTTGGTTGTGATCTTATGGTGATTCCACACAACAAAATCTGGACATGAAATTCTCAAAACCCTTTAACCTCTAAAAATGAAATCTGATGAGATGTTGCTTTAAAATATGATTTTCAAACCTGAACTACAAATCTGACTTCACAACTAATTCTGCAAAAAGACAATGACTACCCTCAACCTGGTGATATCTTCTTGAATTTTTTCTATTTTTCCCAAGAAAATCGTCCTTAGTTCTCCACAAACTGTCTCAAGTAGAGAAAAACACTATCGCAATAAATCAGGCACAAACTCACTTTTCTTTATGTTGGCCACAATTTGATTTTTTTTATTTTTCATGTTTGTCAAAAATTTGACGAAAATAATAGCCGACATTTCGACGAACCCCAGGTTCGTCGAAATTTAGACGAACATCAAGGATAAACTTTCAAAAAATTGGAAATTACACATCAAATTTTACAAGCACCCAACGAACATCGAATTTTACATATTTTGTTAGACAGTTTGTCGTATTTTGCAGTCAAATGTATTAGTGGCATGAAATCAAAGTAGTTGATGGAGATAATTTCATGTTTTGTTCACTTTTGAGTCATTTTTAGCACTTTTTCTATTTATAATCATTTCAATTTTGAGTTTTTCTACCACTCTTGACATAATTGTTCATAGTTAACATTCATTTTTTCTTTTTTTTATGCTCTTGATTGAGATTTTCGCTTTTGACTTTTCTTGTTTCAAAAAGGCCACATTAGTGAAATTTTTTTCCTTGAGATAAAAATCCATTTTTGATATTACCACTTTTGAGTTTGGTGAGTGCCTTCAACAAAACAATGTTCGTATTTAGATTTTTTAAGCGCTTTTGACACAAATGTCATTCCTTTTGAAAAAATTTAATGCTTTTGCTTTGTAGAGATTTTTGAGTCAATTTGTTTGCAATTTGAGGTTCATTTTGCAATTGTGTAGTAAATTCTTAACATCATGGGTTGAATGGTTACAGGATGTTTTCAATCTTCTTATGTCGAGGGAGCAATGATCATGTGATCTATTTGATTTGATCATTGGTTTTCATGAGTTGGAGTGGGATGTTCTTGACATTGTCGGGTTACAACACATATGTTACATGTTAACTATCAGATGTCACAGAGCAATGATGACTACTCTGGTTTTCTATGTGGTTTGGTCTTAATGATCATCATTCCTAATCAATGAGGTGGGTAGTTCTCAATTGGTTGGGGTGTATGCATCAATAAAATGTTCAAGCATGGAACTTGATATGCATGGGGCTTGTGTCTCCTTATGCATTTATACAGAGATATGCATGAGGTTGCGTATTGAGGAGATAGATCCATTTTTGTTGGTGTTAGTTTACTTCATGTATGGGCTTGGGAGCACATACTAGTTACTAGGCCTGATGGCATATTGGATCAGGATCTAGAGTATCCATATTCTTTTAGATATGGTGACTTTCTACATTATACCTGGCCCAGGTAGCTCCCTTACTTGTGTCACGTTATAGATGGAATGCCAAGTTTTTTTTGGAGGCCTTATTTGGACTGTCATGTATGGCACAGTGATCAAGATTTTTTTCCATATTGTAGACAGACTCGGTGGCTTATTGGTTGCATTCATTATTTATTTAGAGAGATATCTTCCTAATCATGTTTTTTGGTAGTTCAATGAGAGATAGGGTCATTTTTCAGATGCTTATGAAGCTCATTTTAGCAGGACCACTAGAGAGGTTTGGGTATGGGGTTTATAGGTTGATTGAGATGTAGTTGTTGTGGAGTTTAGAGAAATTTCCTTGTTCAAGTGGGGGTGGCCAATTAGATAGGTGGATCCTAGGACCACACCATATTTTGATCAATGGTGGGCCAGGTGTATTCCTTTGAGGTTTACAAATCCTACTGGAATTCCTATAATAGGTAGAGTAGGTATTACTGATCACCATTGTGAGCGAAAACACATTCAGATTGTTATCGAGCAATTAGATAGAGACATATAGGATGGTGGGTAGGGTGGACATGAAAATCCTATGTAGTAGGATCAGGCACAAGTTCTTGGTCCTCCTCCACCATCTGGAGATGGATCAGTACAGTTAGCTCAGATGACAGTTGTGAGAGGCATAGAAGTAGTGGGGCAATAGGTCGCAAAGGCTTAGGTTATCACCTTGACAACGAAGGGGGACAACTTGAGGGAAGAGCGAGACACCGAGAGTGGGCAACATCATGCCATAGAGGCCTAGGTATAGGTGATTACAACTAAGAGGGATACCCTCAGAGGAAAGCATGATGCCCTCCATGCACAATGAGATCAGTATATGAGGGAGGCCACATATTATCATACTTTGTATGATGCCTTTGTATTTAGAGCTCAGCAGCAAATGCATTTTGGAGAGCCTAACACAGCTAGGGTCCTTAGAGGTGTGCTCCTCCAACCAAGCAATAGGATATTTGTACTTGATCTTTATGATGTTTATTGTTCAAAGACTCATATTGTAGACATGATTTGTTATATATATATTTATCAACCCAGCTAAGGCCTCATATATATATGTATTATTTTTGTATTATGATATCACACATTTTTATATGATGATGTACCTAATATTCTCATTTTTGATGATGATATATATGAGATATACATGTTTCGATTTGGCTTCATTATGTGTTATGTGATGATTATGTATGACAATGTATATTTAAACATGTTTTTTTTACTTTTTTTGATGTATGCATATGATATGGATTATGGATTATCGATGTATCTATATGATTTTTATTATGTATATGATGGATGTTGACTATACATGGTACATGATTTTTTTTATGGATTTATTATCATCATGATATATGTATTGACAACATTGTGTATGTAGGATGGATGTGGTACTAATGATATTGTGATGTAGTATAGATGTTAGTTAGAAGAAATGTTGGATGATGGATAGAAATTTCATGTTGTTAGTTATTGATGAGTTGCTTTTGCTTTGCATAGAGTCTTCATATCTTTAACAATCCTTTTTTGATATATAAAATAGAAATTATGAACCATGGTATTGATAACAAAGGTGAATTTGTATCCATTGCATGGACTTTGACTTGACATAAAAAGATTATTCTTTCTCATACCAAACATACATAAACCTTGTTTAAAATATATGGTTGAGTTGTGTTAAAAAATATTAGACCAGTTACACAAAGAGGTATGAAATACCTAACATGCAACTTGTGAATTTTTTGTTTAGACCTACTCAAACATGAACAAACAATGAAACATTAGTCAATAAACAAGTCATAAACAAGCATTCCCCATGAAATTCATCTAAACATAAGAACATTGAACTCAAAGCCAAAATAACAAATAAAAGCTAATGAAATTCTATTCTAAATGTTCAAACCAGCATCCCATGGGGGAATTGGTGCTTCTTTGATGTGGAAAGAAGCCCTTTCCCAATCCCTTGACAAGCTTTTGATGATGAACAATGTGATCCTTGATGAAAATTGTCAATAACCTAGCTATGGATGATGAAATCTATGAAAACTTGGATGAAAATGTGGATGAATGTGCTCCAATCTGTAGGTAGTAACTTTGCATTAAGTTGTCAATCTCAAATCAATAGAGAAGTCCTATATTTATAGGAAAGAAGGATGGACGATTGAAGAAATAGGAAGAATGTGGGATTGAACTTTAACCAATGGCATTGTGCCACTTGTCAACATGCCAATGAAGGAGAGTGGAGCACATTTTGAACAATTTGCATGTTAAATGCATGTAGGTGAAATTTGAAATTCAAAAGATGGCTTGTGGAAGAAGAGTTGTAAGAGGAGTAAATGCCAAGTTGGCTCAAGAAAAGGACATGTAAGAGCCTTTAATTCTATGTTGGAGGACAAAATTCTTTGGGAGGGAGATTTCAAATTGGAGGAATATTTTAAGGATATGCCACATTCAAATGAAAATAGAGGAATTAATAAATCAAATAAATTGATTTACATGTGCAAGTTGCAAAAGCTAGAGGAAATGAGGATTAGTGTTAGGAGTTAATTAGGATTTAATTAACTTAGGTGAATTAGTTGATATGACATTTGATTTAGATATTTAGATTTATTTAAATCAAAAGAGAGGATAGTTAGGAGGTTAATAATTTAACTAAATAAATTTGATTTATTTAAATAAATGAAGAATATTAGATTTAATAAAATAAAGTTGATTAATTAAGAGAGATTACTTTAGGATTTAACTAAATAAAATTGATTTATTTAATTAAAATAGGACATTAGGATTTAATTAAATAAATTTGATTTATTTGATTAAAAGAGGAAATTAGGGTTTAATTAAATAAATTTGATTTATTTAATTAAAAGAGGGATATGGAGGTGTAGACACCTAAATTTGGACACTTAATTTATCCAAATTTATCCCTTTTTTATCTAAACATCCCCTTATCCGCATTAATTAAGTAATAACACTATTATTTAATGAATACCTCTAAAGTTCTTCTAATCCCTAAGGTATCTAGTTAAATTATTAAATACCTTCCCCCTTTCATCAAATGAATTAAATAAATATGATATTTATTTAATTCCTCACATATCACACCCCTTAATCTTCATCAACCTCCTAATTCCATCATTAAAAATGTGCACATGCCTAATCCTTGATTAGGATGTGTCACATCCTCCAAATTTTGCAAGTTGGCCCCTAATCTCTCTTAGCCACCTAACCCTCCTCTAATCCTTCATTAACTAGCCTAATCAACCTCCCAAGGAATTTTTAATTCCTTTTATCTTTCCAAGGAATGTTAAAATCTTTTTTCTCTTCTCCGTATGATCTTTGACTTATCACATCAAGTCACATGTGAACTCTTCCCCATAGAATATTTGATTTGTCACATCAAGTTACATGTGACAAGTACTTACCTTTTTAGGAACCTTGTCTTATCCAAGGTTCTTTCTACCTCTCCCTTTGGAACTTTGTCTTATCCACAAGATTCTCCAATCATGTGAATTTTAAATTCACTTTTTATTCCTCCAATAAATCTTCTCGTCCCCCAAGGTACTTGCAAAGTACTTGTCCTTCTTCTACATCATGTACCCTCCTTCCACCTCATTTACACATCATTATTTCCAAGTCACTTCACATGCCACATGTCAAGATGTGAGGGCTTGTGAGTTCTCAACTCGCCATAGCCCTACATCTTGGCCTTGCTGGTTTAATCTCAACCATCCATTTCTCTAGAGAATTCAAAATTCTCTATAAATACCCTCTCTTTTCTCTCATTTAGGGACCTTTGCATGCCATAGCCAAACTCTTGAAGTTTTATCATTTGAAGCCACACTTGGCCATATTCTCACATTTGAGCATTTGCATCCATTATCATAAAACTCCAATCATCTTGCATTCCAACCTACTTGCCATCCAAGGAGCATACAACGTCATGAATCAAGGGCCAACCAAAAAACAACTTGACAAGGTAAAATTTTCCATTTTTTTTGTTAAGCTAATCATTTTCCCAATCTTGAGGTGTAGGGTGTTAATCTTTGTTTTCTTACACTATTTTGTTTGCTGCTCATTTTTTTACATATATTTTCACCTGTTCACATTTCTAGTATGCCCGATGGGATCCATAGATGGGTCTGTATCTTTCATGTTTGTTGTTTTTTTTTCACTTTTTGCAAGTGCAGGTTGCAGAGGGGGGGACCCAACCTAACAGAGGGGCAGACCCGACCATCCAGGGGTAGACCTAATCTTGAGGGGTGAACCTAACCTAATAGATAGGCAGACCTAACCTCTAGAGGCAAACCTGACCTTGCCCAGGGGTGGATTGCCCTCCACAGACTCCAGAAACTGAAAAATTGGAGATTTTTCATAGAGGGGCGGACTTGACCTCTAGGGGCAGACTTGACCCAATAGAGGGGAAGACCTGACCTAGACAACTTTTTTTAGAAGGTGAAATTTGAGTTTTTAGCACTCTTTTTGGCTGTTTGAAGTGTTTCTGACCTCCTAATGTGTTCTGATTGTGTCTATGAAAGCATCTAATCAACATTTGGCAAGAAATAAGGAGAAAAATCACTAACAAATTTTCCTTGTAAGGTTATTTATTTATCAATTGTTGTTGCTTGTTTTTGGATAACCTAGGCACATATTTTAACTAGGTGTGACAATTAATCTTGTGTGTCATGTTTTTTGGTAGGCTATTTGATGTATCCAATCCCCTTGCACCATTTGGCAATCCCTGGTGATGAGAAATTGTAGCTTACCAAGTATTTATGTCTCCCTTTTTTCTTTTTATTAGGGGACTTGCTTGGAGATTTCATCACCCCAATGGATGATCCCAACCATGCATATCAGAGGGGTATATAAAGTAGGGAGAGCCAAATTTGTACCCTAATCCAACCACATTGTAATGGATGAAGCATCGGGATGATGTGAAGAGTTGGTCTGAGCCTCTAGTATCTCACTAAGGTTCCCGACTCACACTTGTAATAGGTTGGTGTTCACAATTTGGGCCTCATGTACCAAGTGTATATCAAGGACTCCTTAGCAACCATGTTCATCCTAGAATAGAAGAATTTTTTGGCCATACCCCATTCTACTAGTCTTAGGATTGTGCTTCTTGAACTATTTTCTTTGTGTGAAACCAATAAGTTTTTGTTCAGTTGAGTCAGTTGTATCCTTTGATTGATGCTTGTTATATTTTGGGTCCTTTTCCTTAGTCTTCTTTTCAAAAATCAAGTTTAGACCTATCTAGGGGTGGACCTAACCTCTAAACCAGCCCCTTTTCAACCTATTTTAGTCAATTTTGACCAACTTCTATCAGACAAGCATAATTGACCTTTAAGGGAAAACTTGACCTCCTTGAGGGGTGGACCTGACCTGACTGACAACCATACCTACCCTCCAAAGCCATACCTAACCTTTTTTAGAGCCATACATTCCCTTCAGAGCCATACCTAACTTCTAGAGCCATACATGACCTTTTCCAGAGCCATACCCACCCTCCAAAGCCATACCTGACCTTTTCTAGAGCCATACCCGACCTCTAGAGCTATACTTTCCCTCCTCCAGAGCCATACTTTCCCTTCTCTAAATCCATACTTGCCCTCTAGATCCATACCCACCCTCCAGGGGTGGGCTTTCCCTTGTAGGGGTGGACTTGCCCTTGGATAGGCTTCCCGAACACTAAAACAGTTGTTTTTGCTTGCTTTTTCGGCTTTTTTTCTTCTTTTTTTATTGTTTTCACTCATTTTTCTTTGGAGGGGTGTACCTTCCCTATTAGGGGTAGACATGACCTTGGAGGGGAAAACTTGCCCTTGGATAGGCTTCTTGGACCCTAAAACAACTATTTTTGCTTGCTTTTTTGGCTATTTTGTCTTCGTTTTTCATCATTTTCAATCATTTTTGCCTGTTCTTCTTTGGAGGGGTGGACCTGCCCTAGTAGGGGTAGACTTGACCATGGAGGGGTGGACTTTACCTTTCATAGGCTTCTTAGACCCTAAAATAGTTATTTTTGCTTGCTTTTTCGGTTGTTTTGTCTTCATTTTTCATCGTTTTTAGTCATTTTCACTCATTCTTTTTTAGAGGGGAGGACCTACCCTATTAGGGTTGGAATTGACTTGGAGGGATGAACTTCCCCTCAGATAGGTTTCTCGAACCCTAAAACAACCATTTTTGCTTTCTTTTTTTACTGTTTTGTCTTCGTTTTTCATCATTTTTAGTCATTTTTTATCGTTATTCTTTGGAAGGGTGGACCTACCCTGGTAGGGGTGGTCTTGACCTTGGAGGGGTAGACTTTCCCTTCGATAGACTTCTCAGACCCTAAAACAAATATTTTTTCTTTCTTTTTCGGCTATTTTGTCCTCGTTTTCATCATTTTTTATTGTTTTCACCCGTTCTCTTTGGAGGATTGGAGCTGCCCTAATAGAGGTGGACTTGACCTTGGAGGGGTGGACTTGCCCTTGGATAGGCTTCCCAGACCCTAAAACAACCATTTTTGCTTACTTTTTTGACTATTTTGTCTTCGTTTTTCATCATTTTTGGTCATTTTCACCCATTCTTCCTTGGAGTGGACCTACCTTAGTAGGGGTGGACTTGACCTCGGAGGGGTAGACTTTCCCTTAGATAGGCTTCCCAGACCCTAAAACAACCATTTTTACTTACTTTTTTGGTTGTGTTATCTTCATTTTTCATCGTTTTCATTTGTTTTCGCCCATTCTTCTTTGGAGGGGAAAACCTGCCCTAGTAGGGGTGAACTTGACCTTGGAGGGGTGGACTTGCCCTTGGATAGGCTTCCTAGAACCTAAAATAGCAGTTTTTGCTTGCTTTTTTGGTTGTTTTATCTTCGTTTTCATTGTTTTTCAGTCTTTTTCACCTGTTCTTCTTTGGAGGGGCAGACCTACCTTAGTAGGGGTGGGATTTCCCTTGGATAGACTTCCCGGACCCTAAAACAATCATTTTTGCTTACTTTTTTGGCTGTTTTGTCTTTGTTTTTCATCATTTTTTATCATTTTCACTCGTTCTTCTTTGGAGGGGCAGACCTACCCTAGTAGGGGCAGACTTGACCCCTAGGGGCATACCTTCCTCTTTCCAAGGGTGGACCTGACCTTCATACAACTTTTTTGGTCCTTGTTTGGTTGTTCTGAGTGTCATTTCTTCATTCTAATTGACTGCTCTAAACCTCCTATCATTTTGATCTCTTGTTCAACTGTTCTGATCAATTGTTTACCCATTCTGAGTAATCGTTCATCCATTCCAAACACTCATTCACTCATTTTGAGCTTCCATATCCTCATTTTGAGAATTGTTCATCCATTCGTAGTAGTTGTTTTCTCATTCTGAGTAGTCATTCATCCATTTCAAACATTCGTTCTCCTCATTTCAAACTCTCATTCACCCCTTTTCAATCACTCATTCACTTGTTTCAAGTAAACTTTCATCCATTTCGAACCTTCTTCTATCATTTTGAGCTCTCATTCACTCGTCATAAGTAAACATTCACTCATTTTGATCCTTCATCTCTTTGTACTGAGGACTGTTCATCCATTCCAATCATTTGTTCACTTGTTATGAGTAAATGTTCACTCATTTCGAGCCTTCGTCTCTCCATTCTGAGAGTCGTTCTTTCATTCCAATCATCTGTTCACTCATTCGGAGTAAACATTCATTTATTCTAAGCTTTTGTCTCCTCATTATGAGAGTCATTCATTCATTCTTAGCAGTCGTTTACTAATTTTGAGTAGTCGTTCATCCCTCCCGATCATCTGTTTACTCATTTCAAGTAATCTTTCATCTATTTTGAACCTCCTTCTTTTGTTCCAAGCAGTCGTTTGTCCATTTCTATCATCTGTTTCATCATCTTCCCCATCCAAATCCTTTGAACTTTTTTTTAGGTCATTATCTGAATTAACTTAAGTGTTTGAATTGATTGTAATTATCAACATTTACTTAGGATTGTCATATGTCCTAAGTTAATCATCATCATCAGCCCAATCAATTCACTTTCAATCTCAAGGTGGATTTGATGTTGCAATCATCTATTTATCCTTAAATCCAATCAATTAGTATCCTAAGTCACCTAGGGTAATATCTGAATGGGGTTTTCCAATCCCTTTCGTCATCCTATCTAATCCATCATTTGATCTTATCAATCATTGATCAATCTTATCCAATCCAATCCAATAGCATCCTTATCCAATCACCTTCAACCCAATCAATCTACTTCCATCTTGAAGCAGATTTGGTGCCAAAGTCATCCTTTGGTAATCAAATTTGATCATTAGAATCAATCCCATTGCATCATCTGATCATCCTATTATGAGCTTTAATCCAATACTAATCTGAGCTTGACCTAAATCTCGATTTGAGCTTTAGTCCATTTCCATCCAAAATATTTGGTCCATTCTCTTTATCCTTTCATCATCATGAATACTTATCCTCCATCAATAGTAGTCAAGGGAATCCCTAATTACGTCAATGATGATAACTAAAGTCTTGTTGATCAAGAGGTATATGACATGGATCCCCTTGACACTGTCATTGCTAGTAAGCTTTCTCCACCCACTTTCCAAAATCCAACTACTCCTTCGAGCTATCCCATTATGTCTTCATCCATGCCTAATCATGTTCCTTATGCTACCTTTGACAAGGGATATCCAGTACCTTCCTCGTTCGTATATTTGTCATATCCTTCATCTACATCATCCTCTTATCCAACACCCGCATCCTCTTATCCTTATATACCATCCCAGTATTCCTATCACAATCCCCCATCTATGTCCCCTTATCATAATCCTCCTTACCATTCTGCTCATCCTAATCCAACATCCACACCTTTTTATCTTAATCCTATAGCCCCATCAACCTATCCTAATCCAACTTCCTCATCTTCTTATCCTAATCTATTTTCCACATCTCCATATCTCAATCCATCTTCCCATCCTAATCCTCCATCCCAATATCCTTACTAAAATCCTAATTCACCATTCCAATATCCTTACCTTAACCCTCCCTCAAATCCTAATCCTCCATCTACTCCTAGTCTTCCATCCAATCCTATTCCTCAATCTAATCCTAATCCACCAATCCATAGCCCTAATCCCCTACCAATCCCTAATCCTTCATCCACTCCTACCTCGCCATCAAACCTAGAGTATGCAAGTTCCTCACTCCAAAAATTCTCTAAGGACTTATAACAAAGAATACATCCCCCACTCCACACATTGAAGTTGTGGAACCACGCAGTCCTGATCCATCAACCACTGTCACTAGTGATGAGATCCTTCTCCATACCATACCTATCATTGATGTTACCACCCCTAGCACCACTCAAGCCATCAAAACCACCACATCCTCTAAATCCATTGAGCCCCAATCTCCTACTATGAGATTTTTTGTGCCCATCTAAGATAACTAAATATGATCCACTCCTCCTACACCTAGATCCTCTCAATCCATCAAAGATCCACAAATCCAATCCATCCCTTCCACTCCTAGTAACACCACAATTCCTCCTCTTAAACTTCATGAATCCTCTATTTTTCCACCTCACCCACTTGGGGAGTCCATCCAACATTCCTCCATTATCATCCCTCTCGCACATGATGAATCATGCCAAGAGCTTGATCCAAAGCATGCAATATCCCCTCCTCCACATCAAGATCCTACCATCCCATCTAGTCTATCTCAAGATCATAGTCTCTCATTCATTCCATCCCATGATCCCCTTGTCACTCAATATCCAATCACTCCATCTCATGATCCCACATCTCCATCTCCATCACATGATCCCTTATCATCTATTGTCATAAATCTAGATCCTATCATATCACCTAATCCCTCTCCTAGTACCACCCATCAAGATGCTACTATCCCCTTATCTTCATCTCACAATCCTCCATCGTCACCTAAACCTACTATCCCCTCACGGCTTGTATATCCCCTTGGTACTCTCACATTCTTCCATGGTGGTCTCCTTGTAGAAGAAAAACAAAGCATATATGCCACCCCTCCTCCCCCACCTAATAATAGACTCACATCATTCTTCCAGAATAACAAAAATCCTATCATGGATCAAATGCTCAAGAACATGAACTATCAAGGAAAATGTTTAGGCCTTCATGAGCAGGGTATTTTAGAGCCCATCTAGGTTAAAGAACAACTTTGTATGCGAAGCCTTGGACATATTTCTCAAGACTCAAAATCTAAAGATGTTGGTACAACCTCTAGACATCCTCAACAAGTTTCTTCCAAAAGAAATATAGGCTCTTCCCATCAGTCCACCAAATCATTTTCTACCATCCCTCCTCCATTGTACCACCTCAAAACAACCATCCATATTCCCCCTTCATCTACTCCATCCATTTTGGGTCCTTACATCCCTCCATCTACTATGTCAATGTTTCCTCAAAGTCCTACATCTATTTTAGGCCCCTATACCCTAAAATCACCTCCTCCATCTCATCATTTTATCCATCCATCACATATCCATGTCATCCATCATAAACATCCCCCTCGCATGTCCCCTAATTAGGATCAACAAAGGTGCATACCCACACATCCTCCATCTACACGTAATCCCCATAATCCTACCTCCATCACTCCACATTATCCACCTCCTCATACCCATCCCATTGATATTCAAAGCACTTTGGATGCCAAATCAATAATGCATGAATCTAAACATCCACATGAATCTAAAGCTTCCCATGTCCCCTCTAAACGACATGTTGAAGAAAAGAAAAATAAAATCCAAAATCAAAATCAAATCCATAGCCCACAAAGGTCCACCAAAGAAAAGATCAAAACCATGTGGATCCCAAAGAAAAAAGATGCAATTCCATCAAATGAAAAATCTGTAAGAACATCCAAATTTGCTAATCCAAAACCTAATCATACACCCCTTTCATCTCTTAAATTTGTTTTGGGTCCTTATGTCCCAAAATTCAATATCCCATCTCCTCCATTATCCCTACATTCTCCATATACTCCTATCATTTCATGTCCATCACCGTATGTGCCAATGTTGGCCCTGAACTCACCACCCCATCACACATCTACCCCATCATTCTATCCACACCTTTTCCATCCTCCCATCCATTATCCCACATATCTCCCTCATCAAATCCCTCTAATTCACCCTCTTGCATAATCCATTTATCCTAATATGGTTGTACCAATATCCAACAGTCACTTTGAACATGGGCTCTTCACACCTTGTATGGAACTTGATGCTTGAGTCCTCCATCCATCTCATTGTCACATGTATTCTAAATCCACTTATCTGCCTCCCTATCCTTATCCATTTCCTTCCGCATGCTATCCAAAAATTCAAAAAATATAAAAAGCCAAAAACAAAACCAAAAATAGAAAAGAGAAATAATTCATCCAATGGTGAAAACTTGGAAAACAAACACCTTGGACAAGTACCATGATGAAAACCTGGAAAAAAAGCATCATGAGTAAATCCCCATATTTTCTTTTTCACACTTGGGGGCAGCTTCCTAATATTCATCCCCTCCATCCGCTATGCTTCCTGCTAAGCACACATCTTCCTGCTATACATCCCCTACATCCTTTTCGTCCATCCCACCTATCTTACGTATCATACCATCATATCCCATTTATCTCCCATCTCTCCATCCTTCTTGTGATCTTGATAAAAAATAGGGGCACCTATCTATGCATGCTTTGGACACCTCTTGGTATACATTCCCTTCATACATGCTTTATCATATCCCTTAGTCACCCATCCTATCCTCCTCTAGTTATCTCCTTCATTTTCCCATCTTCCATCCCTCATGCCTCATTATATATGACATATCTAGAGTGGGGGAATCTTCTTCCTTTGTGATATAGTCTTAGGAGATATCATTCATCCCTCAATCATTTTTCACCTCCCCATCCTTGTCTTCCAAATCCCTCCACACAATCCTTTTAACCTCCCTATCCTTATCCCCCTATCCATCCATCATAGCATCTATTCTGTCTCCCCATCCTTATCTTCTTATCCATTTATCTCTATCCACATCCCATCTCATAATCCCTTGTCATTGGTATCTAGCTATAGGCTACTCTCCATGCAATCCAATGTCATCTACCTTACCACCATCACTTTTTCTTCTTTTGCACATATTTTCAATCTCCTATCCTTTCTCATCATTCATATCTCTATCCTATCATCCTCCCAACTCATTTTAATGATTTGAATAACTTTCCCATCCCTGATCTTCATGTGATCATCATCATCTTATCCACTCCACCAGGTCTATCCTATCTCATCGTATCAGTCCCATCATTTTATCCACCTATCCTAGTTATCTCATCATCCTTTATCCATTATTTGTCTTTGGCCTTTTGTCAAACTACATTGCCCCTATGCTTTCACATAGGCAAGGTAGATCATTTGATCCACCCTCGAGGCTCATTTTTTCCATCCTATCTCTATCATCCATCGAGGTCTCCATCGTCCTCTTTCCAATTTTATCCATGGTCCATCGTCAACCTTGTATCGAACAATGAGGGTTCTGCACTTTCACATAGGAAAGGTGATCTTTTATCAGCCCTCGAGCCCCTAGGTCTTCAGGGTGTGTTAGTCTTGTGTCTTGTCTCCCTTGTGTCATGTCATCAAGCTATGCCTTTATCCAACTGGTTCATAAGAAATGAGATCCACTAGTATCAGCAAATCCAATCAGTCCTGAATATCCTGCATCATATTGATCTTTCAGTTGGTATCCATCATTGGTCTCGATAGGATGTATCCTTCCTAATAGACCTCATCAACCCCATCCATCCTTGTGATCCTATGGCAAAGGATGTTTGAACTTAATTTTGATATTTTGATGCTTTTGTATTTTTTTGATCATTTGCACTCCCTATCATCACTTGTCATGGTCACCTTGATCCATCATATCATGGTGTGCTTTGAATAGTAAACATAGGGGCATATCTTGATCTTTTCTTTTTTGTTGTCTTCTCGGTTATCCCATGTAGTACCCACCAAGATTCTTGAGGTCTTGTGTTATGTTAGGGTATCCTTGTGTACTTGTGGTTATCCCAATACTTGGCCCGACCAAGGTCATCATGACTTTGGGGTGTTGGGATAGCCTTCTTATTTGTTGTGTTTGTTTCATGCATTAGACACTAATCTTCCTTGGTCATTTATACCTTGGTGTATCGTGTCTTATACTATAGAAAAAATCATTGCTCTGAAGATGGAAAATTGCATTAGGATTGCATTTCATTTTCCATTCCATCATCTTGCATGTATCCCCCATCCTATCATCTATCAAAATCCCCCCTATCCATTCATCCTTCATCACTCTCCCTCCCCTATCCATCCACTCTCTTATCATCATCTCTTCAAACTTCTTAGAATAATATCAATTTGTTATTCTAAGCATCTTGTCCCCCATAATTTTTATTCCTTTCATCCATCTCGCATCCTAATCCAATCCTCCTCCATTCAATCTTCTTTTTTCCTTCCCTCATCGGTCTTGCCCCACCTGGGGTGGACCCTCCCCAGTCGTAGGCAGACCTGCCCCTAGATGTGGGAGGACCCACCCATCCTAGGGCAAACCCACCCAACCTGGGGCAAACCTGCCCAACTTGGGGCAGCCCCACCTAGCCTGGGGCAGCCCCGCCCCTAGCTATGGGTGGACCCACCCAACCTAGGGCAGACCCGCCACCGGTTGTAGGTAGACCCGCCTAGTCTGGGGAAGACCTACCCCCGACTATGGGTGGCCCCTCCCTTGGATGTGGGTGGACCAGCCCCACCGATGGGTGGACCTGCCCTCAAGTGGGTGGACTCGCACTAGCAAGATCACCCCTTCTGGGGTGGGCATGCCCCTCTACAGGGCCCACCTACCTTTTTCCTTGTCCTTTGCCATGGGTGAACTCAACCTATACTGTGAAACATCATATTTTTCCTAACATCCGTTTGTGCTTAATCCATCTCATATTGCTTATCATCCTCTCTCATCCGTCCCTTTGCATCATCTTCCTCATCTCACTTCTCATCTTCTCATCCATTTCGAGAGCACACCCGTGTTCTCTTGAACCCACATGTCCTCTCGAGGGGGCATCATTAATCCCTAACCTTCATCTTTACCCCCATCATCTTCCTTCACAATCAATCCTTTAATGACTAGGGCATATTTTCCAATCTAACCATCTTCTTCTGGGTTCTATGTTTTAATATTGTTTGAAATGATGCTACTTCGTAACACCATCTCAAAGAGGGGAAAAATGTAGACACCTAAATTTGGACACTTAATTTATCCAAATTTATCCCTTTTCATCTAAACATCCCCTTATCTACATTAATTAAGTAATATCACTATTATTTAAATAATACCTCTAAAAATTTCTAATCCCTAAGGTATCTAGTTAAATTATTAAATATCTTCCCCCTTTCATCAAATGAATTAAATAAACATGTCATTTATTTAATTCCTCACATGTCACATCCCTTAATCTTCATCAACCTCCCAATTCCATCATTAAGAATGTGCACATGCCCAATCCTTGATTAGGATGTTTCACATCCTCCAACTTTTACAAGTTGGCCCCTAATCTCTCTTAGCCACCTAACCCTCCTTTAATCCTTCATTAACTAGCTTAATCAACCTCTCAAGGAATTTTTAATTCCTTTTATCCTTCTAAGGAATATTAAAATATTTTCTCTTCCCCATGTGATCTTTGACTTGTCACATCAAGTCACATGTGATCTTTGATTTGTCACATCAAGTTACATGTGACAAGTGTTTACCTTTTTAGGCACCTTGTCTTATCCAAGGTACTTTCTACCTCTCCCTTTGGAATTTTCTTATCCACAAGATTCCCCAATCATGTGAATTTTAAATTCACTTTTTATTCCTCCAAGAAATCTTCTCATTCCCCAAGGTACTTGCAAAGTACTTGTCCTTCTTCCACCTCATTCACACATCATCATTTCCAAGCCACTTCACATGCCACATGTCAAGATGTGAGGGCTTGTGAGTTCTCAACTCACAATATCCCTACATATTGGCCTTGTTGGTTTAATCTCAACCATCCATTTCTCTAGAGAATTAAAAATTCTCTATAAATACCCCCTTTTTCTCTCATTTAGGGACCTTTCCATGCCATAGACAAACTCTTGCAGTTTTATCATTTGAAGCCATAATTAGCCATATTCTCACATCTTAGCATTTGTATCCATTATCATACAACTACAACCATCTTGCATCCCCACCTACTTTCCATACAAGGAGCATACAACATCACAAATCAAGGGCCAATGAAAGAATAGCTTGACAAGGTGAAATTTTCCATTTTGTTTTGATAAGCTAATCATTTTCCCAATCTTGAGGTGTAGGGTGTTAATCTTTGTTTTCTTGCACTCTTTTTTTTGTTGCTCATTTTCTAACATATATTTTCACCCATTCACATGAGGAATTTAATGAATTTAATCAAATAAATATTATTCAATTAAATGCTTAGTGAAGAAATGATTAAGGAAGAATTGGTGTTAGTGAATCAGAATTGAGTGCAACATATTAATTAGGATAATTTGAACATCTACACAATTGCAACCTGAATTGTCTCAAAACAAATTCCATACATCAAACAAAGCAAGTATTCACCATGGTAGTATCACAAAAAATATCTTAAAAACAACAAACTGAAATTACACTCAATTTCCCCCATTCCTTCCTCTCTAAATCCTCATGGACAACCTCAAGAGATTTTGGGAATGAGTCAATAAAATAAATTAGAAAGATAAGACTATAAAAAAGATAAACAATGTGCAATATCACTTGTCATATTTATTTTGAAGTTTCAAGCTATTATCTGGTGTTGATAATGTCTATCATAGGAACAGATCTGTTAAGACAATCTCAAGATATTGTTGGTGAATTGTCAAAAGATAGGTAGTTAACACTTTGTCGTTGTTTTAATCTATTTGTAATCAAACCTTTTTATTGTTTGTTTGAAAGTTTTGGCTTTTGATGTTTTTTTTGTTTGTTTATCTATTTTTTCAAAGGGTGAGGGTGATGATTTGTTTATTATGGATGAAAATTTTTTTGTGTTTGGTGATGATGGATGTAGGATATTTTTTGAATTTATAATTTTATTTGATACTTTTTATGTTGTTTGTAGGGGACTAACCTAGGGCCTTGAGGGCTCATCTAAGATAATCTTTGCCTACTTTGTACACCCAGAGGCTCATAGTTCACTTGGTTTTGATTATATAGGAAAAATAGGCTTTGAAGGGACTCGAAACCATTTACAACTTAAGGTACAAAATGCTACTCAAGAGATACTGAGATAAAACACCAGTAGCAGCCCAAAACCAAAAACATCATAAGTGTAAGGAAAGATAAGGTATGGAAACAACTCTCCTAACATCAAAACCTTAGGGAAGAATGTAGAGATACTTTTAAATTTTCAATTATAGTCCAATTAAGATACACTTGAAAGCAATTACAGAAATAGAGAAATAATCATACACAGATGAACACCAGACTTACGTGGGAAAACCCTTATGAGAGAAAAACCCACCACACCAAGAAAAGCACCTTTGTATTACAGTAATGGAATTACATACAGAGTACGGGCTTCACTCTCTTTGATGTCAATTTACAACAGCATTCACAATGATCAACCTTGCTACAGAACACTCAAGTTACAATACACTCAGAATTAAATTCACTGATCACTCATCGAATTGTTCATCCAACTATTCATACAACCATCAAAATAGAACAACATCTACAAATCCTGAGTATAACCATGATGCCCATGTTCTATCTATCTTCCTCTCAGTAATGGCCGTAACAGTGCAATTGCTAGTGGTTCCCATTCTGCTTCTCTAATTGGTCGTAGACTCACCACGTAGGATAGTCATCATACTGTCAAAGGTGTTCAACCTGTGTTGCATGTTGATGAGACACTATTCGTGTCTCCCTGATGTCACCAAGAGTCATTACTATCGACAAGAGGTTCCACCGAGTTCACAAGATCACATCGACCTCAGCAATCTCATCAGCAAGACAATTGCTATTCGCCAAAAGATCATACCAAAGTCCTCAAGTCATATCGATGTGAACACAATTGGAAAGACTTAGGATATCATTGAGAGGTAATATCAAGCCCTCAAGTCATACCGATAACTAACTACACCATCACTAAGACAAACACCTGTCGCTAAGACTTCATACAGAAGCCTCCATGTTACCCCGAGACCAGCTTTCGCTAGAAGTCATACCGAAAACATATGTAGCAATGTCGGCAAGACTTACCACTATCAATGAAACATCATATTGAAGCAAGCCTTTTGGCCAAGGGTCTCCCGGATGTCTTTGAGTTTAACACTGTCGAAAAGACAAGCTTCCATCACTAAGAGATCTTACCGAGTGTTCAAGTCACCCTGATGACTCCAGTCGCCATGAGTCTCCCCGATACCACTTGTCGCCCAAAGTCTCCTTGACATTCGATAAGAATGGCCTGTTGGCCAGAGATCTCCACTTGGCAAAGGGTTATAGGGAATGCCACAAGTCATAGCGACAACACCAGTTGGAAAGATAGAAGCATTGTCTTGGCAACCTGTACAAACTACAAGGTTTCACAGCTGCTAGTTGGCCAGACACAATGAATTTCATATTGACTTTGCTCTTCCAGAGGTTTCAGCCTATGAGATTGAGGCACATATTTCCAACAATAAGAAACAAGTTGTTGCTCGAAAGATAAAATAGTAAACTATCAACAACACCCAACAACATCAAAATAGCAAAACAACGGGTAAGAAGCCAAGACCTAGCTATAAAAAAACACACAAAAAATAGACTAATTGACAATCATGACATTATTTCATACTACTCAAGGTGTTGGCCACCTTAAACTCTTGGTTGCTATGCATTTTAATCATGTCCAACAACTCTATTTTCTTAGCTTCAAAGGACTTCTTCTAGTTAGCCAACCCTCTAGTAGCAGGGCCTTTACCATCATCTTTCACACCTTTTTTCCCTTCCCCTTTGGCCAAATGTTCCTTCTCCATCAACTCAGAAAATATAGTTTGTCCTCTCTAAGCTCACATTTTTATGAAACAGGACCTCCAAAAAGTCTTCACTATTCTTCACTGAAATATGACAAGCATGGAGAAGTTTCTTTATATCTGCATTGGTATCTAATACCTTGGCTTCTAAACCAGTCAAGCGTTGCTCACATAGGGATTTGAAATCATATTATGAACCCTCAAGATCCACAATTTTGTCAATAAAAATATTTGAAGCTGATCCTTTCAAAATATTCTTCAAATTCTCCTTCAAACCCCTTATTTTAATGTTTACCTTATTAAATTTCTAGAGAGTCCATTTTGCTAATTTCAAAGTGCATGTGGCCTCCACCCTCACCATGTCAAGAAGCTCAAAAATAGAGGTGGAATCATCATTAAGATAGGAGAAATCCTTAGACATGGGATTAACCTTTAGAGGTGTCAACTTTGCATGCTTCTATTCAACATCTTCCTCCTCCTAAACCTTATTCTCACCCTCTGGTTCCATATTAGGAGAGCTACAAACTAGGGAATCGTCGATTTCCACTGACTTATCTTCTAAATACTTCTCACAGAGCACCGTAGTATCATTAACCATATCTTTCGAGGCCTAGTTCTTCAACTTGGAAATGTGTTTAGAAACCCTTCTCGGCTTGTCCTTGGCCTTCATTGTCATCACATTCTCCTGCAACCCCTCCTCCTTACCATCAACCTCAGTTTCACCCTAGACAACTGATGCAAAGCAGGGAGGAATTTATCAAACAATCACAATTCAAACTATTTCAAGCAATCCTTCAACCCTTAAAACCTTATCTTTGCAATATTTCACAATTCCTTCCAATTTTACTTGTACCATATCAAATAGTGATTTTTCTTCATAACTTTTAAAATAAATTCCACACCCACAAAATAATAGACATTCTAAATACCCTTTATGGCATACTTTAACATATCCAATTTGTGCATACCTTTGTTTTGGAGCATACCCTCCTAAAAATTGCTGCTATGTTGGATTGATGCCACAATTAGCCCTATTTTATAAAGTACCTTTGTGAAAATATTTACCGAATCCAGTAAACTCAACTCCAATGTTCTTCAAAAGCCACAAATGGATTGATTCAACAAAATTTTCCAACTGAAACATCTTCTAGATCACCAAACCCCAAAACCCTTATTTAGGCCTACTTAGGCTTGGTTATAAGAGGGTTTATTGAAAATACAACCTCCAAACCTTTTCTCACCTTAACAACTCCTTAAACACATCACAATATATTTTTCCATGCTTATTTCATCAACTAGAATGATCCTTTAATAGTCCTTCAATAAAACCCTACCCTTGCACATCTGAATTACTCAAAACTAGTGTTTTTCCAGCCTAGGGCATCACAACATTAAGCCAAAACCTCCTTCCCTACTCCTACAAACCTAATAATATGAAATAATATCCTAATTAACACCATTCCACTTACTTTCAATGAATTTCATTGGTGGAATGGTCTCTTATGACATTTTTACCCTTTCAAACCCTCAAAATAGGGATTTACAGACCAATATCAGTAAAAGGCTTGTAAAATGCTTTAAACTCTATGGATTTAGTCCAAATAAAAACCAAAATGTATTTGATTCACATATCCATCAAATCCAATGCAATTTAGATAAAAAACTCTCAGTATGGAACCATACTAACACTAGTAGCAATAGAATTTTAATGGAAACACAAAAAATTGAAGATTTATTATTGCTTTTCAACCAAAATCAACTCCAAAACCATTCTTCCACCCATACACATTGTATTTGAATCTTACATACCAAAATACAACTAATACAACCAACCCTAATATCCTTTTAAACTACTTGATTGTTGGACTTCCATTTTTTGCATTTTTGCATTCTTGCACATGACAACATTTGCAATATTTTACAACATTTACAAAATGGACCCCATATGACCCTAGTTACATTTCAAATGGTCTTTTATGACCTTATTATATGAAATTAGACTCAAAACACCCTAAAATCCATCATATGACCATATTTACAAGAACTAACATGGTGCCCATGCACCACCAATGTCCAAAGCTTCATTTTTGGGATTAGAATTGCCAGAGCCCACCTCTATATCCTCACCATCAGATTGGGAATCAAAATCACTCGGAATAAGGAACTTAGATGCTCATTTGTTGTTAGGGTTACCCTTATTCCTCTTTTTTGAGGGGGTAGCCACAGGGGATGGGGTCCCATCCTCGTCATCTTCATTCCACTCATCTTCCTCAGCAATGCTAGTACCCGAGCTAGATGAGCTAGAAAACTCACTCAGAATATTCTCCTTGCCCTTAATAGAAGAGGCAAGGATAAGGGATTTAACATGCTCCATAATTAATAGAATAAGACCCTCCTAAAGAACTAGAGCTCTCTTATTTTTTAAGTGAGCATATATAGAGACCTCCATGGAAGACAATAGAAAAAAATGGAAAGGAAATAAACAACCCATGTCTAAAATGGTTTAAAAGAATAAAATGATGGTGAAGGATTGTAGTGAACCTACCTTCCAAAGTCACATACTGCATTATCACTTCAACAATATTCACCAAAACCTTCTTGAGACACTTCCGCTCATAGCCCCAACTTTCCATTTTAATGAGTTTTTTTTACTTGTCATCTTTGAAGAATTGAGCCATTGCTTCCTCGTTACTATTCTTGTCTTTATAGAATTTATGACCAACTATAGGAAACCCAGTCATAGTAGCAATAAAATCCTCATTGATATCAATGACCAAGCCCTTTATCTGAATTTTATGGTTATTCCAACAAGAAATAAACTCCACCAAAGCATTCAAGTTGTGTCCATGAAATCTTTCTAAGAATGGCATAAAATTCCCATGCTGGAGAATCTTCCAAATTTTCTCCTTCTTTCTCAAGCTCGCACAATAACGTGGCTTGATTCTACTTATTTCACCTCCCATATTCTTAAAAATTAGAAGTAGAAAACCTTGGCAATTAGCATTCATCTGATAGCCAACAAGTCGAACAAAACCCACAAAGTGTGTGAGTCAAGAATTGGTACTAATGATTAAATAATGCCACCACATAAACTCAACCAAAACCATCATTTCTCATTAATATCCTAGCTTCCTCGGAAAGGAGAGAGCCTTCCTCCCATGCTCGATACTCATTTAGCCTAAAATCCTCATTGGCGAAAAAATTTGCTAATGTATTACCTTGAAAATTGTGAGATACATGGGTCTCTTCACAAGAACTTAACATAATTATAGCATCCTTTATTAATTGATCAACATTCCAATTGGGCTTATGGGTGCCACATAGATAATTAATTATGTTTAAAGAATTACCTTCCACCCATATTTTAGAGTAACCCCTATCTATAGCATACTTTATACTTATAAATGTAGCCTCCACCTCAGCACAGTGATTTGTTTAATTTCTGTAGTTCACTTGGTTTGATAAGAACATGTTTTTGACTCTTTTTTTTGCTTTCTAGATGTTTTTGGATTTTGAATTTTTGACTAAGTTGAAAGAAAGCATGATAGATACCTAAGGGGACTGACCTACGGCCCCGGGGGCTAATAATCTTTCCCTACATTATACACATAGAGACCACATAGTTTTACTAGTGTCAACTCAAAGCATAACATGTTTTGGGATTTTGATGTTTTTGACTCTGGTTTGATTTTGTTGTTTTTTGGATGTTTTTTATTTTGAGTTTTTTTTTTTGTGATGAGATTCTTAAGAATCCAATCCATTACCCGTTTCGGTAAGTTTCCCCCAATTCGAGACAAGATTACCCTCATTAGGGGAAGTAAAATGATTTGAAGGTTACCCTAGTAGTGTGTTAGTGGTACAACTTATTGGGAAAAATTGTATTGAAGGTTACCCTAGTATTGCATTGGTGGTACACCTTGTTGGGATGAATTATTTTGAAGGTTACCCTAATAGTGTGTTGGTTGTATACCTTGTTGTTGGGATGAATTGTTTTGAAGGTTACCTGGTAGTGTGTTGGTGGTATACCTTATTGTTGGGACAAATTGTTTTGAAGGTTACCCTAGTAGTGCGCTAGTGGTACACCTTGTTGTTGGGATGAATTGTTTTGAAGGTTACCCTGGTAGTGCATTGGTGGTACACCTTGTTGTTGGGATGAACTATATTGAAGGTTACCCTGGTAGTGCATTGGTGGTATACCCTATTGTTGGGAAAATGCCTAGATCACACCATGAGTTAGAAGAAATAGATCATTTTTTATTCTAAAGCAAGATGTAAGTACTTGCCCCCAGTTTCTAAAAATGTAGGTGATGGATTATCTTGTGATAAGATAACATGTTTGGATAGAGTATCCCCTTTCTGACAATGCCTCATGGCTCAGATAATTCTGGATAGGATAGGGTCAATGATAGTGACCCATACCAAGATGTTTTCCATAAGCAAGTGTAAATTGTACACCAAACATTTCTCAAGATCAAGTTAAGTTGGATTTGGGTAAAAATGGATTGACTTATTATGGATAAGTTGATAAGCTTCCACCTAAAATGGTGCATGTAGATGCTCGATTCTACACATGATGCCTTTTTTCCAAGTTTTCATCATGGTACTTGTCCAAAGCACCACCATAGTGGTTTTCACTAGAAGATGATTTTTTTCTTGACTATTTTCTTGATTTTTCTGATGTCACACAAGACGCCTATTTACCAGGTTTTCATCATGGTGACAATTTTTTGCTCATGTTGAACCACCTAGTGGTGTTGATGTAAATACCATTGTGCTAATATGGTTGTTGTTGTTGTCATGATGTGTCAATGATATCCTACTTGAAGGAGTTGTTTTGTGATGCAAAGCAGGGAGGATTTTTTCAAACAATCACAATTCAAACTATTTCAAACAATCCTTCAGCCCTTAAAACCCTAACTTGGCAATATTTCATAATTCCTTCCAATTTTCCTTATAGCATATCAAACAATGAATTTTCTTCATAACTTTCAAAATAAATTCTAGACCCACAAAAGAATGGACATTCTAAATACTCTTTATGGCATACTTTAACATATCCAATTTGTGCATACCTTTGTTTTGGAACATACCTTCCTAAAAATTGTTGCTATGCTAGATTGAAGCCACAATTAGCCCTATTTTACAAAGTACCTTTGTGAAAATCTTCACCCAATCCACTAAAATCAGCTCAAATATTCTTAATAGGACACAAATGGACTAGTTCAACAACTTTTTCCAATTGAAACACCTTCTAGATCACCAAACCCCAAAGCCCTTATTTAGGCCTACTTAGGCTTGGTTACAAGAGGGTTTATTGAAACTACAACCTCCAAAAAATTTCTCACCTTACCAAGTCCTTAAGAACATCACAATAGGTCTTACCATGCTTATTTCATCAACTAGAATGATCCTCTAATAGTCCTTCAACAAAAGGTAGGGTTCCCTACCCTTACACATATGAATTACTCGAAACTAGTGTTTTTCCAGCCTAGGGCATTACAACATTAATCCATAACCTCCTTCCATGCTCCTAAAAACCTACTAACATTAAATAACATCCTAATTAACACTATTCCACTTAATTTCAAAGCATTTAATTAATGGAATGGTCTCTTATGATATTTTTACCCTTTCAAACCCTCAAAATAGGGATTTATAGACCAGTTTCAATAAAAGGCTTGTAAAATGCTTTAAAATCTATGGATTAAGTCCAAATAAAAACAAAAGTGTAGTTGATTCACAAATACATCAAATCCAATGCAATTTAGATCAAAAACCCTCAGTACATAATTGTACCAATACCTGTAGCAACAGACTTTTAATGGGAAACACTGAAAAATTAGAGATTTATTATTGCTTTTCAACCAAAATCAACTCCAGAACTCTTCTTCCACCCATACACATTATATTTAAACCTTACATACCAAAATCCAACTAACACAACCGACCCTAACATCCTTTTGAACTAATTGACCGTTGGACTTCCATTTTTTGCATTTTTGCATTCTTACACATGAAAACATTTACAAGATTTTACATCATTTACAAAATGGACTCCATATGACCCTAGTTACAGTTCGAATGGTCTATTATGACCTTATTATACGGAATTAGACTGAAAACACCTTGTAAACCATCATATGATCATATTTACAAGAACTAACATGGTGCCCCTACACCATACACTTGGACAGAAAAATAACTCAAGTCCCTTAAATACCATGATGCAACCCAAAATTATGCCTAATCACTTCATTTCTCTAGTCTCCAAAATCCTTTTCATCTAGTAATCCTTTCCAATGAGTCAGGTACTGAATATTTACATTGTTCCTTGTAGTAGTAAACTTTGTGCCACCTAGAAATTGTTCTATCTTCACAAGCTGACTTGATGGATGCCCTCTGACCTTTCCCTCATCTGAAACTAATGTTGAACCTGCATGAACACCTGCAAACATAACTTTTCCATCCTTGCTATGAACTATTTTCTTTTATACCTTTGTTGCATGCTTGAACTTACCCACATGTCCTTTCCATCCACCTTGAATCACTTCACCTTTTCCTTTCATATCTTCCACCAGATTCTCTGCCCCTAGTACGATTGTTTTATCAGGTTTACAAACCTTTTTATTGATAGAATTTGACTTCCCACTAGCCTCTTTTGAAATTAATGAACAAATAACTTTTTCCACCATGACCTCAACATGATTCTCAACCCACTCTTAAATCTCCACAATTAATTTATCCTTGACCTTCTCATGATCAGATTTTTTTATCAACTCAATATCATTTCCTTCCAACTTTATTTCACCCTTCAAGTCTACTTTTTTTATACCTTAAAGTGTAGTAGTGGCTGAAAACTCCTTAGACTCCTCTTCCTTTATCTTTACAAACTCTTTCTTACCTAGCATTATCACCTTTCTTGCATTACCTTGTCCCTTATGATCTTCTACTAATGGAGTCAAAGTGAAAGAGTGTCCATCCTTTTCAATATCATAAGTATTGTTTCTACCATCATAAATTGCATGTCTATCAAACTACCATGGTCTTCCTAGTAACAAGTGGCACACATCCATAGGCAACACATCACAAAGAATTTTTTCCTTATATCCACCAATATTAAACTCAACCCAAGCTTGCTCATTCACTAAAATAGATTGACTTTCATTCAACCAAGACACTTTATAAGGTGTTTCATGAGGTATATTTTCCAACTTAAGTTTATCATCTTTTCCAACTTAATTTTATCAACCATTTCTATGGACACCATGTTATTTGTGCTTCCAGGGTCTATTACTACTTTACATACCTTTCCCATGCATTTGCAAGTTTTTTTGAATAGTTTCCTTCTTTGTTGTGGTTCTTTCTCCTTGGATGCTTTAAGGATTTTTCTTCTAACCATCAAGGATTCTCCAACTTCGGGAGCAATAAGCTAATTAGGAGAGTTAACACTCTCATAGTCTTCCTCTTGCACCATTTGAACCCTCTTATCACCACTAGTTGAAGTAGAAGCTTGTTTCTCTGGAAACTTCCATGATTGATGTCCAAATTTATTGCAATGATAACATCTCCATGAAAATATACTTGAACCTCTACCTTGTCCACCAAATTTTCCTCTAAAGCCTCTAAATCCACCTCTTTGATCAGCAACTTGGTCTTTTCTTTTACTTGCATCTTCTTGGTCTTCATAGGACTGCCTTGAACCTCTTCCTCTACTAGTGTTTCCTCTACCTATTCCTTGTCTTTCTTTCCTTCTTTTTAACTTCTTCTTTTCCCTAGTAGCCAATTAAAGACATTCTTCAACTGTCCTAGGAGTAGCAAGACTCATTTCATCCTAAATTTGGAATCTCAAACCATTCATGTACCTTGCTATCTTTTCATTTTCATCCTCAACATGACCAGCCCTAATGCTCAACTTGTGAAATTATTTAGTGTAGGCCATGAAATCCTTTTTCTTCCACTTTAAGTTTTGCAACTTCTTAAATGTCTAAATTGCATGATCTCCTAGCAAAAATTGGCTCTTAATGTTTGACACCATCCTATCCCATGAACTTATTTTTTCATTTCCTTTTTTCACTCTTTCCTCTTGCACATAGTTCCACCATGTTAGAGCAGGACCTTCAACTTAGTCTTAGAAAAATTTACCTTCTGATCATCTACAACCTCCTTGTACACAAAGTAATTTTCCATTGCATCAATCCAACCTAGTACTTTTTTTGCATCCAACTTTCCACTATACATTGGAAAATCTATTTTCTCACTAGAAGTATCTCCTCTAATAACCTTTAGTATCTTCACCATCCTTCTTTCATCAGGGTCCAACTCATCATCACCTTGGACTCCTCTTGGAGGGTTTTCATTCTCACCCTCTTCATCTTCCTCTCGGTCACGTTCATCTTCAGTGGCCTTTCCTCTTCTTTGTTTTGTCTCTAATGTTGCAAATATGGCTAAAAGTGTTTTTTGTGACTCTGTTAACAACCTTATTTCCCTACTAAGGGCTGCACTTCCTTTGGGAGGCATATTTTCCTTTCAATTTAGAACTTTTCCCTTCTTCAAACTTCAAACCTTTCCCCTTCAAAAGATCAAAACCTATGATTTGATACCACTTGACGCAAAGTAGGGAGGATTTTGTCAAACAATCACAATTCAAACTATTCCAAACAATCCTTCAGCCCTTAAAACCCTAACTTGGCAATATTTCACAATTCCTTCCAATTTTACTTGTAGCATATCAAATAGTGAATTTTCTTCATAACTTTCAAAAGAAATTCTAGACCCACAAAATAATGAACATTATAAATACCCTTTATGATATACTTTAACATATCCAATTTGTGCATACCTTTTTTTTGGAACACACCCTCCTAAAAATTATTGTTATGTTGGATTGAGGCCATAATTAGCCATGTTTTACAAAGTACGTTTGTAAAAATCTTCACCCAATCCACTAAACTCAACTCCAATGTTCTTAAAAATCCACAAATAGATTGATTCAACAAATTTTTCCAACTGAAACAGCTTCTAGATCACCAAACCCCAAAACCCTTATTTAGGCCTACTTAGGCTTGGTAACAAGAGGGTTTATTGAAACTACAACCTCAAAACCTTTTCTCACCTTACCAACTCCTTAAACACATCACAATATTTTTTTCCATGCTTATTTAATCAATTATAATGATCCTTTAATAGTCCTTCAATAAAACCCTACCCTTGCACACCTGAATTACTCAAAACTAGTGTTTTTCCAGCCTAGGGCATCACAACATTAAGTCAAAACATCATTCCCTAATCTTGTAAACCTAATAACATGAAATAACATCCTAATTAACACCATTCCACCAACTTTCAAAGAATTTCATATGTGGAATGGTCTCTTATGACATTTTTACCCTTTCAAACCCTCAAAACAGGGCTTTACAGACCGATTTCAGTTAAAGGATTGTCAAATGCTCTAAACTCTATGGATTCAGTCCAAATAAAAACAAAAATGAAGTAGATTCATATCTCCATAAAATCTAATGCAATTTAGATCAAAAACCATCGATACAGAACTGTACCAACACTTGTAGTAGTAGAATTTTAATGGAAACACATAGCAAATTGAAGATTTATTATTGATTTTCAACCAAAATCAACTCTAGAACCCTTCTTCCAACATCCACATTGTATTTAAAGCTTACATACCAAAATCCAACTAACACAACCGACCCTAACAACTTGTTGAACTACTTGACCATTGTGTTCGATGTTGTGGTTATGTTGTTGATATGTGGTTGTCATTGATGTCAACACTATTAGCATTTGGTGTATTGAAGGTTGTATATGTTGAGGATATTGAGAAAATTGTTAAAAGAAGTGTTCCAAGTTCTCTATGAAACTATGAAGGTCATGAAGGTGTCTTGTTCTATACGTTGAAGATCAATTGGTGTGGATTAAAGAATTTTCTGCTAAGTATTCTATGGGTTTTGTTAGTGTTCCTGAGTGAATTTTATGTGTTTCTGGTGTTGTGGATATTTCTTTGTTATTTCTTTTTTTTTTTGGATGCTTCTAGATCGTGCTTTATCTTTGTGGTATGTCCACATTGATCGATGTGTTTGTGGTCGAATATTTTTCTCAATATGTTTAGTTTTTCATGTTCTTGGCTGACATGATGGTGGTAGCGTGTTGTGGATTTCGAGGTAAAATTAATTGAATTATTTTTGTGTTGGAGTTGTTAATTTTGGTCTCCACTATGTTGTGGCTAACCTTGGTGGATTCACATTGCAAATTTATTTGTAAATTTGGGCCAAATTTGAAAATATGTTTTATATTTTCTAGCTGACTAAGTTTTTTATGTAATCTCATGTTGTGGATATATAAGAGTGATTGTTTAAGAAAAGTTAGTGTGTGCATAAGAATGAATGTATGCCAAAGAAAGTGTAGATGTGTGAATAGTGTTCCTATCATTCGATTGTAGAGCAGAGTGAGCAGAAGGTTGAGTGAAGAGTAAAGACGGATTTTTGTTCTTAATTGGAACTGTAATCAGGGTTGTCAAGAAGTTATTCTTTCAGTTCATACTCTATGGATCTAATCCATATTTTTGTGTATTGCTAGGTAGTGAGCCCTCTTGTAATTGAGTAGTGAGCTCTAGGTAGTGTGCCTGAATGCATGTGAATTTTCATTATTCATATACTTTTAATAGGGTATAATATTGTGGACTAACATCCACCGTGGTTTTTCCCCTAACAAGGCTTCAACATAAAAATCTTGGTTTCTCTATGTTTTTGATGTGTTGATTGTTCATGGTTTATTATTCATTCATCAAATTTGAGATTAAGTTAAGGAAAGTTTAAAAAAGTTTAAATATTCTATGACAACTGATTCACCCCCCCTCTTAGTTGTATGTCCTTGTTTTTCCAACAATTGGTATCAGAGATGTAGAAGTTGAAAAACCAACTTCACAGTCCCCAAGAATCACCTATCACATGCGACAGATATTCAGAACAAAAAGAAGAGATGTTTTGTAAACCCTCAAACAAAATTTGTGCAAGAAAAAAACCAAAATAATTATTGAAATTAATTGTTTTACAAATAATACAAAATCCTTCAAAAAGGAAATCATGCACAACCCTAATCTTATCTTGAGCAAAAAGACAACTCAACAAGATAAGGATAAAAATTAACCTAGGAAATAAAATATGCCTAAGTAAACTTATGCTAAAGTGTAATTAAATAATTAATTACACCAACACCCCCCCATAAGTGTAACTTAGGGAGAAGCAAATTATTATGCAAATGATGTGAGATGGGTCCTGGAAAGAAAGGCCTAATCAGGTACCCATTGACAAATGCAATGCAAACTAAATCAAATGGGGTAAAGCAGAAAACCACATGGGAACAAAACTCCTCCTCAAAATAGAATGCAAACTAAGTGATTAAAGATGGAGGACTCCATAAGACCCCCCAAGGACACCATCCATCACAAAGATACATGAAAGAACCCCCCCATAAGAGAGGAATAAAGAGGCCACATAGCCCCCCCAGAATGAAGTAGCTTCAAAAGAACTAAAGAAATTGCATCTCCTAAAAGAAGTGAGAGGGAAGAGGCTGAATGAAACCAATCTCTGAAGGTAAAGTAGGTGTAGCCCAAGATGTCTCAACAGAAGCAGGTGTCACCTCAACCAATGAAGAAGTCAAAGTAGGTGAAGAATCAAGGGTAGCCTCCAGAGATGGATGATCAACAGGATCCTACTACACTAAAATAGAAGAAGCCACATCAGTAGCTACAACAATAGCAACAGGAGGTGGAGGAGATGGAAGGGAAGGCTTGAGAATAGGATCCGAAGTGAGAACACCAATGTTCAAGAAGCCAAATCTCTCCTCTAAATGATGATGCACACTAGAAGTGTGAGGAACATCTATAGGAATAGAAGCCCCATCAATAGAAAAATCAGTGAAGGAATACAACCGAGATGAGTGATCCACTATCCTAGTATCAATAACTGCTCTACTCTCCAAGTCTTTGATGATAACCAAATCAGGTGTGAACTCCACAGATCTCCCAGTGCCTCCATGTGTGATCTAATAAATGGAAAGAAGGTTGTTTGTCAATTGAGGGACACACAAGACATCTTGAAAGGAGTGGTCCCCAAAATTAATAGACCCCTTCCCTGTAACACTCATGTAAGTGTTGTTTCCCATCAAAATGGGAGACATAGTGCAAGGCTCAAAGGAAGTGAATATAGACTATGAAGATGCCATATAATGAGATGCTCCTGAATCTAGAAGCCATCTCCCTAATCCAATACCTAAAGAAGCACAAAGAACATGTCCCTTCATATTTGATGAAGTATGTAAACTAGTTTTTCCCCTATCATGTTGTTCTGAAGAAGAAGAATGAGGAGAAGAAGATGATGCAAACATCCTAGAAGGAAAATCAATATGATGTTTCTGAAGAAGATGTTTCAACTCATCAATGTCCTTCTTGTAACAATTATGTTCTGCATGTCCTTCCCTCTTGCAATATGCACATGTAGTCTTCTCCTTCCTAGATTATTTCCAAATCTCTCTTGGATTAATACATTTTCAGCTTTCAGAGCACCTTTTCTTTTTGTCTGGAATGTCTTCTTTCTGTGATAGGTTATTTGCATGCAAGTGATCTTCGGGGTCTGTGAGGTTGGCTTTCATAACTTCAATAAGAGTTGGTTCCTCTAAAGAAGTTTCAAATCTTGAGGTGATCCAAGATGGCATCATACAAGAAGGACATTCCTAGATTTGATGGAACAAACTACTCATTGTGGAAAGCTAGGATGGAGTATCATTTGAAGTGTATTAGTGAACCTTTTTGGAAAATTACATAGAACAAATATGTTATTCCTGCAAGTGGTCCTTCCACTACATGGGGTTTAAGAGGTTGAGAATAATGTTCAGGCTATGGAAGCATTGTTGAGTGCTCTAACATATTCAAAAATGACAAATGTGTTAGGTCTGAAGATAGCTCATGAGATGTGGATGAAGCTGGAAACTTTGTATGAAGGATATGTGCATGTGAAGATGAACAAGCTATAGAGTTTGAAAGGAAAGTATGAAAATTTGAAGATGGGTGAAGATGAAAATATTTCTTCTTTTATGCAGAAAGTAAATGAAATAGTGAAGGGTATTAGATGTGTTGGTGGCATTCTGGAAGAGAAAATTTTTCTGGCTAAGGTTCTCAGATCATTTCCTACCTCCTACATAGCAAAGGCTCATGTTATTGAAGAATTCAGATCATTGATGAATGTGACAAGGGATACACTACTTGGTAAAAAAATTTCCTTTGAGTTGAGCAAATTTTTGCATCATGTTCCTAATACTGAAACTACATTCAAGGCTAATGTATCTGGAAGAAACAACCAAAGATATGATCCAAGAGAAATCTCTAGAAAGATATCCAGATATGAGGAAGAGATGAAATAGCTTGAAGATGAAGAGAGATAAGTAGAACAGTTGGAAGCACTAATTGTAAAGACAGAGGGTAGAGGACAAGTAAGTATAAAGGAAAGTTTCCTATCAAATGTTTTTTCTTGCAGAAAAATAGGTCATTTTGCATCAAGATGTCCTAAAAGAGTCCCTAGATCTAAGCCTTACAAATCTAGATTCTAAGAGAAATATTACTTTTCCGAAGGAGTGACAGATGATGAGTCTGATAAAGATAATGGAAATGAAGATGGTTGGGTATTCATTTCTATCAAGGAAAATAGTCCTAAGGCTATTGAATTTGCTAAAGTTAAGAAAGCTCTTGCAGCCCGAATTGAAGAAAAGGATGAGTGGGTCATTGACAATGGATGCTCACATCATATGACTGGTGACAAAAGAAAATGTGTAAGTCTAGAGAAGTATGGTGGGGTTGTGATATTTGGTGATAACAATGCTTGTGTGATTCATGGAAAAGGATCTATTTATCTTGTTGGCAAGCATAATACTGATGATGTTCTCTATGTTGAAGGCTTGAAGCATAGTCTATTAAGTGTTGGGCAAATGGTGGACAAGGGTTATGATCTCCAGTTCAAAGATAGAAGATGCAAAATATTTGGAAGCTCTAGAAATGTAATTGCTTCTGGTAAATAGAAAAAAGGTAATATTTTTCACCTGAGATTTGCTAGTGAAAGTTCTTTAATTGCTCAAATAGATGAAAGTTGGTTATGGCATAGAAGGTTGTGTCATGTGAATTTTGATAACATATTCAAAATAAGCTCCTCTCAAGCAGTAAGAGATCTACCTAAGCTGGTAAAGACAATTTGCAAAGAGTGTCAGATGGGAAAATAGACTAGAGTTTCTTTTTGAAGAAAACAACATAATTCAAATGGGTTAATGGAGCTTGTATATACTAATCTATGTGTTCCCTGTAGAGTCAAAAGTCTTCATGGTGAGAGGTACTTTATGTTGATTATTGATGATTACTCTAGAATGATATGGGTTTCTTTCTTAAGAGAAAAATGTGAAGCATTAGAAAAGTTCAAAAGTTTCAAAGCCATGGTAGAGAATGAAAAAGGTTTGAAAATGAAATGCTTAAGGTTAGATAGAGGTGGTGAGTTCAACTCTAGGGAGTTTAATTATTTTTGTGAAGAGAATGGAATCAGAAGATAGGTATCTTCTCCCCGAACCCCTCAACAGAATGGAGTTGCAGAAAGAAAGAACATATCAGTTTTGGATGCTACTAGAACAATGATGATTGAAGGAAATGTGCCTCATATCTATTGGAGTGAAGCTATAAGCACTACTATGTACACTTTGAACCGGGTAAATGTGAATGGTAATACTGGTATGACTCCTTTTGAGCTATGGTTTGGTTATAAGCCTATTGTTAAATACTTCAAGGTATTTAGAAGTAAATGCTACATAAAGAGAGATTATGATATAGGAAAGTTTGAAGCAAGAAGCGATGAATAAATATTTCTAGGTTACTCCACTAGAAGCAAGGCCTACCGGTGCTATAATAGAAGACTAAGGAAAATGGTTGAGAGTGAAAATGTTAGAGTTGATGAGGATTCTGATAAATCATCCAGATATTGTGGATATGATTCAGATGAAACTAATACAAACCGAGGAAAGAATGCTCAGACACATAATCAGCTTCAAATTGTGTTATATGTTCTAGTTGTTCCAATTGTTCTGGTGAATCAAGGAAGTCAGGAAGCAGAGACAAGTGCAAGTGCAGAAGTGATGCAGGAGCATCCAATGGTGTAAGGGCAATCTTGCATCACCCAAAAATAGTTAAATTTCAAGTTTCTCAGTTTTTAGATGTTTTTACATTTTTGGATACCCTTTTTGTCATAATGAAATTCCCAATTTAAGGTTTGTATTTTCTATTCCTAGGTGGAAAGATATTGCAGTTTTAGTTTCCTAGATTTGCACCTGAAAATCTTCTGAGTTAGATTTGAGGCACTTAGAGTTCCTAGATCAGCCTCAAAACTTTCCATAATTGGTAGAAGATTTTGAGCACGTTATCAACTTTGTGACCTTTCGAATGGTTCAAATGGTTCATGGAATCGGAGTCCCGATCAAAAGTTATGGCCCCGGAAGTTGGTGCACTTTCTAGAAGATACAATTGCAAATGCTCTTTTGAAATTTGAACTTCATGTTGTAAATTTTCAGGCCAAACCGCCTAAACTCAAATTTAAATATTTTTTGGCTCCAAACTAAGAGGAGCTCTATTTATGGGTGGGTTTCTAATTTTTGGGTAAATTTTTAGGGACAAACTCGCATATTGTGAAAGATTGATTTTGTAGCTTTCTCAGAACTTGCATGTGTTATAGAACTTGGGGATTTGCATCCTCCTGATGTAAGAAGCTCATTTTCTAAATAATAAAATTTCTCTTATTTGTGGGTTATTTTCTGTGTCTTGGGCTGTGCCTTCATCAAGTGGTATCAGAGCGGGTTTTTTTGAGCATGTGGACAAATCGCCGATCGTGAGGCAGTTCGCACCAGGACCATGGTTGTGGGTCGAGGTCAAGAAAGATGCCTCCAAGAGTGATGCCTGGTAGGCATGGTGGTTCTAGGTGGTCGAGGCAAACAGAATGTTGGTGGAAGAGATGCACCAGCGCACTCCGCAGGAAAGATTGACGATTACAAGAGTAGTTGAGAAGAGGGTTAAACCTCGAGGGGAGGACAAAGGAGGATGAAGGAGGAAGAAGGTTCAAATGTAGAAGAGGAAGAAGAAGCAATTGATCAAGACCAAATGCCACTAATAAGGGCCATTTCAAAGATCGGGAAAAGACCCAGAGCAGAAGTCCCCAGTTATTCCGGAAGTCTGAACCCAGAAGAGTTGATCGACCGGATCAACAAGCTAGAAGAATATTTTGAGTATGAGGAAATAGAGGACCCAGATCGGGTTAAGTTTGCAAAAATGAAGCTTAAGGGGCATGCCAGTATTTGGTGGAAAGAGGTCCAGTTGGAAAGAAATCGAAGAGGAAAAGTAAAGATCACCAGATGGGATCGCATGGTAGAGAAACTAAAGAAGCAGTTCATACCAGTGGACTACGAGTTAGATCCGTTGAAGAAATTGCAAGGGTTGAAGCAAGGAAGTAGACTGCGGAAAAGAATATACTGAATATTTTCACAAGATAATCATCAGAACGGGCCACACAGAGGCCAAGGAGAAGGTAGCCCGATATCTTAATAGGTTACGACCAAGCATTCAGGAGGAGTTAAGCCTAGTCAGAATGACCACAATTGAGGATGTGTATCTATTTGCTCTGAAGGTGGAAGAGAAGCTGAACAAAAGATTTAATGGCAAGAAAAAAGGATGAGGAGGCCAAAGTGGAAGGGGCAATGGAAGACCTTCCAGGAAGCCGAAATGATGATGAAAAGAAAAGTGAAGATGTGGATACCAGCCAAAGCCAAAGGAATGACAACTTCTACCGCCCTCGTGATCAAAATAGTGGTGATCAAAGAGGTAGAGGACGAGGGAGATATGGACAAGGATCTGGAAGAGGTGGTTTCAAAGGAACATTTTTCCAATGTGGTGAAGAAGGGCATCAAGCCTATGAATGTCCACAACACCAAGGAAGGGTAGACAAAAGGCCAAAAGGTCATGGAAGGGTTGCGCATGCAGATGAGGAGGCCCAATCTGAACATTCAGATGATGCTAAAAGGGGAGAAGCCCTAGTGATTAGGAGAGCCCTGGTGACTAAGGAAAAATAACCAAAATAGAGGAAGAATCTATTTTGCACAAGGTGCAAGTGTGAAGGAAAATGTTGTGATGTCATTATTGAAGGTGGGAGCACTAATAATCTAGTGTCAGAAGAGATGGTCACAAAGTTGAAACTGAAGAGGGAAAGGCACCTGCATCCGTATCAGATTACCTGGTTGTAGAAAGACCACAAAGTTTTGGTCAATGAGTAGTGCCTAGTAAAGTTCAAGATCGGGAGCTACCGTGATAAGGTACTCTGTGATATCATCCCCATGGATGCATGTCACATGTTGTTGGAGAGGTTGTGGCAGTTCGATAGGCAAGCTATACATGATGGCCATGCAAACACTTATTCCTTGACAAAGGATGGGGTTCATCACAAGTTGAAACCCTAAAGGAGATCGAAGAAAAAGGTATGTAGTAGTGCTAGAATTTGTTATGTAGATGGAAGAAAAAATTTAGAAGGTATGAAGCATGAGGGTGTGTGTTATGCATTGATTCCTAGAGTAAGGAGGATAGTGAGAAGGTTCCAGAAGAAGTTTCTGGGATGTTGGATGAGTTTCAGGATATTGTTTTTGATAATGTACCCGAGGGTTTACCACCAATAAGGAAGATCAATCATCAGATTGACTTGATTCCTAGAGTCAGTTTACCAAATAAGGCAGCTCATAGAATGACTCCAGCAGAAAATGAGGAGTTGAACAGACAAGTTCAAGAGTTGTTGAGAAAGGGTTTGATACGGGAGAGTTTAAGTCCATGCACAGTACCTGTAGTACTAGCACCAAAGAAAGATGGGCAGTGGAGGATGCGTACAGATTCCCGAGCCATAAACAAGATAACAATC
The DNA here is from genome assembly GCA_007258455.2 of Sequoia sempervirens. NCBI lineage: Eukaryota > Viridiplantae > Streptophyta > Pinopsida > Cupressales > Cupressaceae > Sequoia > Sequoia sempervirens. The sequence continues at coordinate 156,184,654 of VDFB02000363.1, read as the reverse complement.
AAGTACAAATTTCCCCTGCCAAGGATGGATGACTTGATGGACTGTTTGAGTTAAGCTCAGTACTTCACAAAGATTAATTTGAAGAGTGGATATCACCAGATCTGGATTCGAGAGGGAGATGAATGGAAGACTGTCTTCAAGACCAAAGAGAGCCTATACGAGTGGTTAGTCATGCCTTTTGGGCTAACCAATGCACCGAGCACATGTATGCGGCTCATGAACGAGGTACTAAAAGAATTTATGGGAAGTTTTGTTATTGTGTATTTAGATGATATTTTTATTTTTAGTAAGACGTTGGATGAGCATCTGATGCATATTCGGAAAGCCTTTGAAAAGTTAAGAGAAGAGAAACTGTTGATTAATCTGAAGAAGTTTAGTTTTGTGAAGAGGGAGTTAGTGTACTTGGGGTTTGTTGTCTCAGCAGAAGGTATCAAGATGGACCCAGAGAAGGTGAAGGCTATTCTGGAATGGCCTACCCCAAGAACTGCTACCGAAGTGAGATCTTTCCATGGTTTGGCTAGTTTTTATAGAAAGTTCATTAGAAACTTCAATAGTATTTGTGGACCCCTGACTGAAACAATGAGAGGGGATAGAAAAGAATTCAAGTGGAGCATTGGAGTAGCAAAGAGTTTTGAACTGTTGAAGTAGAAGGTAATAGAGCAACCTGTTCTAGCCCTCCCAGATTTTAACAAGGTGTTTTAGGTGGATTGTGATGCCAGCAGTTGTGCCATTGGAGCAATGTTGAGCCAAGAAGGTAAGCCCATTGCCTATTTCAGTGAAAATTTAAATGATGCCAAGAGAAATTATTCTGTATATGATCAGGGATTTTATGCAATAGTTCAAGCATTAAATAAATGGAGACATTATTTGTTGCCGAAGGAATTTGTTCTATATACTGATCATCAGGCCTTGCAGTACCTAAATAGTCAGGGAAAATTAAATTAGAGGCATATGAAATGGGTAAGTTTTTGTAGAGTTATACCTTTGTTTTGAAACATAGGAGTGGGAAGTCAAATAGGGTTGCAAATGCCTTAAGTAGGAGGCATACATTGATGAAAAAGATGCAAATTGAAGTGGTTGGATTCAATGAACTCAAGACACTATATGCAAAAGATCTTGATTTTGCAGAGGCTTGGAAAGCTTGCAAGGAACCTGTTACAGTGGACAGGACAAGGTGGCTGGATTTCATAATCCAGGATGGCATGTTATTTAAGGGAAGTCAATTGTGTATCCCGAGGAGTTCCATGAGGAGAACCTGATAAAGGAGAAGCATAGTGGAGGAATGGCAGGACATTTTGGTCGGGATAAGACCATTGCCATTATCAGGAGCATTATTATTGGCCTCAGTTGTCACAGGATGTGAAGAAGTTTGTACAAAGTTGCAGGGTATGTCAGATGGCTAAAGGAGTGAGCCAGAATACAGGCTTATATCAGCCCTTACCTGTACCAGAGAGGCCATGGGAGGATATAAGTATAGACTTTGTTCTTGGTTTGCCAAGGACACAATGAGGGAATGATTCAATCTTTGTGGTGGTTGATAGGTTTTCGAAGATGGCACATTTCATTCCATGTCAGAAGACCCATGATGCAGTCCACATTGTTGACTTTTTCTTCAAATAGGTGGTGAGGCTACATGGTCTGCCAAAGAGTATTGTTTCAGATCGTGACACCAAATTTGTGGGGTACTTTTGGAGGACCTTGTGGAAGAAGCTGAAGATAGAGTTGAAGTTCAGTTTGCACACCATCCACAAACGATGGGTAGACAAAGGTTGTTAACAGGAGTTTGGGTAACCTACTGAGATGTTTGGTAGGAGATAAACCCAAGGGATGGGACTTGATCTTACCCCAGGCAGAATTTTCTTACAACAATTCTATCAACATAAGCACTAGTAGATCACCATTCCAGATTGTGTATGGGGGTAGCCCCGAACAGCTCTAATTAAGGAAGATGGACCAAGAGAAGAAAATAAGTGTTGAAGCCGAAGATTTTGCAGAACACATCAAGGATATACATGAGAAGGTAAAAGAACATATTAACAAGATGAATATGCAGTATAAGGCTAAGGCAGATCAGAAGAGGAGGTATAAGGAGTTTCAGATTGGTGATGAAGTGATGGTCCACTTGAGGAAAGAAAGGTTTCCAGTGGGAACATATAATAAATTGAAGATGAAGAAGTTCGGTCCCTGTAAAATTTTGAAGAGGCATGATTCAGGGAATGCATATGAGGTAGAGTTGCTAGATGGATTCAACATTTCCTCTGTGTTCAACATTTCAGATTTGACACAGTATTATGAAGGTGGCGCAGAGGAAGTACCAACGATGGAACAGTGTGGGATTCCAGCACCTACTTCAAAAAAGGAGGATATTGAAGAAATCCTAGATAGTCGTGTGGGAAGGAGTACCAGGAACAAGCAGTATGAAGAATATCTGGTGAAATGGAAAGGAAGGCCTATTGAAGATTCATCTTAGTTGCCTAAGGTAGAGGTTGACCATTTGGATTTTTCCTCCACCATCTAAGACATGACGGGGTCACTTCTCAAATTACCCTGGGTGTCTGATGCAAGAGCATCCAATGGTGCAAGGGCAATCTTGCATCACCCAAAAATAGTTAAATTTCAAGTTTCTTATTTTTTAGATGTTTTTACATTTTTGGATACCCTTTTCGTCATAATGAAATTCTCAATTTACGATTTTTATTTTCTATTCCTGGGTGGAAAGATATTGCAATTTTAGTTTCCCAGATTTGCACCTGAAAATCTTTCGAGTTAGATTTAAGGCACTTAGATTTCCTAGATCAGCCCCAAAACTTTCTAAAATTTGCATAGTGATTTAGAGCACGTTATTTACTTTGTGACCTTTCCAACGGTTCAAACGGTTTGCAAATCGGAGTCTCAGATCAAAAGTTATGGCCCCGGGAAGTTGGCGCACTTTCTAGAAGATACAATTGCAAATGCTCTTTTGAAATTTGAACTTCATATTGTAAATTTACGATGCCAAACCGCCTAAACTCAAATTTGAATGTCGTTTTGGCTCCAAACTAAAGAGAAGCTCTATTTATGGGTGGGTTTCTAATTTTTGGGTAACTTTTTGGGGACAAGCTCGCATATTGCGAAAGGGTGATTCTGTAGCTTTCTGTAACTTGCATGTGTTGTAGAACTTGGGGATTTGAGATCCTCTACATGTAAGAAGCTCCATTTTCTGAATAATAAAATTATTTTCTTGTTTGTGGGTTATCGGGCTGCACCCTCATCAAGAAGAAAGAGTAGAAGAATCAAAAGTTCAAGAGAATCCTAAAACTCAAAGGTATGTAAAGCTAAATCATTCTGAAAATCAAATTATAAGAGACAAGAATAAAGGTGTGCAAACTAGAAGAAAGATTGCAGAAGAGTATTGTCTGATTTCCAAGATTAAGTCAAAAGATGTACGTGAAGCCTGCAATGATGAACATTGGATGGAAGCTATGAAGGAAGAATTAATGCAAATTGAAAAGAATAATACATGGATACTTGTTCCCAGACCAAAATACAAAAATGTGATTGGTACTAAATGGGTCTTTTAGAATAAGCTGAATGAACAAGGTGAAGTGGTCAGGAATACAACAAGATTGGTATGTAAAGGGTATTCTTAGATGGAAGGTATTGATTTTGAAGAAACCTTTGCCCCTGTTGCCAAAATTGAAGCTATAAGATTATTTCTTGCTTATGTTGCATATAAGAACTATAAAGTCTATCAAATGGATGTGAAGTCTGATTTTCTAAATTGTGAGCTTGAAGAAGAAGTGTAAATTGATCAGTCAGATGGATTTCAACTAACTGATGGGGAAAACACGGTTTGTTGATTGAAGAAAGATCTATATGGACTCAAGCAAGACCCTAGAGCCTGGTATGCTAGACTGGACAAATATTTACTAAAGCTTGGATTCAATAAAGGTACTGTTGACAACAACTTGTATTTCAAATTGGATCATGACAAAGAGTTTATTATTGAAGTCTTTGTTGATGACATTATTTTTGAAGGAGATAATAATCTATGTATGAAATTTTTTGATGAAATGAATGAAGAATGAATTTGAGATGATTATGATTGGTGACATGAAGTTCTTTCTGGGATTACAAATTACTCAATTAGACAAGGGGATTATCATATCTCAGTCCAAATATGTGAGAAAGTTGTTGAAGAAGTTTGGTATGGAAGACTTAAAACTTGTTGGTACCCCCATGGTAGCTGGATGTAAGCTAACACATAATGATGATTCTCCTAAGGAAAATCAAACAAGGTACAGATCAATGATTGGTGGATTTCTCTACTTAACTCAGACTAGACCAGACATTATGAATGTTGTGTGTATGGTTTCTAGATTTCAAGCTGACCCAAAAGAGTCTCATGTGATTGTTGTAAAGAGAATATTTAGTTATCTGAAAGGAATAGTTGACTTTGGGATTTGGTATCCTAAGGATGATGATCTTACATTAAATGCATATATTGATGTGGATTGGGAAGGAGATGTAGATCACAAGAAGAGTACTCATGGTGGTGATTTATTCCTAGGGAAGAAGTTGGTTTCATGGTTGAGTAAAAATAAAAATTCCATTTCTCTATATGTTGTTGAGGCAGAGTATATTGCTACTGCAAACAACTATACTCAAGTGATGTGGATGAAATAGATGTTGAAAGATATTAGAGTAGTATATGATGAACCTATTGCCATATATTGTGATAACTTAAATGCTATAGAAATTTTAAAGAATCTAGTGCTACACTCTAAGACCAAGCATATATCAATCAAGTTCCACTTTCTAAGGGAGAAAGTGGGTGAGAAAGAAATCAGATTGGAGTATGTGCCTACCAAATAGAAAGTTGCAGACATTTTCACCAAGTCATTGCCGAAGGATACTTTTGAGTATCTTAGAGGGATGCTAGGGGTAATTAACCCTCCTGATTGTGAACTAGAGATGCATTGATTTGCATCAATCTGAGCATTTCATGATCATATTCTGATCCAGATTGATGTTCTTGTGGCTGCTACTCAGGGTGAGTGGTTGGATGTGCAGATATGTGGTTCATAGCTTGATGTGGAAAGATAATGCTTACCTTTTCCATTGATTTCAAAGGGGGAGAAGTGTAATGTAAAATATTTTTTCTTATCTAGAGAAGTTCATGCAGAAGAGGTTAAGGAAGGAGAGTCAGAATCTAAGGAGTATGTGTTGATTAAGAGTTGGGTTGATCGTGTTTTTCACATCATGTGTTGCCATCAATTCCAAAGGGGAAGATTGTTGGATGTTGTGGTTGTGTTTCTGATATGTGGTTTTCATTGATGTCAACACTATTAGCATTTGGTGTATTGAAGGTTGTATATGTCAAGGATATTGAGAAAATTGTTAAAAGAAGTGTTCTAGGTTCTTTGTGAAACTGTGAAGGTCATGAAGGTGTCTTGGTTTGTACATTGAATATAAGTTGGTGTGGATTAAAGGGTTTTCTACTGAGTATATCTAGTTCATCAACCAAAAGTTTCAAAAGTCTGTGTGAAGATCTAATTGTGTTGTGAACAGTTGTGTTCTAACAGTATTTATGTGGGTTTTTTCAGTGTTCTTGAGTGAAGTTTATGTGTTTCTGGTGTTGTAGATATTTCTTTGTTATTTCTTGTTGTTTTTGGATACTTCTAGATCATGCTCTATCTTTGTGGTACGTCCACATTGATCAGTATGTTCGTGGTCAAATATTTTTCTTAGTATGTTTGGTTTTTCATGTTCTTGGCTGACATGATGGTGGTAGCCTATTGTGGGTCTTCGAGGAAAAATTAATTGAAGTCTTTTTGTGTTGGAGTTGTTAATTTTGGTATCCAATATGTTGTGGCCAACCTTGGTGGATTCACATTGCAAATTTATTTGTAAATTTGGGCTGACTTTGAAAATATGTTTTATATTTTCTAGCCGACTAAGTTGTTGATGTAATCTCATGTTGCGGATATATAAGAGCAATTGTTTAAGTGAAGTTAGTGTGTGCATAAGAACAAATGTATGCTAGAGAACATGTAGATGTGTGAATAGTGTTCCTATCATTCAATTGCAGAGAAGAGTGAGAAGAAGGTTGAACGAAGAGTGAAGAAGGTTTTTTCTGCTTAATTGGAACTATAAGAAGGCTTGTGCACAAGCGATTCTTTCAGTTCAACTCTGTGGATCTAATCCATATTGTTGTATATTGTTGGGTAGTGAGCCCTCTTATAATTGAGCAGTGAGCTCTAGGCAGTGTGCCTAAATGCATGTTCATTCCCATTATTCATATACTTTTAATAAGGTATAATATTGTGGACTAACATCCACCATGGTTTTTCCCCTAACAAGGTTTCCATGTAAAAATCTTGTTGTTCTCTATGTTTCTGATGTGTTGATTGTTCATGGTTTATTATTCATTCATCAAATCTGAGATTAAGTTAATTAAAGTTTGAAAATTTTTAAATATTCTGTGACAACTAATTCACCCCCCATCTCAGTTGTCTTTCATTGTTTTTCCAACATGTTGGACTTCCATTTTTTGAATTCTTGCATTCTTGCACGTGACAACATTTGGAAGATTTTATAAAATCTACAAAATGGACCCCATATGACCCTAGTTACATTTCAAATGGTCTATTATGACCTTATTATATGACATTAGACTCAAAACACCATAAAAACCATCATATGACCATATTTACAAGAACTGACATGGTGCCCCTACACCATTTTGCTAGGATATGGGAGATTGAATGTAACCCATGCTAATTCTTAACTTATTTTTTTATACCGGAGTTAACCTTGCCTAGATGTGTACATCATAATAGAGTTCCCTCAGAGTCCTTATGATAAGGATTCACCACCAATACATTGTCAATGTGAGATTTGGATATCATGGATGGTGAAATGTGTTGAGGGATATGAGATTCAAATGGATTGGTCGATAGTTTGGAATCTTTGACTCTCCAAACTTGGGGTGATGAGAAATGATGGGTGGATATGGAGATTCAACTGGGACCAACTTCTTGATATATCTTGTAGATCACTTTTGAAGCTTCCTTTTGCATCACTGAACATTTTTTATGGATGAACTTCCCTTTTTCATTATGCCCCATAGTTTCTTTGACTAATGGAGTTTGATAGGGATGATTTTCTTGATTTTTCTTTGGTATCCATTTTTATTTTCTTTGTCCATTTTTATTTACCGATTCTTGTGCTTCAATGACTTTTTCCTTTCTTTGATATAAATTTTTATCCTTTTTTGGTCCCAATTGGAGGGTTGAAATATGTATGGATGATGATTCATGATATGGCTATTTATAGGATTGATAGTGGTTTCATCATAAGGAATCTTCGTAGTTTCTATGTTGATGTTTTCATTAGATAAAGTTGCCCCAGTATTATAGAGGTATCACTAATATGTTTAGATTCCTTAATTTTTGAATAACCAAGACCTTTATGCTTAGGATTTTCAATAATCTGCACTAGTTCTAGGATACCCTATTCATGTAGGCCTAATCCTTTGTCTTGATAATGCATCCATTGAAAAAATTTATTTGCAATAGGATATGATTTACCTTGAAAACAAGGTGCTAGTCCTTCTCTACTTTATTGTGGATCTTCAAAAGTGACAACTTCTTCACTGTTAGGATAGCTTGCTCTAACAAAGGTAAGTGGTCCAAGTTTATAAATGATAGGATCCTCCATATGGGTGATCCCACAATACTAGTTTACATTTTTTGGCCAAACTGGACATTAAACTGAATTTTTTTAACTAAATCTTTACTTTTGGGCACCTATAGCGGCTAAACCGTGAGGAATTTGAAGATGATGCAAACTAGTGATTTGTGACATTTTTTCTGTAGATTCTATTTTTTTTTTCAAAATTTTTGGAATCAAATTGCACTTCTTTTTCCATCTCCTTCGAAAACTAGTTGTTATCAGTAAACACCATTTTTAAAGACTGACATTACTTGCTAACACAACTTTTTTTCTATGAAGGATAAAATTCCAATTTTTTTGAATTTAGATTCATAACTACGATATCTAGTGCATGGAATTGGTTTCATAGCATTTCTTTGAATTTGTTTCAATTTGTTTTTCTTAATTAAGTTTCAAAGTCAAACCAGTTATAATTAGGCATGATTTACTTGCTAAAACATAACTTTTTTATATGTATCAAAATTCAATTTTATTTTTTTTGTTGGATCAAGGACATCAATATCTAGAGCATAGATATTTTTTGATTTTTTTTTATAATCTGCTATTTTTCCATATGTGAAGAATAGAGAGCTTGATTTTTGGTGAAAAACCTACATTTCACAAGAAGTAAAAAATAAATATAATAATCAAATTAAATTTATTTAAAATTATACTTTTTGGAAAGCTTATAATAAGGACTACATACAAAAAATAAATTTTAAATAAATTCATTTGATCCCCAAAAGGTAAATCAAGTTTTTTATTAGCATTTTGATAAGTGTAAAGGAGACTCCATTATAGGTATGGTTTAAAACTAGCGGGGTTCTATCCAAGGGGGTTTGATCTAAGGTGGTTTGATCAAACCCTCTTCAATTAGAATCCTTTGAATAGAAATTTTCAAAGCTTAAATCATTATATTTTCTAAAAATATGTGTTTTCAGCAAAAATTAGGATCTCCCAGAAAGTGTAAACCACTATTTTGGGATCACCCATATGTGGGATAGCTTCTTGATTGATATCTTTGGCTTGATCCTGTGAAATATCAATTTTTAATGCTTCTTCAAAATATAGCGGTGCTTCTTTGAATATTGTATACCCAATGCTCTGTTGCTCAGGATTGTTAATTATCTTTGTTGATTTTAAGATACTATGCTCAATATTTTCATACTCAATGTCTTCAATATTCCTAGAGGTTGTTTATGATTTTAATGCTTTTTCTTGATCAATTTCTGATATGTCTATAGATTTTTCTATGCTTTGATCATGTTTAAATATGTTAAGAGTAGTTGACTCTTGTTCCTTGGTAGTGACATCAATAATATGAGACTCTTGTCTTGGATGAAGATCATCTACATGTCCATTAGGAGTAGGCAACTCATGGGTAGATGTATGTGCGCTTGGTATATGGATTTTTTCCTCTTTTAGAAAACCTTAGATGTCTTGGAAGATATCCACCATGTCATTATAATATTTTGATGGTAGGGTTTCTTGATCTTGACATTGTGTGGTATTATCTTTGATATGCTGTGGTATGTGCTCTTGACATGGACCAATTTCAAAGAAGGGATTTCTTGTAAAGGATCTTTGGATTTCCTTAAAATGTGCACATATGGGTGATAGCTCTTGGATTAGATTTCTTGTATTGGATATAAGTGTTGGATTAAGAGTCTCTTGATCATCAATACATGTTTTTATGAGGTTGGATTGTGTCACTATATCTTTGAGTGGATCATTGCTAGTCTTTGGTGATTTATTTTGATCATGCTTGGGATTAAATTCTAGATGTGTTTCCTCTTGCTCATTGGATGATGTGGAGACATTGTCAATGTGATATGCGATAGATATCTCTTGATCATTATTTTCAACTTTTAAGGTTGAGATATTGTCAATGTTGTCATTAGTGTTCAGACCTTGAATTTTGTTTTCAATAGCTATTTCTTCTTGATCAATAAGGTCTTGGATAAGTCTTTTGAGTGTAACACATTTTGATGCATCATGACTTTTTACTCCATGGTATTTACAATAGGTTTTTTCATTGTATCATGGGAATTTGATAGTAGGATCACCACTTTGTGACGGTTTTAGAAGTATGATAATTTTTTCTTTGACTAATTTGTTTAACACACCCTCAATTGGCTATCCTAAAGGAGTGTATTTGCATTCTATAGTGTGGTTGGATTGTGAGGCTTGTTGTGGTGGAGATGTTTTTTGTTTTGAGATGGAATTTCTTGTTGGTTTTAAGATTGATGATCTTGATGTGGGTATTGTTGATTTGGGGGTTGATATTGTTGTTGGATTTGATTTTGATGTTGGGTGATCTAATTTTGATTTTTTGGAAATAGAATTTGTTGTTGATATGAATCAATGTTTTGATGATATTAGAAGTGTTTTTTATGTAGATATTGAGGTGTTTGTGAAATGATGTTTGTTTGTTATTGATATGCAATGCCTTGATGTTGAACATGGTATTGGTGATACATCATATTTTGCTTTCGTTCAAGTTCCTCAACCATTTTCTCAAGTGCATTTAGGGAAATTTGATGTTCTATATTTATTCCTTGATGGTGATTTTGAAACCCTTGATAAGAGTGATTCTGATATGGATGAGGATTTTGATTGACATCATCCATGTGACAAGACGTTCCAAAACCTTGATTAGGGGAATCCACAGTTGATACATCATTGATATTTGTGGCATATGATGTCCCCATGGGTGTATAGAGTTGAACTAGATTTGGGTAATAGATTGAGATGTTTTGTGGATGTTATGGTTGTGGGTTTGGGATGTTTTGATGCTCAAGACCCTAGGATAAGAGTATGAGTGATGTTTTGAAGGATGATACTAATCTTTTGGATACAAATATGGCACAATACTTGGATTGATATTTTGCTTCATTTTTGGAGGATATGTTGTTACATATACTTGTACTAGCTATGAGGTGACAAGCAAAGGTTGAGGTTCAATATCATAACAATAGTGATAGAAAGTGGAATAATCCAAAAGCATTATGTTTTGATAAGTATCCTAAAACTAGGTTTGATGTTTTGATGTGTTGATTTGGTAAATGTTGCTATTTTTGGGACTCAAAATGTTGAAAGCTTGGACCAATATTTCACTTCATTTTTTTAGAGGATATATTGTGAAGAATCTACTTGAACTATCCTTGAGGTTCAAGCAAATGTTGATATCTTAGAATTTTGAGTGAAGGAATTATCCAAGTTGTTTGTTTTGATTTTGAATCCTAAAACTAGGTTGGAGTGTTTTTTTGCAAATGGATGATGGACTGATGTGATTTATGATGTGTTTTGGGAGTCTAACTATTTTTTTCTCACAAGATTTAACCAATTTAAGATCAAATTCTGATTTTCACCAAAAAGTAGGGAAAAAGTGGTAATTATAGAATAGTAGCAATAATCTTTGTCAAAAGCGGCTAGATTAATGTCAATAGCAGTCAAGTATTGAGGCAAACTATGGTAAGATTTCTCAAAAGTGGCTTCTATTTCATGTTTTCTGTCTAGTAAATAGTGCAGGAAAAAGTGAATTTCTCAGTCAAATGCAGCCAATTTTTGGTCGACTGTGGCCAAGAAAATTTGTCAAGTGTAGTAATAATAGGATCAATTGTTGTACTTTTATATCAAGTGTGTTCTATTTTTCAAAAGTGGCAGGATTTTACTAGTGACTTTCATAAGGCAGAGAGAAAAAGTAAGCTATTTTAGGTCGACTACGGCTAGTTTTAGGTCAAGTGTGGAAGAAACAATATCAATAGTGGTATTCTATGTAGATTTGTTTTCTAGTTTTGTGTTGGTAGCAGTTTTGGATAATTTTTGCATTTTTGAATGACTTTGTTTGATTTGATTTGAGATTTTGGCAAGTGATATCATGCAACACAACATTCAAAACTATTTAACCCTAAATGTCTACAACTTTAAGCATATTTCCTTCCACAAAAGCTCAAAGTTCGTGGAACTCAAAATGCCAAATTCATAGTTTCCAATGTTTACTTTGTCCTTAATGTGACTTGAAATGTGAACCTAAATATCCAAAAACATTTAGGGATAGTGTTTTAAGATATCCTTAAGGAGTGACAATATAGGGCTCCTTTCAAAGAACTAAGTCAAAAGCATTTTTAAAGTTTGATAACCATGTTAAATGCATGTTTTTTTGTGCTCATTTTAATTCAAGCAAATGTTTGATTCTTCAAAGTAACCGAATAGATTTGGAAATTTTGTGAAGATAATTTACACCCTAGGGATAGATACATTCTTATAGGTGGGCTTACCTCATGCCTCGAAGGGATGATTTTACATGCAACGAATGGAGAGTGTTTTAAGCTCAACCATAAATCAGACTTGGTAAGTAACTTCTCATAATCAAATTTCCAATGCACCACTTCAAAGAATGTTTTTAGCAAAAAAGGTGGCCTCTAATACATTGGTTCTTAGTCATAAACTATGAACATGAACATCTGTTGTTGGCTTAAGTTCTACTTAAGGGCATGGGATTGAAGCATTTTCTTAAATTGAAGCTATATAGCCTATATGCTTTGAGTTCCTTATGAGAGCATGAGTTATAGCAATGTGTCTCATAGCAACAAGTAAATCAAAAATTGATTGCAACCCAAGATGAGGGGAGAGGATAGACACTTCAATTTTCCATTCATGGAAGAAAAAATACACAATTCATTGCAATGTTCTTTTAAGCAGCACTATCCAAAACAAAGGAAATAATATTGTACAAGATAACAATTCTTTTTTTATGTGTACCAAAATTGAATTTTTTGAGATATCAAACAATGTAGATGGCAATGGGAAAGTCAAAAAATTGATTTGTCCAATTTTAATCACCAACTTGAAGTGCTTCTAAAGCCTTGTCTTTAATTGATCAACAAAAAGAAATCACTTTTTTCATCAACATATTAAAATTTTTGGTCAAAGAAAAGAATTTTTTTAGAGCACCAAAATGAATTGTTTGTTCTATTAGGACCTAAAATTTCCTACAATTTTTCAAAGAAATTTGAGCTTCCCATGATGAGAAAATTGGTTACAACACTCAAAAATGCACCTATGCAATCTGTCCTAGGAGCCTACTTTAAAAAATTATAACTGAAATCCCATTCATTTTTATGCCAAATCACTTTGCAAGCATCTTTTTCTACCATAAGTAAGTATGCACCTCTGATTTCAAACCCCTACGACCAGTTTTGACAAGGTTTCAAATTGCCAAGTTGGAGGGTTTTGGAAAGGTTTGTTGGTTGCACAATATTAGATCTTCCACAAAGGTCAACTTTGGAGGAAAATATCTATCGGCTGGATGAATTTCTTGATGAACTAATTGGAATTTCAGATTCTCCCCATATTAAGGTACTCCCATGTCCATTTTCAAGATCCCAGCATCTCGTTTGATATTTTTTGAAAATCAAAAGCAAATAGATTTTACATAGTTTTGACATGCATTTCCAAAAAAATTCATAGAGCTCACTTTAACCATAAATATTTTGTGAAGAGAATGGATTAATGGAAAACCATTTGGTACACATACTCATGGAGCCTAAATGAACTAATTCCCCCAGTTGCAGCTTCCTAGGAAGACATTTGATATTTTTTCAAAGTGGCAAGTCAGTGGCTTCCAAATGGCTTTTGACAGGTGCAATTTTAGGAAAGGTTGGGTGAGAAACTTTGAGTATTAATATCTTGCAATGTTGATGGCTTCATGAAAAAATATTTTGAAACCATAGTCTCCTATCATCATTTAACATTCAAGGAATTTTCATGGCTCTGGGAGACTGTTTGATCAGTTTTCCAGGGAAATTTTGGAGGTAACTTGATCTATGTTCGCCACAGTGCAAAATGTCAAAAAATAAATTCTGATGAATACCCACTTTAATTAAAGATGCATTTTTGGTTTGATGGAATAATTGCAAGACTAAGATGTCATGAAACTTTGATTACCTATTATTGTGCTCAAATTTGGATGGCATCAACAATTGGACATAATTTTGCCAAGTAACACATTTTCACCGAAGTGATTAAATAAGTGTAAATGTCTTGGAGTGGGTAATTAATTTTACCTAAAGGATATATTTTGTGTGAAAGTACAAACATGAAGTTTCCAGCAAAAGGAAGATGATGATTATCATTAAAATTAATTTTCATAGGATGCAAAGACAAAGGAATATTAATTAAATATTTTATTCTTGCCGAAGATAATCAAAAATACAGAAAGTTGCACCAGAATGGATGACTTTTAAAAATACATAGCATATATGTGAGGGATAAAATCAAAAGAGATAAATCAATAGGAATTAGATATTAGATAGTAGGTAGAGTATACCAAAAAATGAAGACTTCTAGTGCATCTTGTAAAATATTTTGAAGTGATTTAATAGAGAAAGAATATTATAATTTGGTGGTTGACATCTTGGTGTACAATTATTTTGTTGATATTAATTCATATATGTTATTTGTACTATCTCCAAAGTGGTCTTTCCTAGTTATTTAAATCATTATATCAAGGATATACTTAATTTTTCAAGGCACATTTATTGTTCTTGTGTGATTAATTTAACTAGTTCATTCAAGGGAGGATTAAATTCTTTTAAGTAATCACAGTATCTTGGGGAGATATCATTGGGATTTGTAAGAAGAGTCAGGTAAGTGACAACCTTGCACATTTATACATAGTATAAACTTCTAAAAATTTCAAATAATTCAAGTTAAGCTAGGTGGGAGGACACATCTATCATACACATCTTGACTTCATTGCCCAAAATAGATAGAAAGCACTAATCATATTCATTATAAAATAATGCTTCATAAAAACCTTCTCCACACATTCAAATTTCAAACATTAGGAGTAGGAGTAGTTAGTTTGCATCTATTTCACATTTACATGCTAGTGTGGATAGATTTCCAAAGTTAAGGAATTCATACAACCTTTAAATTTGCATTAATTATTAAGGTACACCCACCTAGGTCTACTAGAGCCTAAAGTGTAGGGATTTATTAACCAAATCAATTGACTCCATTCGTTATCCAAAAACATTGTAAGCCTGACCATAGAGCTTGGCATCCTCTTAGGGTTTTCAATCTACAATTTTGGGAACTAACATGTTCTAATATAGAAAGCTTTGGAAAATTCTTGTTTAAGCACCAAATTGAAGGCGTGTGGATTTGTGGGGTTCTTTTTAAGTACCAATTGAGAAGTTTTTCTAAGCTAGAAAGCTTCTAAAAATCCTTTTTAAGCACCAAATTAAAAGTTTTCCTAAGCTATAAAGCTTCTAAAAATCCCTTTTAAGCACCAAATTAAAAGCTTTTTCTAAACTAGAAAGCTTTGCAAAATTTTCTTTGTAGAGCACCAAACTAAAAATGTGCAAGTTGTGGGGTTCATTTTATAGAACCAATTCAAAGTTTTCTAATCTAAAAGCTTTTAAAAATTTGAAAACTTCAATCATTCACCTTCTCTACAATAAACATGTTAGCTATTTTCATTTTCTGCAAGAGTTGCACCAATGAAGTTAGAAAACACAAACATCACCAAAAAGCACCCATTAGCATTAGAAAAATGAAAAACATCTTCTCAGATTTTAGATCAAAAAGAAAAAAGACAAAAGTGAAAAATTTAGCAAAAATAGCCCTGTTAGAGGCAACTGTGGCTAAAAAATCAGAAGTGGCCTCTATTATTTAAGTAGAAGTGGCCAAAAAAGTTAGAAGCGCTCCTGTTATAATTGCAAAAGTAGTTGAAATGGTGAAAGTGGCTAGAAAATAGGCGAGGATAGTTGAAACGAAAAGTCAAACATGTGTATTTTATGTAGCTTTTGCATTAAAAAATTTTGATTATGTTTCTGAAACCTACAACTGTTCAAAAACTCATACAAATGTTAGTGTTAAAGATCAAGGTCCCACCAAGCGTGCCAGAATATGTTAAGGGGAAATTGAGTGTGCAATAAGATAAAAGAATAAATTGAAACTAATCTAATTCAAACAAATATCATGATTCATCCCCATTACTCATGAAATGAACAATACAAGAATAATGAATTGAAGAACGTTTTGAAACAAAACAAGAACAATGAATTCAATACATTGTAAATTTACCCATCCTGTGTCAAAGTTTGTTCGCAATGATGTTGGATTGTTCGTTGTATCAATGTGAAGCCTTCATTTGTGCATAGAAAAAAGCTTCAAAGTTGTGTGTGTGTGTCGATTGAAGATATGTGTAAAGCTTGTCAAAATATTTATTATGATTTCAACATTAATTCATTGTACAAATATGTTGATTATCTTATCAATTTTGAGGAAGATGATTATTATATAGAATTTTTGTTTCAAAATGAATGCTTGAGATCGCGTAGTAGAATATCCTGATCAATGGTTCAAAACCATTGAGAGGATTTAGATGGGATAAATCAATGGATTTTGATTACATAATCAATGTGATTGAAGAAAACATTTTGAGTGTTCAGTGGAATTGAGGAAATAGATGGAATAATCTATGGAATTGAAGATATCATGTTGAGCCTTTAGTCCAGGATTGAAGAATAGATGGATCAATCAAGAATAGATGGATTAGTCAGCCAATTAGATCAAGAAAATGGGGGATCATGATTTTCTCAATCATTAAAGTGTGTGAGGATAATTAATTGATTGATTTAATTAATTATCTTTTTTGAGTTGAATGTGCAAATCATGTTTGACTTTTGAAAACAAAATTGTATTTGTTTGTTTTGACCTTTTGGATGATGTTTGAATAATTTATTTCATTATTCATGTTTAGGGGAAAGTGATTTAATTAAACTATTATGTTTTAATAATTTAATTGACTTAGGGGGTGGGGGGGCTAGCTCAATTGGCTAAAGTATCTTGTTGCAGGCAAGAGGTCATGAGGTCTAGTCTCCCCCCAAACCCATGGTATAGGAGGGTGTGTTGCACCAGCGCCACCGGTCATGTGAAAAAATTTTACCAAGTACACTACAATTTATAGGGGGATGGATACCCAACCGATTCCTGCAGTCTAAAAAAAAATTGACTTAAGGGAATAGGGTAAATAAGTGACATAATTAAACAATTGATGTTATTCAATTAATCAAGAGGAATAAAGTTAGTTTGGGACTTTATTAAATAAATGAAATTTATTTAATTAGTCAAAAATGATGAAAATGTGAATTAATTAAATAATGTAATATTATTCAATTAATAGAGAAAATTAGTGTTTTTGATGTATTTGATGCGAAATGTAGTGATATTAGGTAATAGTGATGTTGATGATAAATAAATGTCATTTAGGATATGTGATAAGTGTTAAGTCATTTTTACATGTCTACAATAACATATATATAAATATATATATACTAATATATATAATGATTATATTCTTTTGAAATATTATAAAGTAAATTTTGGCACATATATAATGCATACCATATAATGGTGAATGGTTGTATAAAGCCAAGCTATATGTTGTCCATATATAACACATATGAGAGGAAGTTTAATATAAAATGCATAAGATATAATGAATTGTTTTGTATCCAAAGTGAATGATATTAAATGAAGAATATTATGCACTTAAATCTATTTTGAAGTGAAGCGATGTATTTTATTTAAAGTTGTTGCTTATGTTAAAACCCAACGCACAACATAAAGGCGTGTAGTATGCAATGCCATAATAGATGGAATAAAGAAAATAAAATTCCATAATCCACACACAATTAAATATGAGCATAAAGACTTTATCAAGCCACAAGCTGGCTGAAGCTAAAGGAAGTCGACTTGCTATGCAAATAGGAAACCTGTAGTTGAAAATTTTTATGTTTGAATCAGTAAAATGACAATTGTTGGCAGTTAAAGAGGGGTGAATCATCAATATTGAGAAGTTTGAAATTAAGAGACTATTTATGTGTTTACATATTAACTTTTTGAGCAACCATATTTCATTTATTTAGGCTTAGTCAATGCATTTAGAAGGGAAGTTAGTTTTTGTTGTTAAGTGGTGGCAGTTGGAAGAGAAAAGGTAGTGGTTTGGAGAGCTTGTTTATAGAAATGAGTTTCTCATATTTTAGTATAAATAGAGGCATCTACTTTACCTCTTGGTCATTCTTATATATTCATATTTTTCTATCATTCATTCTTGAAAGATCTTTGCTATATTTTTTTGTGCAAATAAGTTGTTGAGTGCTTTAGTGAAGAAAGAGAGATTGCTTTGAGAATTTGTATTTTGTTGAGAGTTTGTGAGAGGCTAGAATTGGAGATAGCCTGATTATAGGAGCAACAAGTGTGACTATGGGATTTGAGCTTAAGAAGAAATATCTTCATTGGAAGCTATAAATTCCAAGCATGTTGATTTTTCTTCTCCATTCTTTTTATGTTGAAATCGTATTTGATTTATGAATGCAAATGTTTGAGTAAAAGATGAATTATCTAATATGTTGAGATTACTTGTTTGATATTTTGATTATTTCTTATGTTATATGAGCTTGCATGATCTTTGGGGAAGTCTTGTTTTGGTAAAAACCTATTGGTTGGAATATACATACATACATACACACACATATATATATATATATTCCTTATGTGATATATAGAAAATGACATTATCTTGAAGTACTTTATTGAGGATGTCAGTTTTGAAGTTGGGTGATTAACTTGGTTGTTCTTTAGGTTAGGATAATTCATGGATGGGAGTAACCTTGTTGGTCACATAGTTATGTCATCACCTTTTTGGTTGAATGTATGTTATGATTGAGAAGAGTATGAATGGTCAGATACCAAATCAAGCTAAAGGGTGGATGAACATACAAATTTTCTTCTGAGTGAATGATTATATAAAACTTTGGCCAAAGTAGTGTAAGTAGTCACTATTTACACTATCAATTCACTATGAGCCAGGTTTGCATACTAGGAAGGGAATGTCATACATGTAGGTTGTATCCAATGTATGGTAGCTCTAGTTATGTAGGACACAACACCATGCTCAATAAGGCTAGTATTATGAGGTTACTAAGTCAATCTCTTTTTCGAAGGGTAGGGCCATCTTACTATGTAGGTAGATGTGTGGGGGACCATAGTAAGTCCCCGGTTGGCAAAAAAGCACTTGAATGATGCTCTCCCTCATACAGTTGGTGGACAAAATTTGAGGATGTATGCTAGAAAGGACATCTAGACCATTTGTATCTTTGTTTCATTAAAGCTCTTGGAAGCTATGTATGTATTCATGTATCTTTATCTTTATTGATAAATTGTAAATGGAAAATGTTATCATTACATGGGATTATGTAATATGAAATTATTACTTGGGATTTTGTAATGTTTCTTTGTAAATGCAATGTGAGTTTGAAATGGTATTATTTCAAATGTGTATCTTGTTATTGAAATAGAAAATAGAAATTTTATTGCTATAATTTGCAAGTGTATACTATTCACATGTGGATTAAAACATAGGTAAATACATTGGGTTAAACATTGGGTATGTTACATGTGGTATCAAAGCTACCAATTTTAGCTCTAGAACCTATGAGATTGTTATGCTTTCATCCAACATTATATGAGTCTAATTTTTTGAATTCTTGTGCTAGGATAGTGCATCTTAAGATGAATGTAAGGAAGTCAGTAATTGGGAATGAGTGCTACCTTAAGGCAAAGAAGGAAAGGGGATCCATTGTTAGAACCATAGAGGAGACCAATTACAACAACACAATATGATTGAGTGACACTAAGACCTTTATCCATGCCCTATCTCTCATCAGTCAAGAAAGAAAGAGGATGCATGAGGCTACTAACTTTTTACCTCCTCTCTCTCCTGCCAAGTCAGATTTAGTACCACTTTCCAAGGATATGCCCTCGAAATGGAGTGTTAGTCCTGTCATGATCTTTATGGACCCTCATGTTCTTCCAATGTTGGAAGTTACTGTAGTTTCCTCTAGTAGCGATTCATAGAGATATGTTCTTGAAACTATGTATCTAAGAGTGAATCTAAAGGTTATACACCCTTTGATAATGTATCTGAACCAAAATTAGAGGGATATGTCCCACTTAGTTGAAACTATGTATCTAAGAGTGAATCTGAAGGTTATACACCCTTTGATAATGTATCTGAACCAAAATTAGAGGGATATGTCCCACTTAGCTATGTATCAAAAAGTGTATTAGAGGGATATTCTCCCATAAACTATCTAAATAGTCACTCTATGTAAATGCAAAGATATTTGAAATCCTTTGATTTTAATAAAAATTATGCCAAGAAAAACCTTGTGCAAGAACTCTTCTTTCAACTTCTTTGTGTATGAATGTGTAGAGAAAGGGGATTCGCTACTCATGAGTTGTCTTCATTTAGAGAACCTCACGGGATGAACTACCCTAAACTACCTCAAGGAACAACGTGAAAGTTTTAGAATCAGAAATAGAAAATCATAGAGATTTTTTGGACAAATTGACAAGATCTTAGCCAAAGGATGGTAGTGAAGGATACAGATGATAACGCAACATGTTGGCATCCCAGAGGCATGTTGGCATCTCATACAAACTAGAAAGTGAGAATTTCATAGAAAATGACAAAGTGACTACTTTTATTCTAATTGCTAAGAACTTCCAAAATATGGGATATTAACATAAAGTGATAGAACTAAAATAAAGTGAAGTAGAACTGATAAAGATAAGGAGAAGAAGGGAAAGAATATTGTCACAACAATCCAAGTAATGAAGCCTCTAGCTAGTAGATATCTTCAATACATACGTCTGTAAGATTGAGAGAAAGTGTTGGGGCTGTATAGGGGTTTTCCTCAGTCAAACCCCCATTTTGGTGTTCCCACCTCCATAGATAGCTAGATAGATAGAGAGAAATGGACAAAGCATGTGGTGAAAGAAAAACCCACTTCAAGAGTAGAACATGCACCACCAAGTATGAGTGATAAAAGAAATCCCTACTTGAGGAGGAGAACCTATATCACAAAATAGGTGATAAAATCAATCCCTGCTTGAGGAGGAGAACCCATATCATGCAGTAAGAATGTAATATATAGGGGATATGGAATTCTAGGATGCTCACAAGCATGAGATAATGGAGATAGATGTGAAATCCAAGAGGGCTACAAAGAGTGTTGTGAGAAATATAGCAATAGAGAAATGCAAGAGCCAAGGCTGATGAGAAGTTAGAAGTTGGAATGAAGCTAGAGCAAAGGAAGACCAAAAATGAATTGAAGAGATAACATTTAAGGAGAGAAAGGAAGTAAAAATAAGTTTCCTAGGCAGTTACAAGTCATCTCGAGCCATTACCACTGACCAAGGGAGGTGAAAAGTGGTCATTTGAATGTTGAAATGTCGCAAGATGCTAGCACAACGCACAGATTTCCACACGTTGCACTAGTGTCTGGACATGTCACGCTACAAAATGACACAAATGGGAAAAGCACAAGATTTAATGCAAAGTTGACACACAAGGGTAGTTGTTGAAAAGGGGTGCTAGAGCATCCTGAGAGGGAAAAATACTAATGCAGGAGTTAAAATGAGCCTACATAAGATGCTAAGGAAGTAGACACTAAAGCGGATACAAAAATTCATGTGAAATTGCAAGGGGTGCAATTTTACGACTATACATTTTTCCCCCACTTTAGTGGGCATATGAATCTACATTAATATGCACACTAAAGGAAATCTACTAAACATAAATAACACCATTATTCCAAAAGGATACTATAGAGGAAGTAGGTAACTCTTCAAACCATAGAAGCATGCCCCCAGTCTAAAGACCTACAAAATAAATGCATTAGACAAGGAAAACCTGCACCAGACAATAATTTTAGCACACAAAAAACAAAATATTTGAGTCAAAAAAGTGAAAGAGACCTCGATGTAAAAGGTGTTCTCAGTACTATGTGTCATCCCAAAATTAAAAACAATAACATATTTAGAAGAATTATAAAACTAAGAGAGGAAGGGCATATACTCAGGATGAAGAAGATGCATATCTTCGATCCAGTATATGCAAGTTGAGAAGAAAGAGAATTTAAGATGGTAAGTTCCTCACAAGCCTATAGGCTTGCAAGGAAGGTGTCCTCCAAGATCTCTCACATGAAGGAAACCTAGAAAATTTTCTTACAAAGCCATGATCTACAAGGAGGCATCCCCCAAGATCTCTCACATGAAGGAAACCCAAAGAAAGTACCCTACAGATCCACAAACCTTTAGGGGAGAAACCCCCAAGATCTCTCGCATGGAGGAAGCTCAAAAGAAGTGCCCCATAGACCCACAGACCTATAGGGAGGTATTCCCCAAGATCTCTCGCATGGAGGAAACCAAAGGAAGGGGACTCTGCAGAGTCAGAAAGCAGCTTCACCGGTGTACCTACAAAGTGACATGTTTACCCACAAATAGTACATGTCTAAAAGTGGCACATAAGCAAGTAAGTGGATAGTCATGTTGACCATCAATAGATTGGAAATATTTCAAAGGGGTCCCTCGAGAACCCTTCAAAAGAAGAGGGGTCCACTCAAGGGATGCACTATTTGAAAAGCAAGGTCTAGTTGGGTTGCCCCCAAGCTAGACACCAAAGAATGCATATGAGTTAAAAGCTCTCAAAGGGGGTCCCTTGGGAACCCTTCAAGAAAAATGAGTCCACTCAAGGGATGCTTCAATTGAAATATATAGAGGAGAGATGGGGGTCCTTAATAAGGATGCACTTCTCCAAAATGAGTTATCACTGCCCCCAATGTATAGGGGAGGAGAACCATGCAAGACACTTAGAACACACAAGATAGAGGTAGACCTCAATATCACTTTTTATTTGAAGAAGAGATAGGTGCATCAATCAAATGAGAGATTGATGGCACCTGAATCATGAAGTTGTTGAATTTTGTCCTTCAAGGCCTTGCATTCACTAGTGGAATGGGCAATCACTCAATGGTATGCACAAAAAGAATCTTTTTCTTTATTATGTTCATGATATTTCTTGCATGTAGGAGAAGGAAGAGTAATTAAGTGGGATTTTAGAAGCCAATTTTTTTTTCTCTTGCTCAGATAAAGGATGAGGAGTAGGAAACGACCCTTTCTCTTGTGGAGAAAGAATCGACTGCTCACAAGATGAAGACACAAAGATAGAAGACAATGAAGGACAAATCTTATCAATAGAACGAGGTTGAGAAGAATTCATGTCACTCAACCATGGCTTCTATTTAGATTGTTCATTCAAGCAACCAAGCCCCAAATTATGCTTACGGGGTATAAATTCTATAGGGACCTGAATGCCTTGTTCATTATATCCACAACCTTTATGCTCATAGCCATATTTAGAAACAAGCTTAAAGTCAGGGCCATAACATGCTTGCAAATCTTGGGAAGAGGGGCCATAACCTTTATGATGGGGAGGATCACCATCATCCTCTGTAATAGGACTTCCAAAATTATCCTCTTTAGTAGAAGTGTAATCATCTTCCTTAGAGGGAGGATCAACACTAAGAACATTGCAATTTATGTTCACACTATCCCGTGATACAAAAGAATAACTATCTTTGATAGTAGGTGTGAATGATTCCATCGGAAGGTCCAAGTGGATCAGGTTGACTTTATATTCCTGAATTAAGGAATCTATAAAGACTAAAGAACCCCAATCATCACCAAGACATGCATTATTTTGAGAAGAGGTAGAAGGAGCAAACTTAAAATTTCTTGCTTCAGAAGGATCTTTTTTAGGGAAATATATCTCAAGAGTATCCTTTATAATAGATACCGCTAGAGTAAACATTGACACATTTGAATACACTGAAGGAATAAGAGTAGGCACAACTGAAGCCTAACTGGTAGCTGCCATCTCACATAAGTGCATAGCATTAGGGTCAGCCTTGACTATGATACTCGATTATTACAAATGAACTTAAGATATTTATGCAAGGTAGATAGTACTACACCCATAGCATGAATCCACGGTCTACCAAGAAGAATGTTATATGGTAATTTTTTTGACATAACATATACAAGGGTGGGTACGATAATGGGTCCCAATCTCAAAGGCAAGACTATCGTTCCTAGGCTTGTCAACCAACATTATCAAACCCACAAATGACAATAGAAGAAGTATTAAGAGAAGATGAGTTAATATTAATCTTAGGCAATAGATCAATACTACACACATTGAGTGTCGAACCAATGTCAACGAGAGTACATCTAATGCTGATATTATTAATGTTAATTATAATCATTAAAGGATCTTCTTGCTTTTGTACTTTTAAGGGTGGAAGTTCTTATGAATAGAAGGTAATATTCAATTATCTGCATGAATATGAGCTATCAACGCATTGTCATATGTTGTCCTAGTGGAAGAGGGCAAGAGGATCTTTTGCAAGGCTTCTTAAAGCATACCTTGATAAATTGGAACAGACTAAAGCAAGTCCCATAGTGAGATCTTAGTTGAAGTAACTTGAAGTTGCTTGAAAAGATCATAATCACGGGGTGCTTTGGTTGTAGGTTTAGGTGCTAAAGGAGGACTTAGTTGTTTATTCATTCCATTCTCATAATTATGGGCTACCGCTCTATAAGAGGGAGCCTTAGGAAGATCAAGAGAGTCACTATCAAATGGAACACCACTGATAGAACAAACCCTTTTAGGAGAAGGACTAGCTGGAGTCAGGTAAATGAAAGGTCTCTTAGACCTTTGAGGGGTAGTAGAGACACAAATTATATTTACGGATTCATTACAACTAGTATAAAAATTATTTGAAGACATATTCTCAACATCAATCCAAATAGGATTAGATGTGGAAGGAGATTCATCATTCACTAATGCACCATCTCTAGAAGAGAGTACATTAGAGTAAAGATGAGATCCATCATTCATCAATGAAACGTCTCTAGAAGAGAGTGCATTGGAATGAAGAGAAGGTAGGGTAACATTAAGAAAGATATCAATGATGTCATCTTCTTGCAACAAAATATCCTGTAAAGCAAGAGGACATTCATGAGAAGGATCAAAGATACCAAGTGACATAGGCAAAGCCAAGTCATTATCACATGCATGAAATAGAATATCATTAACATTTTGAACAAAATTAGATACTTAACTAATAAAAGAAGATATCAAATTCATTTTGAGGTGATAGACCTAAGAAAAACCAAAAATCTAGATTTAATTATTTTTTTGATATTTTCTAGGTTCTAGTAATTTGCATTTTTGGAGGTCTTCGGAGTGGAATTTGAGGTCGGAACTTGTGTCAGACCTTAAAATTTGGCTGCCAAAGGCATGATATTTGAAGGATTGAACTATTCCTCTTGGACACCTTTCCAACGGTACAAACGGTTCTGAATTCTGAGCACCGAGTAAAATGTTATGACCCTAGCAAGTAGGGGTATATAAATTCTTAGATTTTTGAAAAATACCCTTACTTCATGTAAAGCTCACAAAAATTTAGTGAAAGGGGATTCGTTACTCACAAGTTCTCTTCATTCAGAGAGCCTCACAGGACAAACTACCCTAAACTAACCCAAGGAACAACGTGAAAGTTTTAAAATCGAAAAGAGCAAATCATAGAGATTCTCTTGACAAATTGACAAGCTCTCGGCCAAAGGATAGTAGTATAGGATACAAATGGTAGTGTGGCGCATTGGCATCCCAAAGGCACACTAGTGTCTCATATGGACCAAAAAGTGAGAATGTCATAGAAAATGAAAAAGTGACTACTTCTATTCTAATTTCTAAGGAATTCCAAAATATAGGAAAGTAACAGAAAGTGATAGAATTGAAATAAAGTGAAGTAGAATTGATAAAGATAAGGAGAAATTTGGAAAGAAGATGCTCACAACAATCCATTCTTCAATAATTGGAATTAAAATAGTTGTAGAATGGAAAATTCCAAAATTGGAAGTATATAGAGATTCTCAGTTGGTCATTAACCAGGTTAATGATGATTATCAAATAAAGGATGACAAACTAATCCCCTACAAAAGAATGATTGATGATTTTAAGAAATATTTTATGGACATCAAATTTGAACAAATTTAAAGAGTGGACAATAAATTTGTTGATGCCATGGCCATGATTGCTTCCTTGTTACAAATTCTAGAGAAGAGACACTGTTATGATTTCTTGGTGGAACAACTATTTTCCCCTACTTATGATGATACCGAGTCCCAAGTTATATGTCACCTAGTTGATACCAACGCCTCAATCTATGGTGAAATTTATACCTACCTAAAAGATAACACCCTTCCACCTGACTTGTCTAGAAATCAAAAAGAAAATTTCATTCACCAAGCCGCTGACATACTCTTATTGCGGATGTACTATACCAACGAGGTCTTGACAAAACTCTCCTATGATGTTTGGAATGCGATTACTCTGAAATGTCTTTATGGGAAGTTCATGAGGTTGTTTGCAAAACTCATTCAAGTGGTTTAACCTTAGCCAAGAAACTCCTTCATTTAAGATATTACTAGCAAAACATGGAGGATTCCTTCCAATTAGTCAAGAAATGTCAAAAGTGTCAGATTCATGGCAACCTCATCCATGCACCAGCGAAATAACTTCAACCTTTTACATCAACATAGTCCTTTTGTTAGTGGAGACTAGTTCTTGTTGGTAAAATCCATCCATCTTCATCAAATGGACACAAGTTTATCATCACAACTATAGAATACTTCATGAAGTGGATTGAAGTCATTCCCCTAATCACCATCACAAGAAAGAAAATTTCATCATTCATCCTCAATTACATCATCTGTTAGTATGAAATTCCTCAATTTTTTTGTGTTTATTCCAATGCACCTAAGGAATCTCTAAGGGATAGCCAATTCCTATGTTCAAGATCCCTGAAATGACTAGCCAACTAACAAGATTCAGTTAGAGACTGAGATCTCCTGCACTTTACGCTTTGTGGGGCCAAGGAGGGTGTTCCTATTGTGTTCATTTGAGAATATGATTTATAGAACACATCATTTTTCATAGATCAATTTGAGTGAAGGATAATTATGCAACAATTACCACAAGATTGGATAATCTTTAAGTAAATCACTTACCCATTCATCAAAACAAAGACATCCTACATGATAATTGGCACATACATGTGTTAAGATAATGAATTTTAAAGTGAATTTGAACCTTGACTTCGAGTTGGTCATTAGACAACTATTTGATTAACCCTTTAGGTGAATCATTAAGGAATAGACCAATGCCTTGTTACATTGGGAAATAGAGTCACATTGACAAGAACTAGTAACACAGAAATGACCTTAGAATTTGGTGGAATGGACTACTCTCACAATAACTTTGCATCATGGATCTCACTCTTTTTTATACATAACTGCTTATCAAATTCCTTGCAAATAACTATAAATTTAAGACCCCATTTAAGCATTTTAATTGATTTCTTGAATCAAAGTAGAAAAGGAGACATGCATTCAAATAGATGTTCAAAGAAGAATGAAAATATCATTAATATTTCATTCAAAATTCATACAAGGAGATAAAATATATCAGAATTATGCGTTTACTCACATTTATCAGTCATATCTACAAAACAATTTAAGAAAATTGCATATGTTCTTCCAAAAGGTCAAAACAAGCTATCCATTCTTTCCCTTCTTTTATATTTTTAGCGTTCTACCCATATACATCTGACTTAAAACCTAACCAGATTTTTTTTATCCCCTGCAAATGAGCTTTGAATTCACTTTTATAAGTGTTAACTCTTATGATTTGCACCTAGGCTAATACTTGATACAACCAATCATGAGCAACATGGGAACTTTTCTAAGGCTGTGGGTGACCTTATGATAGAAAATTACCTCTAGAGAAAGCTATCTCTTAATTGATTAAACCTAAAACTACTTATCTTTCTAAGGAAAAGGTAAGAAAAATGCAATACTGAAATGATACTAAAATTCTTATCCTATGGTGAAATACCCAAACTGACTAAAAGCATGAAAAATTGATTGTTGTTACACTTTTAGTTAACAAATTGATAAAAACTTGCACAACTCATCCTTACATATCAATTACATAAGTATTTAATGAGAAGGTGCTCATACAAGACTCTAGAAATAAAAGAACACATATCATAACCTAAATCCTTGTATTGCTCACACAACTCATAACCTGTAAACTAATATTTTCTTGCAAATTAGGTGCTTTCGATGAGACAAAAATATAGGGAGAAGCACAAATTTTCACAAGTATATTGATCAATCTCAATGACATGTACACAAAAAAAAACAAGTGATGAGAAGGAAAAAGTGTATCAATGTTATTAATCTTTCAAGGGACTCACAATTTGCATGACTGAATGAGTTACAAATAAATGCTAAAAATATGTGATGAGGACTCTCCAGAAAATCTGCAAATTAAGAACTCAACGAAAAAATGAGTTACAAACTGAATATATCTCACAACCCAAGTGGTTGCACCAAAGTAGGAGCTAGTAACCACCTTGGGTCAGATGCCCCATTAAAGCCTAAAAAAGTGTAAGGAAAGCAGAGGTGTAGAAACAACTTTCCTAACATCAAAACCATAGGGGAGTAAGCAGACAGTACTTTTAATTTTCTAACTACAGTCCAATTAAGACACACATGAAGGAATAATAGAAATAGAGCAAATACACAAAGACAAATCAAACAACTTTTACGTGGGAAACCCTTTCAGGAAAAAACCCACCACACCAAGTTGCGTCTCTTTGTATTATGGTAACAAAATTACATAAAATCAGAAAGACAACTTTTCGGTGTTAGTCACAGTAGCTTATTCTCATTGTTCAAACCAGTTACAGACAATGCTTTCTCTTTTCGATTTGATTCTCTCATTTTTTTCATCACATACAAAATAGAATCCCATCTGCTTTAAATCTTCTGTGCATCCTTATCTGCCAATGCCAACCATAGACAGTTTCCATTCGAGTCTTGATTTTTTCCCTGCATGCTATTTTTTCCAATGCTGTAACAGTTACAAAAAATAATCGACTTCAGTTTGAAAAAAATCCTTCCTCTGATTCAACCAACAAGATGCCACATAGGATGATCACACAGTCAATGGCGTTCAACTTTGTTGGCATATCAGTGAGACACTCATAGTGTCTCCCCGATGCCACAAAGTCCTCATATCGATATCGCTATAGCTTCCATGAGTCGGCAAGAAGCTATAACGGATGTATAAGTCACAATGAAACCATCGATGTCCACTTTGATCCTATCAGCAAAGGTTTTCCTTATCAGCGAGACTCATATCGAATGTATAAGTCATAGTTGATCAGACATTCCATTGGCAAGACCCTTCGTCTTCTCCAAGACCTTCTGCCGACAACCTTGTGCTACTCCGAAGCCTTTCACCTATAGGCAAGACTCCCATGGTTTCAGTGAGACGTCATACCGAAATAGAACTTCCACCGAAAGTCACATTGTCGCCAAGATTCGTGCCTATTTCTGTGACCTTTCTCCAAGTTCCCTAAGTCTTACCAAAGACTTACTATCGGCAAGACTCGTGACTCTCGCCGTGACATTTCACCGAGCTCCATCATGTCTTACCAAGTCGGCAAGACATAAGCCCTTTGCCAAGATGTTTCTTTGAGCACCCAAAGATAACTTGAAGACTTCTATTAGCATGGCTTAGCTTCATCGTTGAGACATCTCCCTGTGACCTATGAGTTACTTTGACATTCGCCTTGACACCCGAGAGCAGCCATTATCGGTGAGACATTACATACTTGCTGGGACATCTCACAGAAGCCCTAGCATTAGCCTGACGTCGGTGAGACTTACACCATTCACTGGGACTTCTCCCCAACACCCGTGAGCTAGCCCGATTAGATCACACTATCGCCCAAACAAAACCATTCGCCAAAAGGTTATGCCGAAAACACAAAGTCACAGTGATAGACTTTGTCGGCAAGACTTCAACCCTGTCACAACGATAGGATCATTTTAAGAGCATCAGAACTGTTAGTCACCCAGACATGAACACTGTCACAGTGACTTTTCCCTTTAGGAGTTTCATGTCAATAAGGATTGAGGCACATATTCCAACAAGCTCCCACTTGACAAAGATCTTACTAACACCTCTAGAGCATAACAAAACTACTAAAAATCATGGGCAAGGAGGCCCATCGAACTGGCACACCAACTGAACTTGTTTGTGCTCACGGGCTTCATCAATGCATCTACAACATTCTCCAGAGTATCCATTTTCTCCAAAGAGACCTTCCCATCCTCCACCATATCTTGTACAAAATGATACTGTACATCTATATGTTTCATCCTGGCATGGAAAGTAGGATTCTTTGCTAAACATATATCACTCTGGCTGTCACAGTAGATAGTAATATTTTGTGCATCAAAGCCAATGTTAGAACAAAAAAATTTTAACCAGATTGCTTCTTTACAGGCATGTGTGGCTGCCATGTATTCTACCTCTATAGTAGACAAAGTGACTATAGCCTACTGCTTGCTCATCCAACTCACTGCACCACCATTCATCATGAAAATATATCCATTGGTGGATCTTCTGCTGTCAATGTCCCCTACCCAATCAAAATCCACATAACCTTGAATGGTGAGAGTCTTTTGTGCTTCAACCAAGTTACCATGGTAACACAATGCATAGTCTGAAGTGCCCTACATATATCTAAACACTCTCTTCACAGCATCCCAATGTGTTCTTCCAGGATTTTCCATAAAATGACTAAGAACTCCCACTACTTGGGTAATGTCTAGCCTTCTACAGACCATAGCATACATGAGACTACCAACTGCACTTGCATAAGGCACACTGGTCATGTCCTCCATCTCATAAAAATATTTTGGATAATCCTCAACAAATAGCTTCGTTCCCTATGTAACTAGAACAACTAGTTGCTTGCATTCAATCATGCAAAATCTCTCTACAACAATCATGACATATTTACTTTGACTGAGCCAAAGCTTTCTATTCTTTCTATCCCTGGTTATTTCCATTCCTAGAATGTACCCTACTGCACCAAGATCTTTCATTTCAAACTTTGCAAACAGCTGAGACTTAAGATCAGAAATCATTAGCTTACTATTGCCTATGAACAACATATCATCAACATAGAGAGCAATAATAATTATTTAATCACTTTCAACTTTGTAATACACACAGTGATCACATTTTGATCTTACAAATCCCAATGACAAAACAAATGTGTCAAACTTTTGGTACCACATTCTAGGGGATTGTTTTAAACCATACAGAGATTTCTTTAACTTGCATACCAATCTTTTTTACCTTTTTCCATGAAGGGCTCCAGCTGGGACATATAAATTTCTTCTTCAAGATCACCATGAACAAACGTTGTTTTCACATCCATCTGTTCAATCTCTAAATCATATGCTGATGCAAGTGACAAAAGAAATCTAATAAATGTCAACTTAGCTACAGGAGAAAATATTTCTCCATAGTCAATCCCCTCTACTTGGGAATAACCTTTTGCAACCAGCCTCGCTTTATATTTTTCTACACTACCATCTAGACCTATTTTCTTTTTGAATATCCATTTGTAGCCTACATATTTTCTGCCTTTAGGCAATGGAACCAAACTCCAGGTGTCATTCTTTTCTAATGATGCCATTTCTTCATTCATGGCTTCCAACCAAGAGTTTGAATCAGACATTTTAAATGCCTCTTTCACAGTCCTAGGTTCATCAGTGCTAGAAATTAAAGCATAGGCACACGTAGACTCAATTAAAGAAAACCCATACCTATCAGGTTGCTTTCTTTCATGAGTTGACCTCCTCATAGGCTGAGGCTGAAGTGGTTCTTCATCATCTTCAGAACTTTCAGAACTACTTGAGCTCTCCTCAGTATCAGTTACATTTTGATTTTTTCAATTCCTTTTTATCTGGTGTCTGAGGAATTGCTACTACATCCTTTTCCTTTTTTGATTTCTTCTCTGACTGCAGATCCAAAGAAGAAGGTTTTAGCTCACAAAAGATAACGCTTTTTCTTTGCAAAACCTTCTCAATCTCAGGGTTCCAAAGCTTGTATCCTTTTATGCCAGCACCATAGCCTATAAATATACACTTTACAACTTTGTTTTCCAACTTGGATCTTTTTTCAAATGGCACATATGCATATGCCTCACAGCCAAAGACATGAATATGTCCAAGAGAGGGATTTTTTCCAGACCATGCTTCCAAAGGTGTCTTCTCAACAAGAGCAGAGTTAGGAGAGCGATTTACCAAGTAACATGTTGTAGAGACTGCTTCAGCCTAGAGCTTCTCCTCCAAACTAGCACTACTCAGCATACTTCGTGCTCTTTCCATTATTGTCATGTTGAACCTTTCAACAACTCCATTTTGCTGTGGAGTATAAGGTGTAGTCTTATGTCTTTTGATCCCATGATCTTTACAGTACCTTTTGAATTCATCTAAATAGAACTCACCGCCATTGTCAGTCCTTAAACATTTTATTTTTCTACTAGTCTAATTTTCTACAAGGTTTTTAAATTCCTTAAACTGATTGAACACTTCTGATTTACTTTTCAAAAAATATACAAATGCTCTTCTTGAATGGTCATCAATAAATGACACATAGTATCTTGATTTAGACAAAGAAGGAACATTCACTGGATCAAACACATCAGAATGTATATAATCAAGTAAACTAGAAGTTTTGTGAGGACTAGAATAAAATGAAACATGGTGTTGCTTTCCATATATGCAATGTTTACAAAAATTAAATTCAAGGTTACAATCTTCAAGCCCTTCTACCAGGTTTTTATTTTTCAAGGTTTTTAGACCTTTCTCACCAATGTGGCCAAGCCTATGATGCCAGAGCATAGTCTTCTCTACTGGAAGTTTAATCTCCATGGAGTTTACACCATCAGGAATGTTTTCCTTCTTTTTTTCATGAGTAGCCTTAAGTGACTTTGCAGAGACACTATTGCATTGAGTAGCTTGTACAAAGTACCAATTCGAGCACCCCTAGCTAGCACCATAGAGCCTCTAGTCATCTTGCAGCCATTTCTCAAGAACGTGACCTGCACTCCAATATCATTGAGCTTACTTACAGAAAGTAGATTTTGAGCTAGACCTAGTATGTGCATCACATCATTGATTCCCTTCACTCTTCAATTAGGGAATTGAATTCTGACTCTTCCACGACCAACAATTTCCAAAGATGAGTCACTTGCCAAGTATACCTTTCCACCATTGTATTCTTCATACTTCATGAACCATTCTCTATGAGATGTCATGTGGAAAGATGCTCCAGAATCAATCAGCCAGACATCATCAGATGCCCATGTAGCCAAAGCTGCAATGAAGGCATCTGCATCACTCTGAGAAGAATCATTTCTAGAAGAGTTCTTCTTCTTTTTCTCCTCCTTGCAATCCCTTCGAACATGACTAGGTTGCCCACAGTTCTAGCACTTCACCTTTGACTTCTTGCCAGGAGACTTTGATCTCCCTTCAGATTTTGATCTAGACTTCTTGTCCTTCTTCTTGCCTTTCTCCTTTGGTCTACCTCTAACAGCCAGAGCCTCCTTTGTCATCTTAGAATATTTTTTTCACTTCTTCTGATAACAGAGAAGCAACATCTTCCATCTTGAATGTGGATGTTGTACTTTCAATGGCCATCACTAGATGATCCCAAGAATCAGGCAGAGAACATAGCAACAGCGTGCAACAATCTTCATCTTCAATCCTTACACCAATGGATGTTAGCTAAGAAATCAGCATGTTGAAAGCATTTAAGTGATCAGCAATAGACCCTCCTTCCTGCATCCTCAAAGAGTACAACTTCTTCCTCAAGAACAGCTTGTTCACCAAGGACATGCCTTGATAAATAGATGCTAATCTTTTCCACAAGGAAGATGCAGTCTTTTCTTCATGCACATTCAGAAGAACAGAGTTTGCCAAACAGAGCCTTATCATCCCTTTAGACTTTCTATTTGTAAGGTCCCAATCCTCTTGCTTCATGCCTTGAGGCATTGTTCTAGACACAGCAGTCCAAAGATCTTGGTCTACTAACAAATCTTCCATTTTGAGTTTCCATAGCTCAAAATTGCTTCCTTTGAATTTCACTATATCCATCCTACTAGATGTGCTCACCATCTTAATCTATAATTAAATTAAAAGAACTCTACAAAACTCCCACTGGAAAAGGATTGACACAAAAAACCCAACCCACTCACAAGGACAACACAACTGGCCAGGCTCTGATACCACTTGTAAGGAAAGCAGAGGTTCGGAAACAACTTTCCTAACATCAAAACCATAGGGGAGTAAGCAGACAGTACTTTTAATTTTCTAACTACAGTCCAATTAAGACACACATGAAGGAATATTAGAAATAGAGCAAATACACAAAGACAAATCAAACAATAGATTTTATGTGGGAAACCCTTTCGGGAAAAAACCCACCACGCCAAGCTGCGTCTCTTTGTATTACAGTAACAAAATTACATACAATCAAAAAGATAACTTTCTAGTGTTAGTCACAGTAGCTTATTCTCACTGTTCAAACCAGTTATAGACAATGCTTTCTCTTTTTTATTCGATTCTCTCGCTCTATTCATCACATACAAAATAGAATCCCATCTGCTTTAAATATTTTGTGCATCCTTGTCCGCCAATGCCAACCATAGAGAGTTTCCATTCGAGTCTTGATTTTTTCCCTGCATGCTATTTTTTCTAGCATTGCAACAGTTACAAAAAATAATCGACTTCAGTTTGAAAAAACTCCTTCCTCTGATTCAACCAGCAGGATGCCACACAGGATGATCACACGGTCAACGACGTTTAACTTTGTTGGCATATCGGTGAGACACTCACAGTGTCTCCCCGATGCCACAAATTCCTCATATCGATATCTCTATAGCTTCCACGAGTTGGCAAGAAGCTATAACAGATGTATAAGTCACAACGAAAATATCAATGTCCACTTCGATCCTATTGGCAAAGGTTTCCCTTATCGGCGAGACTCATATCGAATGTATAAGTCACATTTGATCAGACATTCCATCGGCAAGACCCTTCGTCTTTGCCAAGACCTTCTACCAACAACCTTGTGCTACTTCGAAGCCTTTCACCTATCGGCAAGACTCCCATGGTTTCGGTGAGACGTCATACTAAAACAGAACTTCCATCAAAAGTCACATTTTTGCCAAGACTCGTGCCTATTGCCGTGACCTTTCTCTGAGTTCCCTAAGTCTTACCAAAGACTTACTATCGGCAAGACTCATGACTCTTGCCTTGATGTTTCACCGAGCTCCATCATGTCTTACCAAGTCAGCAAGACATAAGCCCTTCACCAAGACATTTCTTCGAACGCCCAAAGATAACCCAAAGACTTATGTCGGTGTGACTTAGCTTCATCGCTGAGACATCTCCCCGTGACCTATGAGTTACTTCGACATTCACCTTGACACCTGAGAGCAACCATTGTCGGTGAGACATTACATACTCGCTGGGACATCTCACCAAATCCCTAGTGTTAGCCCAACGTTGGCGAGACTTACACCATTCAGTGGGACTTCTCCCTGACACCCATGAGCTAGCCCGATTAGATCACACTATCGCCCGAAGAAAACCATTCACCAAAAGGTTATGCCGAAAACACAAAGTCACAGTGATAGACTTTGTTGGCAAGACTTCAACCCTATCACAGTGATAGGATCATTTCAAGAGCATCAGAACTGTTAGTCGCCCAGACATGAACACTATCCAAGTGACTTTTCCCTTTAGGAGTTTCATGTCAGTAAGGATTGAGGCACATATTCCAACAAAAAGAGGCATTAGATTCTCCACAAAACCATCTCCAACATGTGAGGAAGAAGGTTTTTTGTCAAACCAAAAACCTTAGGTAGTCAAAACCACCAACAAGGTGCATTAATATCCCCTACAAATGTGGATAGATTTCCTCAAACTGAAAGAAATTCCCCCCAATATTCTCTCCACTTGTCTTTTCTCAACTGAAAACTAGAGACCATAAATATTTTGCATTTAAGAAATAACAAAATAATTTTAAGGTTTATAATGCACCTTAAAACCATTTTGTTTTACAATAAATATATATGCAAAATAAAAAAAATCATCAATCCCACGAATAGGTTGAGGTGGCTATTTGAATTAAATGCATCACAAAAGTCTCACAAGGCGTTACAAGGTATTACATTAAAAATTTTGTGAAAAACCACAATGTGTAATCTTCTTAAGGCACAAACATCAATAACAAGGGCCATGGGCTCACTATTTTTATACTTGATGTTTGATTAAAATAAAGGTGAAAATTCCCTCCATCGACATTTTTAGGGTTGAAACCCTAAAAATAGAAAAGAGAAAAGAAGAAACACTTCTTGTTCTTTCTAGAAGCTTCACAAAGAAGAAGTGTTGCCGCCAACTCCATTACTAAGGTTTCAGGAGCATTCTTTAGAGCTTTACTAGACATCTAACTTATATCTTCTGCTAATCTTCCTTACTGAAACATACGGGTATGTTGTATTTAAAAAAAAAAGAATGAGAAAGCATTTTTATTTGTGCTTTTAAGCCTCACAAGATATGGCCTTCTGTATTCTCATTACTCATTCTTATCTATTCTCTATGGTTTTCCATTTTTCCACCATAAGAAAATCATGTTTCAAGCTTTTAAGCTAAAATCAATGAGAGAGCTCATGGATTCTTTGAGTAGACTTACCAAAAGGTAGCTAGGTGAGCTTTTATGAATGCATTGCTCATTGTTCTCTTTTAATTTTGAAGAAAAAGAATGCTCTTGTTACTCCATATTTCCTATAGAGAATGTAAGTTACATATTTTGAGTACTTCAGTTTCACATATGCTTACTTTCAATCTTGCAGTTTGACCTGTATTTCAACAGCCATGACCTTACCTATCAAGGGCTTCTCTAGGTTACGACCATGTTTTTTTTTAAGTATTTTGTAGCTTTATCTCACAAACACCCCAAATCTACATTCCCCCTTATTATGCATTCTTTATTCTAAAGGCTTTGTATTCAAGCTTCCATATCCTTTATTTTTGGAAAAAACCCCAAATGGGTTTTAAGGAAAAAACATTTCATTATACATTACCTGCAGCCTTTGTCTTTCCTAGCAGACTCATACTGTTCTATGAGAGAAACATAAAGTTGTTGCATGACCCAATGCCACTACACAGTAAGGATAAGATTTCAAAACCCTACACATCTTTTCCTATAACTTAAATTTTTTTGAGATTTGTCTGCAAGTTCACTTGTGTTCATCATTTTTATTGTAACATGAAGCTTTATCCACACCCTGATAATAGGAAACCAAAGCATTCTTAACTTGACCTCAATGACTGCAGGGCTATCATGATCATCGTTTATTCATAAAACTCTGCCCATATTTTGTAAGAATGATTGTGCAATTGAGACCTGTAGCAACTTGTTAGTAAAAGTAC
Source organism: Sequoia sempervirens (assembly GCA_007258455.2). Lineage (NCBI taxonomy): Eukaryota > Viridiplantae > Streptophyta > Pinopsida > Cupressales > Cupressaceae > Sequoia > Sequoia sempervirens. Next base: position 156,147,604 of record VDFB02000363.1, on the reverse strand, counting down.
TCAAAGTGAATGAAGAACTATCTCTCCAACCAATAGTGTATAATGCTTTCCAATTGTAACTTGAACCTCTATGTTGGAGCTTTTCTAAAACTTGGTATTGCATTACCGTTTACATTATTTTTTAAGCCATGAGCCTTTTTGCACTTTCAACTCAATTTGTAATGGTATGCTTCTTTTGTCTATGATCATGATGATAGAGCATCAAGCTGCCCCTTTTATGGAAACATATATTCTGTTATTAAGCATTTGATTGCCCTGTTATAGCCAATGACTCTTCAGAACCCATAAGCCACCGCAAACAAATTTTATAACTGTTATAGCTTTCATGTGAATTTATTATGCCTCTCTTGACTCTCAAGCAATATAGATTGTCACTAAGCTTTCCTTCATAAGCTAAGGACAGTGCTTTAGTTATGATCCTGCTCTATTTACTTAGTTGAGATTGACTTTTAATCTCACTGCTCCAAATACTTTTATGTAATTAAACAATAGTTATAACATGATAGGTTCCATTTACATACAAAAAATGTAATTCTTATTAATTGGTCCTCTTCCACAAACTGCCTTCAATTTTTTTATGTTTATGAATAATCTTATGTTGAAATAATAGCTTTGTATTATCCATTTTCATTGTTTAATCTCTAAAAAGAAACTATACAAATCTGATGTGATAATCATGTGTATTTGCTTGCATTTGCACTATATCTCATATAACTTTTGCACCCCTGTCACGATCTCATTCAAGGCTAATTTTCATGCATTCACATTTGTCAACTAGCATACTATTTTCAACATTCATTACCATCACTGTACTCCATATACAATTTCATACTGATGATGGAGTCATGCCTTTACTTTGTTTTCCTCGTGATTTCTTGTCATGTGGAGATATCTTTTGCATTCTGTTATTTTAATATGCAAGTTTATTTTCTTAACTATCATGGCATACCTTTCATGGGTTTATGATGTTTTCCATGTTAAAGTCATTACAACTCCCTTTTTCCTTCCTATAGTAGGCTTCAAACTATTTGTATCCCCATAATGCATTCTGTTAGCTCTCAAAATGCACATTTGAACCACGAAAGGTTTCCAAGCTTTCACAATGTTTTAGGGTAACAAAACAAGGTTTGAAACAATTAAACCTTCTACTCTCCAGGTGCTGCTAGACCTAGGCAGGTGAACCTATAACGAATGAAGCAGACTTGACTATTGATCTTCTCTTCATGACATGATTTTTCCACGATGGCATATTGGAATGGACAAAATAAACAAACCTAGTATATATTGTACACTACAATGAAGACTAAACCCTAATATGCTCAATCAACAAATGTAAAAAGTATGAATGAAACTAAATGGTGGAAACGATGAGACCAAAGCCTTATATAATATACGGAGTCAAATGAAATCTTAAACAACTGACTTCTTTCTGGAGATTATTCAAATTATTTGGCATATTTTGTTTATAACTAGTATAAACATGCAAGATTGTGATTATTAAGTTCTTCTTACTGATCTAAATGAAATTCCCTGATTACTGTGATTGATTAAAAGGATTTAATCCTTCCTTGAAAGAGCCTATCAACCAACCACACAGATATGGAAAATTTGTATTGATAAACCAGACATAAACATGTTATGCTAATTTAAATAACCAAGCAACATCAATCTTAGAGACAACTTAAATAATTTTTTCAATAGGAACAACACAACAATTGACACCAGAATACGCCAGCTAATCAGATGACTTTCATTGATATCTCCATAGCTTCAAAACATACATCAGAATATCAGCTCTATGAAACATGGTGTTCCACCGTATCTTCTATTATCTATCCTATTCTACCTATTATGCGTATATTGTTTTCAAAATGAACATTTATACATTGAGAATTTGAAAGGACGCATCCTTTCAGAAATAGGAAATACAAATTACAAAACAATAGATAGAGAATAATTAGGCTCTATTTAGCCACAAGTGAGTCTTAGTGAGGTGATCCAAATAATCCCAGCGCTCATATGTGTCTACATCTCCAACAGCATTCCAGATCGTGATTTCCATCTTGACCATTTCCTCATTTTGCTCGCTCACTTCTTCCAATGTTGTATCCTCTACAGAAGCAATCTTCATGATTTCATTCAGCCTTGACTCGCATTCACTTTTCCACCTGGTGGCTTCTTTCAGTTCACCTTTATCATCAAAGAATGTAATCACAGTTTTCTTGGCAGCAGCAACTAACCCCTGTTCATCACCCTGCAATTCATCATAGAAGTTTCGATGGTGATTAATTATATGATTTGTAGCTTCAAGTGCAGTACTATTAGCCTCATTACTTTGGGCCAATTCATGAAACTTCTCCATGATTCATCCATCCATCCTTGTATGCTCCTTGAATGCAGCAAGAGTATGAGAGTATTTTCCCCACAATTTATTCAACCAAGATGTCAAATGATCCTGCCTCTTCTTGACAATTGCAGCAATTGCATCATGCTTTCCCTGAGAATAAGCACTTGATCCTACCCAGTGACATTTTTCCTGAGAGCTTTCTCCTTGAGTGATCATTTTGGTTGTCCCTATTGAAACACCAACCAAGTCTTTGAGTCTATCATTTTCTCTCAGTAATTTTTCATTATTCACTTTGTACATTTCTCTTTCTTTGATCAATAACTGAATTTGTGCTTTATTCAACTTTGCAATATTTACCCCAATATATGCAATAGCTACAGGATCAGCTTCTCCAACTTTTAGAGTCATCACATGGCCAAATGCCTTCTTTGTATCAATTACCACTAATTTCCTATGGGGTGGGTACAAAGCCCATATCATCAATGATCCCTCATCAGTATTATACTTAGATCCTGCATATACTTATGTCACCTTTTCCTTGTCAAGCTTGTGTGTAGCATGACTGTCCTTCAAGAAACTATCAAAACCAATGCAGAATTCAAATCAAGGCCAGGAAATATCATGACACCAGCACTCTCCAACATTTTCCTCCCCATTTTAGAAGTCATATTTTCCATTTCATCATCCACACATTTTCTCAATTGAGCTAGCAATTGTTCCTCATTTCCTAAAGTGACATCATCAACATTCTCTCTAATCTCCTTCCCCTTCTGCTTGTACAAGAATGCCTTGAACTTTGGGGAATGTATAAACTCATCATCAGAGACAAATGATTTGTATTCAATTTTCCTTGCATCAACATCACCACTTTCAATACTCTATTCTCTAACCGGGCAGACATACTGTTGAGTCCTCATCCTGGATACCTTCCTTGATCTATCCTGTGGCACATTAGCTCTTGGTGTTTCCTCATCTCCAAAAGACAATAGATCAATATCATGTATCCCCTGGTTATATCTTTCAACCACCATTTTTGCTTCATCTTCATCCATATTCCTGATCATATCATCAAAAGGATAGGGTACATGTGGATACCCTCCACAGTTAATCCTTTCTTTGGCTAAATTGATATATCCTTCAAGGTCAAAGTTTTTCCTGGTTGGTCCTCTTTTCATATTATAATGCAATAATCTATCAAGGATTGAATTATATCCCTCTTTAGCCAACACAGTGAAATCACCAAAACACAAAGTAATAGGCATAAAAGCCTGCTTTCCAAAAGAACTGAAATGCATCACACTGCAGTAATCCATTTGTCTGACAATTTCCAAATATGCAACCCTGTTTGGAACTGTCCTTGGCAAAATGAAAGGTGCATCTTCAAATCCATATACTCTGATTACCATAGCTCCCTCCAAACAATACCAGTCTCCCCAATTATGATTAATTGGACCATTGAAGTCCTTCGACCGAAGGAATCTTTTGATCTCATCAGTCAATGAATAATTACAGGGATAATGATACAATTTATACAATATCTTTACAAAATGATCTTCAAAATGAATAAAACTAGAACCAACAAACTTGCTATCCCAAATAGCAGTCCATAATTGAACAGGCAATGCTTCACCCTCCCTACCAATTTGAGAAACTCTCATTTCAGGAGGCCATACCCCTAACTCCTGTCCAAAATATAACACCATGTGCATCAACAATGAATAATTTCTGAGATGGACAATAGAGGCTCCACTCTTTATAGCCATCAATCTTGAATCAAGCTCCTTAGAAATATATGAAGCATAGTCAAATGGCCTGGAGTTGTGATATTGGATATCTGTTGTGATGACCATTGGCACCATTGACATGAATTATGGGGCATTCATCCCCAACACCTGACACACTGAAAAATAAGTGTACTTCATATAAGGTTCAAACAAATCAACATGATATGGAGGCCCTTCATTATCTTCCAGAGGCTCTGGCTTGTTACCCTATTTGACCCTGTGAATTGGTAACCTCCAACCCTTATAAGTTGTATCCATTCTTGAAAACTCATTCTACAACTCCTCACAATTGATTTCCTCATTGCAAAACCCCTCCAATTTGAAAACCTCACCTATTGCTTCTCTTGACACATATATTTGTGGTTTTCCAGAAGGATCACAAATAGCTTTATGTTTTGGATCATAATGATCAGCAAGCAGTTTTACCAATTTTGCATTTATGAATACATTAGGGCACAACAATTTCCCTACATTCAATTTCCATGGATTGCAGGCTAGCTCAGAACGGTTTCTCCTATGGTAGTGGAAATTGAAGAGCTCATACCCTCTCATAGCAGTCCAAACATCACCAATGAACTTGCATTTATCATCCAGCTTATCAATTTCTACCCTAAGCTGTGTGGACCTTCTAGCTTTAGGTCCCAAACTAGGCAATTGATCAATAAGTTCATGATTCAACCTCCTTTCAGTGCCTTCATGCTCTGTATCAGTCTTTTGTTTCTTTCCCTTCGACAACTACTCTCACCAAGCTTTCTACCCTTACCCTTTCCAGAACCAGAAGACTCCATTTTCAAACTTACAGAATCAAAATGTGAAAAACAAAGAGGCAATTACTTACAGTATTCTGCTCGAGCTCCTCAAACCGAAAAATGTCTCAATTCTCTGTTCAGCATGTCAATTCTTCTGCAATCAACTTGGTACTGAAGAATTAATTAAAACTTCACTATTATATCCCATCGCGCTATTAATGAAGCATGAATAAAGGCCATTTGAAACTGGTACTGTCACATCAAACGTCCCGTCGGTGAGAAAATTTCAAATCTGGAGCAAAGCCCTTTTGCAACATTTACTTAACCTTTCGCCAAGACACTCTACGGTCTTACCAACACTTGGAATCAACTTGATGGCTACCGCTTTTGTTTTTCATGTCGCTGTAACAATTCCAAGTCGGGAAGATGTCTCATAGATATCTTTGCGTCTTACCGATATGTACTTTTCAATGTATTCTCCAGTGGCTATGACAAGATCACCCTTTCGCCAATGAAAATAATCCTACCGATGAAATAAATTCCATCGGCAAGACTCTGAGAACTCAGAAAGACTCATACCAATACCAAATGTCTGGCCGAATCCACTCCTCCTGATTACTCCATTCGACAAGACTCACCCCGAAATATTCTATCAGTATATCTTTCAAACCTCGATGAAGGTCATATCGAAGACTTCTCCTGGTGATACACATCTCTATTGGCAAAACTTCTGAATCAACAAGACTCTATGATTCTCACCGATAGCCTTTGAATACCCTTGAACTTGATTCGGCCAAACAATAGCCACTTCGCTAAGACCTTTCCCTGATGCACATAAGTCTTATCGAGACATTTGTTTGCAAGCCAATCGATAAGACAAAATGATTTTGTTATAAGTTCATGCTGATACCGATCAGTCTGACCGAAACAACCCCTTTGTGCATTAGTCGGTATGACATATTGTATTCGCCCCGACATTACATCGATGCCCCAACATATGCCGATATATTTTTTATATATGCCTGTCGGCAAGAAAAAAAAACTTCACCAAGACATTCTCTCGAATACCTTTAGCTTGACTGATATACTTTCACATGCGTCGGTCGGCAAGACACAATGTGTTCGCTATGACTTCACTCTAACAATGATTCCCTTTGCCGATATGACTCCTTTCGTCATTGAAACAAGAAAGTTGTCCTTTCGATAGTCTACAACAAACATACATTAGTGCAAATTCAGGTCGAGGAGACTTTTACTATGTCTTGTCGATTCGGTTCCTTTAATGAAATATGAAAGACTTGATAGATTCAATGGATTTTATGACAGAAAATAAGCAAGACAATACAAAGAGGGACTTTTATGCTTATGATGAGGACTCAATACTGGAAACACTTAGATGCAATAGACTGTAAAAATTTAAAATTTTACAGTTCTAACACATTCTTTGGATTAAAATTCCCCTAATTCTTGTACATTTGAGCCACTAATGAGCATATTTTCTATCATTTGTTCATGATTATTTTGTGCCTCCATGAAAGCATGCAGATTTTAGAGTTCCCTGTCTCCTCCAACAAGCATTTTGTACTATAAATCACCTATCATCCTTGTATACTTCTTGCATCAAATTCAACATTTCTCAATATTCTTACTTTATGATTCCCATGAACAATTAAATATCAACTATGACAGTGATTATTTGCTCACTATCATAAATGATAGTTGCTTATTTGTGTGAATCATAAAGGAATGATCCATTTAATGAATGATCTCAAAATACCATTAAAAGCACATAAATATAGCACGCCGAGCTCAACCCTTGTAGGAGCCACATTTTATCCCATGTGCTTAAACTTGATAAAACAAGAACATTGATTTCTCTGTATCTAGACATGAAACAAACAGTTAGAAAAACATATGCATATGCTTGAAGGCTTGATTATTTTGTTTTCTTTTCTTTGTACATGGACAGCTTATTGCTTGTTTGATGCATGTGAAGGGAAATTTATACACTGGTGGGTGGATGCATATGTAGTGTTGGAGACCATTATTTCTTAGAGCTCTGCTCTAACCTCATTGCAACTCTTTCAGATGTAGGACATGGAAATAGGAAGCTACAGAGGACACAAAGCAACTTGGAGCTAAAGACCATGCAGGACAATGAACTTTGACCAATCATTAGTTAATGACTAGCCTCTTCCCCTATATATTCATTTTTTAATTCTTTCAATCCATTTGTGTATATATTGTACTTTATTTCCATTGGATAAGCTATATCTCATGGCTTGTGTGAGATAAATTTGAATTCTTGAATCAATAAAGATTTTCTTTCAGCAATATTTGTGTAAATATTTTCAATATTGTATGAATCTGTATAAATGCAACAATCTATTACTAAAAATAAAAGCTCTTTGATTCTTATGTTTATACACCTGAATGCAATATAAGGAAGATTGATATGAAATGCACTTCATTTTTAGTTTGTAAGCAACTTTAAACTCACTCAGTTTGACCATAAATAAAAATGAGTAACAATAAGGTAAGGGAGTAGAACAAGCCACTAGCTCAAATGCATTTCAAATACAAATTTTACATTTCATTCCTCATTTCAACTGCATTTCATGAAATCCCCACATGAAAATTATGTTAGACACGGAGAAAAGAAAAAATCATCATAATCGCTAGGAAGAAGCAAAGTACTACCAAAATCTTCTTCCTCCGCCAAGTGAGCCAAAGCACCAAAACCCGCAACACCACGAGGGCACACTGTCACCTTCCAATACTTCAAAATTATGCCACGCATGTAAGAGAAGCAATCAAAAACCTAGAAATCACTTAATAGCACAAAAATTTGATTACCACCACCTTCATTTCACACACCAATAGACCCTTTTCCATCAATGTGTGCACCCCAGTACACACAGTTGTTCTAAGTAACTGCAAGGGTAAGGGAAGAGACTTCAACACCCTCTTCAACCTTGTCCTCATCCACAACAAAAATGTCTCTTCCACTCAAGGTTCAAACTACCAGAGGAGGGATAAACAACACTCTCACCTTGGATGACATAGCTCGGCCCATAGTCGCCAAATACTGGTAGTAGTTGGAGTCAATCTCTATCTCAATCTCTAATGGTTTGTCGACTGAACGAACCATAGCCATATCAAATCTTTCATTGAGTTTTGCTGGAAGGCCCAATAGCTTCATCTCCTTTTATCTTTGTCTCCTTTAAGCTCTCAACCTAGTTCCACAGCTTGTGGCTGCATCTAACCATCACTAGTGAAGGTTCTCTCTCCTTGGTATCCTCATGAATGCTATGTTCATGTCTGGGCTCTTCACTGTGAGGCTTCTAAGAGTGAAGCTTAGAAGATCTTCGCACTGGGATTGATGTGGAGCCAGACCTACTCATTTTTTAATCACAAGCACACTCTTGATCTTTACTCTTTGCAATAGTTTGAGGACTTTTCTATTTAGTTGCTATGACAATAATAGTAACTCATTCACCTCTATTTATTGAGCAATATAATGCTATCGATTACCAATACTGGAACAGAAAAAAGACATGCACGAAGTGGGAAATTTTTTGGCATACATATTATCACCATTTTGTTTGCAAGTGCATGAAAGTCTACAAATCTCACTTTATGACTACCATTAAATCTTTGCACACACGGAGATCAATTCAATCACTCTTGCAAAAATCTAGCCATTAATGCACAATGGTTGTATAGTAAAATGGTTGTCACATGCCTTTTATCAATTTTGAATATAGACCCTTGATCTTCTACCTGGATGGTGAATCAAGTGGCTAGCCTTAGTTTGACCGTCTTTGACTTCCAGTGGTGCTTCATTGAAGTGTCCTCGGCCAATGATGTTCATCCATCTTGGATGATAGTCTCTCTGTTAGTGGACTCCACCCTCTTCACAGACTATATAGATCAATACAGGTGTCGAGATCTCGTTGATCTTGCTAGTTTTAATAGATGTTCACTTCCTCCCAACGAGCCAATGGGGAACAGTGAAGATCATTCCCAAGTTCCAATCTTGACTGTCTATTGGACACATCAAACAATGGGTGTGGTAGTGGAGATTGGGCTCCATGATCGTACAAGGACACACATCCTCCTTTCACTAGCCTCGCTACTTTTAACCTGCCGACACTTAACATCTATGATCTGGTGGGCTACAGCCAAGATTTCATCCTGGATCCTCGAATCTCAAAACCTGCACTCCATACAATGTTAGCATTTAATGGAAAGGACTCAGTTAAGCCATTGGCAATATGACTTTTGAGGGTGAATGACTTAAGCTTAAGTCAATAGGATAATGTTGGAAAGACACACTACAGTTATGCTATGAAATCATGACTCACCTCACCCTTTTCAGCCTCTTCAAGTTGTCTTGATTCTTGAACCTACAACTCAACAACTATTTGCTTTCGAATTTCAAGCTCTTCATCATCACAGGACTAGCTGCATACTTCAAAGTAATTGTCATCAATATTCTGTTGTTCCAATGAACTGGCGCTCTCTACACATGCAACATTCTTAGGTTGAACTGAGAAAATGGTGCAATTAGTAGCAACCTCCTTCTTTGCATGTTGTTGCACTGGTTGATCCTCTGAAAATTTTCCATCACCTTCCACAAAATAAGGCAGCTCATTAGTGAAAACATGGAATACTTTATCAGGGGAAGGCCCTTCTTTTTCAATCATTTTCTACTACAAATGATAAGTTGTACTAGGTTGGCAATAATTATTTCCCTCAACTTGCAAGGGATGAAAGCTTTGGAAACTTGGGATTTCAAGTTGAAGAGGTTTTTTCAAGGAGTTTAAAACTCTATCTTGCCTAAAACTTGGGATTTTGACTTTAGGTATGCTGGGAGGCTCACCTTGTGTAAAGCCTTGAAATTGATACTTCCAAAACTCCTCTCGAGCAAGTTGACATAGGGTTGCAGGGGATACTTGAAATTTATACCTTTGCACCTCCAATTCTTGCTCATATAGATAGTCCTGATGAGCCATCTCTTTTTGTTTCTAATTACATTCATGTTGCCTCTTGATCTCCCCTAGTTGCTTGTGAAAGTAAAACATCATACTCTTTATGCTTGAAATCTCCTTCTGCTAACCTATTTCACTCATTTGCCTTGTATAGTTCAACAATATATCTCATAAACTCAAGTATTCAATATTTTGGGGATGATTTTGAGCATATTATGGTTGAGATGGAGGTTGAACAAGGGTGGATAGGTGGTAATTATATTGTGGATGCTAGTTTTGAAAAGCCATGGAATTGAAACGAACAGTGTGATTATGCGAATATGGTTGATATGAAGATGGGTAAGCAAAATTTTCATGATATAATGGATGGTATGACATATTATCATGCAACATTGACATGCTTGTTCATTCAAAGGCTAAAAACAAGCAAAATCAAAATCCTTTAAAGAGCATACCAGTACATGATCATTTTGAAACTAGAAAAGCTTCTTAGATTCGCCATGGTGTTTGATGATTTTGCCTCCAAAGGCTGATAATACTAAAGAAAACACCTGACCCTTCAATATGTGTACTTTTGTGTGTTGTTCACACTAGATCTACTTGAAAATTAGAGAACAAATTCACCAGGTATGTTGTTTTCCACCTCCAAAGGTTGATGATCTATTGTGCATACCAAAAAAACATCTTAAAATCTTAATACTTTCCTCTAAAACAAGCTTGTAGGGTCCCACCGAGCGTGCCAAAAACTATTATCAATGAAATATGCACCCTACATTAAATTTATAGAAATTTAACTATTTGTTGACACATGGAAACCCTCTTCAAATGTAGGTGATCTGAACGAAGAAGGAATCTCCAGAGTGAGTTGGTTCTCTGAATGATAAATCTATTCTAAATGTTTTCTGAGGGAAAGAGTTAGAAGAAAGAAGTGAAAAATGAAAACCTATGACTTCAAATGATTTTTCAGAACTTAATGGTGACTAAATGATGACTCTGGTTTTTTTCCCACAAACAGCTTTTAGAAAACAACATTACTTCACAATCTCTCATGACCACTTAACACATAAATGATTTGCATGAAGATTTAGATTTAAATACAACATGCAACTTGTATTTTTGAACTTTTTGCATCACAAATTACAATTTCAGGACATAACAAGGATTTTGTAAATAGAAATCACAATATGGCATCAAACTAAAACTACAAATAGACACAAAATTGAGAAATAGGAATGTTGCTTTATTCAACTAAAGGAGTATCAAAGTCTAAGTACAAATTTCTGCTTACAAAACTCTCTGTTTCAACATGAGAGGAAGAAACAATAATCTAGACTAAGAAAAACTCTAATTTTTCTTCAAGATATATCTCAAAACTATAATCCAAGCTCAAGGAAAAGCATCTAAAACTACCCAAAAATGTGGCATAAAAGTGGAAAACTCACACTTTTTACATGTGCATGCCCTAAAGTGTCTAAAAATAGGTGAAATCTACTTTAAAAGAGAATAAAACACTTCATATCCTCTCCATGAAGCTCAAATCTGACCAAGGAAAAGTCAACCACCAATCTGCTAAAAATAGCAAAGAGATGAAACAATTTATAAAGCATTATTTTATTCTTGCTTTACAAGATTTGCAGATTTTATTCTCTCAATTTGATTTATTCTGCAACTAAAGATTTTGGAAATCTTTTATAGAATTACAACCTTATTTCTCCATTACAATTTTGATTTTCTCAAAAAATCATAAAACATAAGGTAATCTCTTATCAATATTTTAATTGATTTCTTTAAAATCAATTTGAAAACAAAACCTAAGTCATAAAGGTTTATTCTCCAAGGTATAAATATTGTTCATCTCTCTTGTTTTAACTGATTTTCCTCAAAATCAAATAAAAAGGCACTAAGTCACTATGCATTTTTACTAAAGCAATATTTTAAAGCCTAAACTAGACTTAGACTCTAAAGATCTTATGAAAAATGACCAAGATCGACCTAGGGCAATACATTCGGCCCCATGACATTAAACTTAGAAAATGATGTTTCTAAAAGCTTGGTAATCTTTACTAAGCTGAATTAGGTGAATATAGAACAAAACCAAAGAAAAAACCATAAAATCATTTCATTCTACCCTTGTAACTATGAAGAGAAGGCTCTGCGTAAGAGAAGTGCCACCAACATTAGGGTTTCAGTTTGAAGTGCTTGGAAGCCTCAAATTTTTCCTCCAAGATGGTCGATTCCTCCATACACAAACCTAGTAAGTTTTCTTCAAATCACTTGTGGCTCTACTCTTCATTTTGAAAGCAACAAAAGGCCTTCAAGGCTGCAGCTAATACATATTTCTGATAGCTTTTGATTTTTTATTTTTATTTTTTTCTGACTTATTCATCCACTTCAGCTGCCACAAGGCTCCACCATGGGCATTTGAAAAGGGCGTGGCTACAGGTTTTTGAAGCTCCTCCATAGGTGCATGAGGGTAATCCTTTCTCCCCTCCAACCTACTTGTGTTCTCTCCCTTTCTGAAAGCTCATAACAGCTTTTCCTTTGCAAAAGATGATTGCTATTTTGTAAATTTGCAAGCCATCACACAGGCCATGCCATTACATGCTCTTGATAATGAATCTCTACAAAGAAACTTGCATTATGATTATTGTTTATTCTAATTTTTTGAGATTTTGATGGAAAAATAGAAAGAGTTTTGGGACTACATTATTTCCTTAAAAACATGACTTCCAGCCGAAACCTCCATGTGGGTATTTTTCCTTTTTGAAGAAAACTATACATCTCTGCTCTCTATCAAAACCCTCAAATGGTTAAACTGTAATATGAAGAAAATCTATGTTTTATCTTTGAACTCTCCAAAACTCGAGCTTGACCCATGATGGCATTACATGCATTTTGGAATTTTCTGAAACAAACCCTCATGGGAGTAAATTGAAATGATGGTAAATCTATATTTTAATCAAAACCCCATGTGGGTATTCTGTAACCTGGAAGAAAAAATGTTTATTCCTATATTTCTATTGAAAACCCAACATGGGTACACCAAAACAAAGAGAAATCTTTGTATTTTCTTAAATTCTAGCATGGCACTCTGTACTAAAAAAAAATGCACTCTAAACCTGTATTTGTCACTTATCTCATGTGATATGCAATAGAGTAGTTGTTGTAGCAATTCTGAAATTGATTCTATTTCCTTACTTTGACTGTCATGCCAGCTCATGTTGCTTTTAGTTTGCATTTGTATTCTCATCATTCTTTCAAAACCCCATGGTGCATTCTAGCTTGATGAAAAGCTTTCACTTTTTCCTTCATGTTATGCATCTGTAAATAAAAACAATTATAATTCATTGCTTAGTGAAAAACAGTGGTATCTATGCTCCTTACAAGTTACCTTAAATGTTGTCCTTTCATTGATGTTTTCTTGAACAATCTCAAAATTGTTGGCCTCTTGCTTTATACCCCTCTTTATCAAACAATTTTGGTCACTATATTTTGCACTTGAATAAGTTGCTTCTTTCACCACTTAAAATATGACTGTACTATCCATGCATTGATTAGATGATATCACTCTTTCGTTTCTTGGCACTCTTCATGCATTTTTATGTTCCATTAAGAAAAGGTTGTTCTATGCATTTATTCTCCTTAAAACATTTAGAATTGATGCATCCACTCCATTTAATGCAACATTCGCATTCAGTCATTACAGTTCCATGGTCCACATTCTCTCTTATAGCCACCTAGAACTTTCAATTGCCTGATGGAAGCACTTTCCCTCTAAAATTTCATACATTCTTTACCTTCCTATGAGTAGCTACAACTGAAATGAACTTTGATCCCTGGTGTACTTTTGATAATAATGCTTTGAAGCTCCTCCAAATGGCTTTCAGTTATCACTTCTTGATACTTTATTGATGAGGCATTATGTATTCCTATTGACTATCACATTATGAGCATGAAAACATCTTGTACCAGAAAAAATATTGTGGAACAACATGAATAAAGCATGAACAAAAATCAATGGCAGCAAAATGCAATTAATTTGACAGTATTTTAAAAGATGCATTTCAGTTTAATTTAATCCATCAAGTTCATTGTCCACTAGTAATTCCCATTCCATTATTTGGACTTGATTGTTATGAATGAACAATGCACTTGATTGCTTTGATGACTGAAATTATGTTTTACTCCTTCAGTTGAATAGCTCAAATGAGCATGATAATTGTACTTTCATAATCAACCCACTTGTAAGTTTAAGGGGAAGCATGTCAAGCTCTACCCTTGTGGGATCTCATTTTACTCCACATGCTTTATGTCTTCATAAGATGATTGGCTTCATGACTTTTCCTATACTTGCATAGGAAACAAACAATGTTAGCATAAAAATAATGATGTGACACTCCATTTTCAGCTCTTGTTTCTACACTTCTCTTTTAGTTGATTCCATGCATTTCGAGGAGTGAATTATATTTCTTTTGGTAGAGCATGTAGTATAACTCATATTTGAGGCTCTAATAGGACTTTCTCAATTTTTCCAGGAATACTTGGGTTCGAAAGCATAATAGAGCAAGCAGCAAGCATCTCAACTGAAGATCAAGAATTAGGCAATGATGGATATGTCTTTTGCTATCTGCTTTCTTATATATTTTCACCTTCAGTTGTAGAATTTACTTTTCGCAATGAATGGAATCAACTAAAAACCACGGCTTGTGTGAATCCTTTAGTTTCTTCTTTCATTTCCATTCTAAAAGAAATGCATCAAAATGTAAAGTTGTACAATCATTCGTATTCTTGCAATCAAATGAAATTATGTAATGTGAATAACATCATGAAATAAATGAAATAAATTGATATGCTTAATCATTTGTATATTCAATTTTGTACTCCATTTGGTTTGTAAAGCATTGAGCAATACTCCTGAAATTCTTTTACTGAAAACACTTGCACAACTAGTATTTGATAAATATAGTGCAAACAACACTTAATGCACATGCAGAAATAACTAAACTTCCACTTTAAGATATAACAAAATTTAATCAGCTCCACCAATTGAGTTGTAGTGAAAAATTGGTAACAGTACCAAGCTAAGTTGTAGCCGACCATTATGGATGTGCATTGAATTTTACTTATGATTTGAGCTGACAAGTTGCAAATATTTCTAAGTTTTATTGGAGCTGACTTGTAGCAATTAAATCCTTAGTCACAGATATATATAGATTATTGATTATATCACTTTGATATATGAAGAAGGTGTATCAATGTGTGTTGTGAATATCTGAAGACTGTTAGAGAAATTTTATGCACAATTTCACTTGCACATAAAGATTTTGTGAAGTGAGTCAGAGGAAAGCAGAGCAGAAGTTTAGTATCAATCAGAAGGATAGAAGATCGACATCAAAACCTAAATAGAACTGTAGTCAAGCATTTGTAGATGCTAATCTCTTAGTTCATTATCTTGGATCTAATCCAAATATTTGTAAGGTAGTGAGTCTTCCTATTTTGAGCAGTGAGTTCTAGGTAGTGTGCCTAAATGCAAGTGTATTCCCATTTTGTAATCTTTCTTTTGGGTATACTCAAAACTTATTGTGGATTGGCTATCCATCGTGGTTTTTCCCCTAATAGGGTTTCCATGTAAAAACCCTTGTGTTATGGTGTTGTGGTTGTTTTCTTTCTATTTTTGCATATTACTTTTGGTTGAATGTTCTAAGTGGATTAAAGATCAGAATAATAAAGTTAATTTTTGTAGAACACTGATTCACCCCCCTCTCAGTGTTGCTTGTTTCCAACAAATAATTTAAGACCCGACTTAGGGAAAAAGCTAAAGTTGATGGAAAAATTAATGACCGGTGCTTCGAGCCAAAGGGGTTGGTAAACCAACATGAAAATATGGCTTAAATGGTGACTTAAGAAATCAGTGATTGACAAAGCAAGTCAACTTGTGATTATAATATTTGCATACCTTTGCAAATAAAACCCTACTCATTCATGGGGACAAGGGTTTAAAGTGGAGACCAAACCCATGGGGAAATGAGAAAATTTTGTGAAATTTTAGAAACCCCATCAATGGCTCATGCTCGGGGATGCATACCCCTAGTGGGTATGATGAGGATAGAATCTTTAGTTGAAGTAGACCAAGGTAGAAGACCAAAACCAAGGAACTCACCCATACTAGGCAAGCAAACCCAACAGGAAGCAAACAAACCAAACGAGCATATGTACATTACTTATAGAATATGCATTGTAAATTATATCCAGAAGGTGGAGGCCCTAGGCCCCCAAAATTTAGGGACAATTCTTTCCTCTGTCAAAGACCTTGGCTTGTTTTACTTACAGTAATATTACATGAGCATCATGTAGTCCTAGGTTATCAACATCATCATGATCAACACTACCACATTTGTCCCTCTCATTTACAATCTCACCAAACTGAACCAAGATGGTGAATCCTTCATGCTCCACATTATCATGTAGTGTACCATCATATTCCATATATCCATCAAACTTAAAAGTCTCATAAATACTCTAGCTCAAACTAGGTCAGTCCTCAATGAATTCGGGAAAGAAAGCATGACCAGGTCTATTGTCAACATGCTTACCACCAATGCTAACCTCATAAGGTGAAATAATTTCCATAATCAAATCCATCAGATAAGGAGTTTCTGCAAAGAACTCCATTGTAGCTTCATACTTCCCTGTATTACTTTCATGGTTACCTATGTCTTTGGACTGCCCCTCACATGGGTGAAAAAATGGTGCAATATTTATAGATTTTGTAGAATCATCAAGTAATTCCTTCTTCTCAACACAAGACAATGTAGTTGGAATATCTATTCAATCATCCTGTGGAGCATGAGTAACTGACACTTTAATTGTCTTTTCAAGTACACAATCCTTCACCATAGGAGAGTAAATACACCTATGTGCATCCCCTTGGATATCCACCTTGTATCTGGAGCTAACATCATATTTATGAGCTTCAGTACCATGCAATGTATTGTCACACTTAGGTTCCAGAAAATATAAGGCACACTTATCAAATAACATTTGTTCAGTCACATACTAATAGATATCTTTATTGATGTCTACATCTCCACACCCCCTAAGAAGTTGGGAATTCAGCAAGTCAGAAGTGACATTAGCATTGAAAAAATGACCTACATCAACATCACTTTGATCTTTATACAGACCATCCACAACACATCCATTGGTAGTACTTGTTAGAAATTCATTAGAGGTATCCTCAAAAAGGGGATTACTCCTACACCAATGGGGATTGTCAATTTCAAAGTCATTATCCAATGTATCTTCATCAAATAAAATATTTTTCCATACATTAAATGGATGTATCTCATAATCTTTAAAGTCATGATGCCAACAACTCAGATTATCAGTGTACTCAAAATTAGTGGTCACTTAAGGAACAAAGAGAGACAATCTCAACATCCTCCTCATTATTTGTTTTTGCAACAATTGACCCATATTCAAAGAACTCTTCACATGAGGATAATTAATCACTACCTAGGAAACGTACACCTTCAAGGATATTAATATACCCCCTACTAGAAGCAAGGGACTCCATCTCCACTTCATAAAAAGAATCATATTCAACTGTAGATTGTCCAAATTCAGCATCCTCATTTTGATTCCTTATTTGTACCATAGCATTGAAGCCATGTGTATTCCCTTCATTGATTGGTGCATGATGGATGCTAGACGAATCAAATTGTGAAGCTTCACCTTGCATTTCTTGTGTTTTCTCATATCTTATGACATCCCAAGGAAGGCAATTAGGCACCACCTCCTGAGTTTAATGTTCAGTCTCTTCATCCTCTTCACTGTTGCTTGCTCCCACCTCTAGGTTATTAGTAAAATGACAACATTCAACAGTTAATTGTTCTAATTTTGATGCTTGTATTTAACCTAATAATCTTATCCTTTGATCTTCTTCAACATGGAAACTACTGCTCACATCCTAAGAAATAGATCAAGGTATATGACCATGCTCAATTTTTTCTACCACATTTATCCAATCTACTATTTGATCAAGGCTATGAGGCTTTAGATCCTCAGACCATTGGCTTGATCCTGATATGTATGCCTCACAAAAAAAAGTTGATGCACATTAGATAACTAGGCCTAAAGCTCTTGGGTATCTCTATCAAAACATCCAAGAATATTGAGTATAAGTCATATAGGGACTCATTTGCATGTCTCCTTATTTCATGTAGTTTCCTGATAGAAAAGGTTATATCAAACCTTCTCATCCTTGCTTGATTTGAAGTTGATGCTTGCTCTCCCTTTGTATTTCTTGGGAGTAAAGTGGATACGACATCCATAAGATCCCCTTCTTGACAAACCCTTTTACCTTTTGATCTACTTGGTTCAGAATTTTGAACATTGCTAGAATTATTACTAGAAATCATAGGTCCTCTCATCATTGAGTATCTCAAATTGTTCTTAATGTCAATAGTAATTTGGTATGCCTAGTGCAGAGTTGTGGCCTCCTTATCTCTCAATAAGAAGCTCATCTTCTTGTCAAATTCTCCTAGATATACAATCAAACATTTTGCATCACTTAGCCTTATACCTTCTAGGATTTCCCTGATTTCCTTTATAAATCAGAGATTGAAAATAGGAACTAACTCCCCTTCACTAATAAGGATTTCCATAAAAAAATTCTTACCACACTAGGATTCACCCTTTCATTGAATTGTTCAACAAATCTTGTCATGAACTAATTCCATGAAGCTATGGAACACACTGGAAAATAAGAATATCAATCCCTAGGATCATCTTCAAGGATTGAAAAAAAAGCTTCATGACAACATCTTCATGATTCACCTCATAATTCCCCATTACATCCATGAATGTTTGCAAATGTTTAGAGGTTGATTTTGAACATTTCCCTATGAATTTGGGAAAATACTTCCTAACCTTCTGAGGAATCAAGTTGGGGAGACCTCTAATGCCATTAAAAACTAATGGCATATACCTTTCTATGATAAAATCCCATTGAGGGAATGATACATGTTCTTCACCCTGCATACTATTACTAGATGCTCTACAGGGAAATCTTCTAAAAGGTAGGATTCAAAAGAATGGCATACTTCTCAAAATAATTGCAGGATTTACATTAGAAGTATGAAGAACTACTATTATTCCCTATCTTAATGCAAATTCATCTAATAGGGAATCATTTATGATCTCAAGCCTTGACCATTTCTCATAAACTTCTTTCAAACAAAGTAATATGCTTTTTAGATCTATGAGAATACCTAGAAATTTGTATCAGCTATTATCATTTCTTCCTGACTACAAACTTACAAATCTAGAAATCTCCTTCACAATCCAACTGGTTCTTTGGACAAAGTCACCACCTCTTTGTACAGAGGAACAAACTTCACAAGCCTAAAGTTCTTTTAAGAGTAAATCTCATTTTGGGTCTTCTCCAACTGCAGAATCACACTCAAATCCCTTGATCTTCTCTACAACTAAATCATTTCTAGGTCCAAGAACTTCTCAACTATCTGAACAAAGGTGCTCAAAAATTTTGAATTTAGAATGGAAAATATCATGACTCTATGTAATGACTCCTAAGGTTTGATTCTTCAAGATCTAAATGACTCTATGACAAGGAAATTTACAACTAGACATCTAAGTGCATCCCCAATAGAGTCGCCATTTTGTTGGTGTTTTTTCCAATGCACCTAAGGAATCTCTAAGGGATAGCCAATTCCTATGTTCAAGATCCCTGAAATGACTGGCCAACTAACAAGATTCAGTTAGAGACTGAGATCTCCTGCACTTTAGGCTCTGTGGGGCCAAGGAGGGTGTTCCTATTGTGTTCATTTGAGAATACGCTTTATAGAACACACCATTTTTCATAAATCAATTTGAGTGAAGGATAATTATGCAACAATTACCACAAGATTGGATAATCTTTAAGTAAATTGCTTACCCATTCATCAAAACAAAGACATCCTACATGATAATTGACACATACATGTGTTAAGATTAATGAATTTTAAAGCGAATTTGAATCTTGACTTTGAATCAGTCATTAGACAACTGCTTGATTAACCCTTTAGGTGAATCGTTAAGGAATAGACCAATGCCTTGTTACATTGGGCAATGGAGTCACATTCACAAGAACTAGTAACATAGAAATGACCTTAGAATATGGTGGAATGGACTACTCTCACAATGCCTTTGCATCATGAAGTTCACTCTTTCTAATACATAACTACTTATCAAATCCCTTGCAAATAACTATAAATTTAAGACCCCATTTAAGCATTTTAATTGATTGCTTGAATCAAAGCATAAAAGGAGACATACATTCAAACAAATGTTCTAAGAAGAATGAAAATATCATTAATATTTCATTCAAAATTCAAACAAATTCACACAAGGAGAGAAAATATATCAAAATTATGTGTTTACTCATATTTATCAGTCATATCTATAAAACAATTTAGGACAATTGCATATTTTCTTCCAAAATCTCAAAAAAAGCTATCCATTTTATCCCTTCTTTTCTATTTTTAGCACTCTACCCATATGCATCTAACTTAAAACCTAACCATATTTTTTTTATCCCCCGCAAATGAGCTTTGAATTCCCTTTTATAAGGTAAGGGAGCAGAACAAGCCACCAACTCAAATGCAGTTCAAATAAAAAAAATCATTTCATTCCTCATTTCGACTGCATTTCATGAAATCCCCACATGACAGTTTTGTTAGACATGGGGAAAATCCAAAATCATCATAACCACCAAGAAGAAGCAAAGTACCACCAAAATCTTCTTCCTCTACCAAGTGATCCAAAGAACCAATACCCATAATGCCATGAGGGCACGCTATCACCTTCTAACACTTTAAAATTATGCCACGTGTAGACACCTAAAAATGACCTAGGCCTGCAAGCTTCATTTTTACCACTTTCATCCTAGCATAATTATGACATTTAATTATGTCTTTGGTCCACATTTGACTATTGATTAAATAATCCATAAATATTTGATTAATCCATGTCCTTTTATTCTTCGTGATTATTAAATAAATAAATTTTATTTATTTATTAAATACGTCATTAATTATCTAATAAATAATTTCATTTATTTAAAATGAGAGGAATATCAATTTTGGTAATTAAATAATTAAATTTAATTATTTAATTTAGCAGATAAGACCAATAATTAAATTAATTCATTCATTCATTTAATTATAAAAGTTAGTGACATATTAAATTAATAAATAAAATTTATTTATTTAATAATCAGAAAGAAATGAATGAAGGGTAATTAAATAAATAAAATTTATTTAATTACCCTTCTTTCATTTTATGATTATTAAATAAATAAATTTTATTTATTTATTTAATATGTCACTAACTTTATAATTAAATGAATTAATTTATTTATTTAATTATTAGTCTTATCTGCTAAATTAAATAATTAAATTTAATTACCAAAATTGATATTCCTCTCATTTTAAATAAATGAAATTATTTAAAATGTCATCACAGTCTTAACTGTCAGTTCATTTTAGTAAATAATCTAAAAATTGATTATTTATTATTTCACAAAATCCATATTTTGAATTAATTTAATTCAAAATGGTAACTTTCCTCCAAAAATCAAGTAATCGGGCAGATTCTTGATTTTTCCAAATTTGATCTTCAGTTCAATCTTTATCTTCTTCATTTTTGAAAATCTTTATTTTTGAATTAATTTCCTGATTTATTCTCCACTGCTGATTCAATCTTCTTAGATGGCATCTCGACCGCTCAATTAATGACTTTTCCCTAACCCTAATTAGGGATTGTCAGATTTAATCTGGGCCTCTGATTTTAGGTCTCCATCAGAAGTCAATCTCATCTGTCCATTCAAAATGGAATTTTCTATAAAATGCCATTTTCCTCTCATTTTTTTGATTACACAGAGACATTACATGTTCATGAATTATATTATTATTCTGGCATATTTAGGCATAGGCATTTCACTCATATTATCATAGGCATTAGGCATTTAGACTTTGATCAAATCCTTCAAAGCTTGGTGTAGGATTAGACATTTATTTCCAAATTTCTCATGTGTTCGATCTGAGGGCAATACGTCAACTAGCAAGTTAGAAGGTGTTACAAAAATGAATCATGGAGGTCTTAATGATTAGCTAGTATAATTGTTCTTTTGTTTACTTCCATTGTGTTTTTTAATTTCTTTTGGTTTTGTGTTTTATATTGATTTTCTAACCTTTAATCAAACCCTAAAAAATAACCCTTAGTTACATTGGTGAACCCGACTTTGTTTTTTGTTATTTTTTCCGTACGGTTTCATGTGTTTTCTGTCAATTTTGTAGGTACAGGTATGGAGCGACGCGGTTGTTTTTTTAAAATTGTGACTCATTTGCTATGTTGTAACGCATTTGCAGACTCAAACACCACAATCACTCTGTCACGCCACAATAGAAGTTTGGAAATTCGCATTCGACACACAGAGCGACACATTCACTTTGTTGTGACACATTTGACTAGTAACATTTTCTGTTCATTTGCATTCAGGTTTTTGTGTCCTTTTTATTTTGGTTATTTTCTGCATTCTACCTAGCATAGGTTTTGTGTTACTAATCAGGATTTGCAGCATTTGGCGGTTACTTTTCGAGTGTCAAAGGCAAACATTAAAAATACTAATGTGTGGTCTTGCAGGTTTGAACGTCGAAGACTAAACATCAAAACAATGCGCTGGTCTTTTTCTTAGTATAATACACATTTCCTTTTGGTGCAATTAAAATGAACTTGTGTTTCTACTATGTCTGAGTGTGTTTGCAAAATGGTAGGTGAGTATGCTCTCACCCTGTGAAAACTCAATGATTAGAAAACCAGACCCGTTTTTATTTGTTTTTACCCTCACGACTTAGTAATCAAAGTATCCTCTCCCCTTGCACATTCGTGCAATCCTAGGTGTAAGAGAAACAGTTACTAACTCTAGAAATTGGGTCTACCTAGGGATTTCATCACCCCAACGTGACTCAAACCGGCAATGGAGCTAAAGCCAAGCTACCCCTGATCGGTATATAAATGTGAATCTTAAGGGAAAACCTAAGATTAAAAGTGCGGATGTGTCATAAGGACAGAGTAGTACTCCCATAAACCCTATTGAGCTTAACCTCTTCAGGATGGAGTGCCACCTAATTGGTGATTAATCTATTTCCCCATATATGGCCACTCGAATAGGGGTCCTGAATTAAACACCTTTGTGTAGTAGCCAAAAACCTTCTATTTGCTAGCACAACACCGGTCGGTGTGAAGGCATCCACACTCTCGCAATTTGTAGTAGAGGTGATCAATTTTCCATTGGATTTTAATGGGGGTTGGAAGCTTGGTTGGCCTGAGAAGAGAGTGCACTGTAAGGGGGAGCCTGTGCAACCAAGCTTCTGAATTCACATGCTACTGATATGTGGTTGGGGAAACCCACGTGGAATCTAGCGAATATTGTCCTGGCCTAACCTAGGATTGTACCTTTTTTATGTGTGCTTGCTTACATTCAAAATATTGTGCTTGTCAAGTGCTTTCTGGATTCATCACAATTACAATTCTAGACAAAACATTCACCAATAGACAAATCAAATGTTCCATCAAAATGACAAGTTACTCAATTTTCACAAAATGTGTCGCATCTGTTAAAACGCATTCGAGTTCTTGAGACACAATCGCTCTGTTAAGCCGCATTTGACATTTCAAACACCACATTTGTATGCATCACAATGCATCTAAAACTTATAGAGTCGCATCTTCCAAACTGAGTTGCATGTGTCAGTCCCTGAGCCGCATTCGCTCAAACTAAGCTGTATTTGCAAAACCGTGATGCATTCGCAGCCTCAAACGACGCATTCGCCTGTCACAAGTAAAACTTCATACAAAGTCAAATCTGAAGTCTACACCTAGTCAATCATTTGTCAAACACTGTTTCCAAGGAGATTTTGTCATAAACCAATTTTGAAATTGCTCAAACTTTCGACCATTAGTTTGCATTCTTCACCATAGGTTTCATCCTCCATTCTTTTTAGTTGCATACATTAGGCATTAGTTTGTCCCTAGGTTTAATACTTACATACTTTGGATTAGGAAAATCTTAGCACAATTTGCAACGTCATTGCTTTTAAAACTAGGTTCTCTTGGACTAAGTTATCAATCCTTTTGTCAGTCATTGTCCCTTTTGTGAGATTTTCCAACTCAACAGTCTAGTTAGGAAAACTCACTAGTCATTTAGACCTTATCATCTTGTCCTTTTCAACAAAGTCCTTTAGTAACCAAAATTGAAAACAAAGAGTGAGCTTAGAAGTGCTTAGGTACCCTTGTCTTAAATTGCATTATAAGTCTAGACATTGCATATTCTATTCCCAAAAATCCAAAAATATTATTCATCCTATTCGTCATTTCGAACTTAGACTTTACATAGTGTCATCCTTGCATTTAGTTGTCATTTTCATTTGAGAAATCTAATTTTATTGTGGAAACTAGACTCCAAAAACAACAACAAATGGAAAACTTTCGACAAGACCCCACTTCCACTGTCAATAATCCAACATACGACCCAAATTGGACTTTCGATGCTCCATTTCACAATACAAACAATCAACCTCTCACGACAACACCATCCTCATCAAACAGTCCATTTGAACCATTCTTGCGTAAGGATGAATACAGTCAAATACTTGAGGAAAACCTAGAGGTAGCGGCACAAGATCCAAAGGCCTCTCAATTCATTGAACAAATGATCCTATATGACAGAGACAGATACTTAGCCATACTCTTGATTCAAGGAGCTAAGTTACCACACAGATTCGACATCAACATGTTGAGCTCAACATCTCCTGACCCTAATAACAACAACGCACATAACATGTCACATAGTGGTCAGCCCCCAAACACTATGAGCAATACTTTCTTTGACACTACAACAACATTGCATGCTACCTCCAACATCCCAAACACCTCCAATACAATAAATGCTACATACATTGGAGGATCACAATCTGCCACAATGCCCACAACATCCACAATACTATCGCAATCGCCTAGAACCACCTATGGCTCCTCAACAATGGGGGAAAGTTATTCAAAACCTCTCTTTACCATGACAATAAATGCCACGGGGGCATCATCAAGTCACAACAATCCCCCTTGACAGCTACACCTATTACCATGAGCATACCTTTAACATATCCACTCATTGGTACTTCACAAAATCCTTTGGAAGGAGGCAAAAGACGCATCTTTATCCAAGGACAACAACAAAATGTTAACATGACAACACAATCACATTTCATTGCCTCCCAAGGTACAAATACAAACATTCCCCTTGTGCAAACCCAAAAATTTACACAAGGTGGCCAAATAACACAACCCATGACATCACTAATACACCACAACATTCATGGTCGCCATATTCCCCAAGTAATGACACACATTGCTGGGGGACACATCCCAACCTACTCATCTCAGGTTCATACTCACCAACATACACCTAATCCAATTTTTCAACACCATCAACACGCCAATCCAAACACATCATATATGTCACAACAATCCATACCGCCACAATACACCAATATTCACGCACAACAAACGGGGACTTATGGTTTACCAAGCAATACAATGCATGGGACCAAAAATGACCCTGGTATGGATGCCTTCCAAACAAGATTGATGGGTTTAGAGAAAACTATCCAAAACATATACATTTCAAGCAAGAAATCGGAAATATCATATGATCTAAACATATACCCATTCAACATGAGCTTATACATGCCTCCATTTCCTCCAAGATATGTGTTGCCCAATTTCACAAAATACAAAGGAAAGACAAACCCCATTCAACATGTTTGCGAATTTGCAACCAATTGTATGGATATCACCTATGAACAAACATACTTGATGAGACTTTTTTCTAAAAGTCTGGCGGGTCCTGCCCTTGAATGGTTTTCCACTCAAAAGGATATCCAAACATGGGATGAGCTTAAACAAAAATTCATAAAAAAATATGCGTACAACATTGACATGCACATCTCTATCACTAGATTGTGCAATCTCACACAGGAGGATGCTGGTGAGACATTCATCCCATTCTTTCAAAAATGGAGAAGTCTAGCTAGTCGGTGTCACATTGACATACCCAAAAGGGAAAAGGTCGACATGTTCGTGCAAACACTTCTGGGGCCCCTAAAATATGCATTGCAAGTACATTGCTACACAAACTTCACGGACTTAGTTGAAAAAGGGGTCCAGATTGAGAAAGCCCTTATCACAAAGGGTGAACTAAGGTACAGTCCAAAAAACACAAATGCCAATCCACCCGCTGACAAAAATAAATATTGGGTTAAAAATAAACACGTTACAAATGATGGTGTTGTTGACACCAAGACTACAAACATTGGGGGTCTTGTACTGGCCCTAAAAGGGGTTCAATAGCAAAACAAACCAACAATGACATTGACACCCCCTACCAATGTCCCTTCAAATAACCAGAGCAGTCAAAGTAACAGGGACAATACCATCAGATGAGACAATTTCCTCAGGGTTGCACATACACTTCTTTGGGTGAACCCATTGAAGAAGTCCTCAATAAATGCCTCCAAAATGGGGTCATCACACTGGAAGAACCTAAACCATCTGACCCAGGACACTTCAAACCCGCATGGTGGAATGATAATGCATTTTGAGAATACCATTGGGAAAAAGGACATAAAACCTCTAATTGTCAACAACTGAAAAACATAGTACAAGATCTGATGGATTGAAATGTGGTTTAGTATTTACTCTAGTTAGGGCTCTTATGAACCTCTCTTCTTCCTGATCAAGGCTAGGTTGATTTTCTCTTTCCCCTTCTTCTTTTTCTTCTACCTCTTCATCACTCACATCATTAACTAGTTGACCCCTCCTCTAGGCTATTTCGACTAATTCTAATATAGCAACAATTCCTCTCAATGTCTCCATTATAGTTGGGTCTAGATTTCCACACGCTCCATTTCCTCTACCATTTCTTCTTCCCACCATCTTTACACAATTCCTCTACAGTTGCAGATTGGATCCTCAATCTGCCACCCCACAACAAATCTTCAATAGGACTCTGTAAACTCTAACGATCTCTCATGGAATGAATCTCACTCTGATACCAATTTGGTGCAATCACAGTAGGAGGGTCCTCAAAGAGAATAGTCAATACCATGCAACAAGAGTTACGCAATAGAAGCCACACGGAATATGGAGGAAAATGTAGATTCAAACATTCATATTACCAAAAATTTTAGTTACAATCAGCCGTCAACATCTAGGTTCACAGATTGGGCTCATAGGCCTAATACAACATGCTTGAAATACAATTTTCCTATATGCTCCTTAATACGAGCTGAAATCTTACATATCAAATCCAATATTCATCCACTTACTATCCTAATGATATGTTATAATGATTTATATCATATCCAGAGATCTAGATTCCTCCATGTCATCCAAAGATCATTACAATCTTTGATGAAGGAAACATAACATGTACATGAAATAGGTTAGCCTTAAATTTGAATTTCTCCTCTGGTGGAGATCAAAATTAAGGTAGGGGAAACTCCACAGAACAATTTGGAACACACTGCAAGGATCCATAAGTTACGGGAAGGATCCACAAGAGACAAAACTAGTCGTTAGGCTCGAAGCTACTCTGGTGTTGTATTCTAGAAACTGTTACTTAATCTGGAAGTCATAACTTGCTAAAAAAATATCCAATCATTCTGAAATCTTGGAATAAGGTAAAATGAACATGTCCACGATGAAAACATAGATCCGTAGGGTCCAGTGAGTAAATATGATGAAATGTTGAATCTTCCAGCTTGAACTAAATAAAAACTGAACAAGAACAAAACTAAAATGAAAATATTTTTGGTTGATGTAGGATTGCAAAGAGCTAAGGATGCTCTTGCATGAATTTGCAAATTGGAAAACACAGTGGGTTGTGAGTATATGGTTTATGAAACCTACAACCCGCACATGCATCACCTTATGTTATCATTTCTAACACGTGTTTTTTTAGGGAGATTAATTTTAAAACCTGTTTGTGTGTCAAAAAAATTCACAAAATGACGCATGTCAACACTGGAAACATGTGCCTAAATGTTCATCAATGTCTTTCCATCAACCTTATCTCATAATGATGCCATCATATGGTGGATGGTGCTTATGATATCATCGCTAAGACTTGCTTTTATAGAGAGGTTAGCTTCTATGTCTTTTTCCATACTTTTTATGTAATTAAAAATTTAATTATGCATAAATTATTTGTCAGGATGATCACTCATAAAGTACCAACAACTCAAACTTAAAATGAGAACTCATAAGGCATGTCAAATAATTATGATTCAAATTTTTAATATCATATACTATGGTTCTAAAATGATCTTAAATTTAATTAATGTGACAT
The DNA here is from genome assembly GCA_007258455.2 of Sequoia sempervirens. Lineage (NCBI taxonomy): Eukaryota > Viridiplantae > Streptophyta > Pinopsida > Cupressales > Cupressaceae > Sequoia > Sequoia sempervirens. The sequence goes on along the minus strand of VDFB02000363.1, from coordinate 156,119,264 downwards.
GACATGATATATAAGTATTGAAGATTTTGAAAGTGATAGCGCCATTTTTATAACTTTCATTTATACCTATGATCTATAGATTAGTATGGGTAGATTATGCTTGATCCTTGAAGAATCGAAGCATAATTAAGTCACTAACATCAAATCTCAACAGAATCATTCAAATGAAAATTAAACCAAGCATCCATTAAAACTTAACATACTAAACTATGAAAGCTTCAAAATACCTACTCTAATCCACTAAAACTTATCCTATTGTGTGAGTGGTGTTGCATTGATGTGGAACGGTGACCCTTTCCCGATCCTTGTGGATAATGAGCTTGTTTCAACCAGTTTTATTGAAGAAAATTGGTGAAACCATTGTGAGATGTGGGATGAAATATCATTTTAAGCTAATTTAATTGCTATGGATGTATGCAAGCTTAATCTAAATGGATTCTAAGCTAAAATATTCAAACCATAATTAATAAACAAGCTAAATGTATTCATTATGTTACCATGGAAGCCATTAATGGAAATTAAGCTATTGATGCAAGAAATTTAAACTAAAAAAGATGCTAAATGTGTGCTAAATATGAGTGTGAGTATGAGTGATTTTAATAGCATAAGTTTGATGTTAAAAGGTGGATCCATTTGTCTCCAAATAGTGACCTATTTATAGGAGAGCAAATGAGAAATGGAGGGTTGAGATCAAAAAGGTTAATCAATGGTGTAGGATGGAAGAAGTTGGAGGTATGGATCATGTATTCTCATCAATGGATGAGAATCAATGGTGAGATTTAATCAAGGGTCAATATTCCTTCAAAACAAATGCACTTTTGACTTGTACAAGAGGTCACAAGTTACCTTGCACAAGAGGTCACAAGTTAACTTGCACATGAAGCTTTGTAATAAAGGATATTTCGTTAACTAAAACCCAAATTAAATTGTTCAAAGGAATATTCCATGGAATATCCCCTTTTTGGAGGAATGTGCAAAGGATGAATATTCCCTTGGAATATTCCCTTACAAGTGGGGGGAATTAGATTAATTAGTAATTGAAAATTAAACAATGTTAATTATGCAATTAGGGGATTTTGAAGAATTAGATTATATTCATTAAATAAAATGATTTAATGAATGGGGGAAAGGTGATGACATTTAATAAAATAACCTAGGGTTATTTAATTAAATAAGAAGACTTGGGGATTAAATTAAATAACTTGATGTTTTAAATTAAACAGACGAAGTGTTAGCATGTAAGGGGGTGAATTAACCAGATTAAATTAATTAGGTTAATAGATGCAAATGATGCAATTAATTAAATAGATAGGCTAATTTAATTAATTAAAAAAAAAAATGATGGGTTTTAGGAAGAAGAAATGCTAGTATATCTGATTTGAGTACATAATATCATTCAGGATATTTTTTAGTGTCTACATTTTTCCCCTCTTTGAAGTGAGGTACCTACTACTTTAGTTCAAGGACTGATGCTTTTCGAATTAAAAAACTATTGCTTGAATCAAAAAATAAATTTCTTTATGTTTTTTAAATGCCCCACTACTGCCCCAGTGGAAGGAATAAGCTAGTTCCTTGCCCCCTTAAGAAATTGGGCAAAAATTTTGAATTTTGGGTTGATTTCTCAACAAAGGTTTAAAAAGTTGCCCCAAGGGTCCAGAAAGGCTCCGGGATGCAAAAAAAATGTCAAAAATGCATAAAATGGTGCAAAATAAGCTTTAGTTTGGAAAATTTGGTGAAAATGATAAAAATCCTAGCTTCATGATTAAATTAGGGTAGAAAACCCTAATTTGTAAGCTTAAATAGGTGAGGAAGGGTCACTTTCAATTCATTTGTGCATTCACACCTTAGAGAATTCTTGCATTTTTTAGCTCTGATCCTCTAACAAAATGGCACAAGTGCTCCCACAACACATTTCTAACTAGGTTCGCAAATACCAAAGGCCTCTAGGTGCAAGACCATCGATATGTGATTTGAAACCTGATTTGAAATTTCTTTTGATTGCATATAGTATATTTTGAATTTTGAATTTTGGCGGCATTGCTATATAGTGATGTTATTTTTAGAATCGGTGACGCTATTTTGATTTATAGTAATGCATATGTGTGTAGCGACATAGTTCACATTTAAAATTAGGGTTTTAGATTTTAAATAGCAACACATATCATGATTTAGAACTTAGGGTTAGGGTTTTCCAAGGTCAAATAGCAATGCATATGTTTTTAGCAACACATGTTGTGATCTAAAATTCAAATGATTTGGGTGTCATTGTTTGGAATTTGAGTTAGAGTGATGCTATCATAGATAGCAATGCTATTGCCATTTCGTGGGATGAAAACTCCAAACAACCAAAAAAAATTAATTTTGATGTCGTGCACTTCGTGGGTGCAAGAGATTATCCCCCCTTTGATCTCGTGAGCACCAATCCTCTGTTTTATCTAGACTTGGTGATTTTTTTGAGTTGCGATAAGAGTACCTGAGAGAGATTGGTCTATGGTACGTTGCTTACATTCCCATCATCCCCACATTTTTTGATGATGACAGCATTGTGCGAGTGATGGCACAACGAGACCTCGTCATTCCACTTACCTACTAGTGAGGTGATAGTGATGTTGGAGGATGTATGGAAAATATTGTGTTTGTTTATACATGATGAGTTGTGATATATGACGTTGATGTCAGTCATGATGTGTTCCATGAGGTTCTTGACCAAGAGAAGATTTTCTTGGTCACTTCCTAGATTGACCTCAAGATGTACAAAGGTTAGGTGTCAACTTTTAGATTGATCATTGTGGTGATTATCTCAAGTTTGGTTGCTTCAGATTGATGGAGTAGAGGATTCAGTCCAAGATGGGGGCTCGCTTGGCAAAGGATGCTCTTTCAGATGACTAGGTATGCATGGGGGCTAGTGATGTTGGCCTCCCTTTACTATGATATTCATGACTTTGTATACTACAATGGTAGGCCTATTGGCACAAGGGTCACCCTTCTTCACATTTGGGCCTAGAAGCACATTGTTGTGCTCTGATCGATTGTTCAGATGGAAAATGTAAAGATAGATGATCTAGTTTTCTAGATATACAAGGGTGCCATCACGTTGCAGCACACGGGTCATCTCAACATTCCATAATGGAATCGAGTGATCGATGATATGACAGTGTTCAAATGGTGTCCTTAGCTTCAAATTCTAGTTTGGTACGATGATGTGCAATAGCTATTCTTTTCTCAACAAACCCAGTTAATGCAGGGTTGAGAGCACAAGATTATTGAGAGATACCTACTTGATAGGGTTGCTAGATAGTTTGGTGAGAGGTAGGATAGGCCTAATGATGCATACACTACCATTTTTTCTAGGTCATCTCAAGAGATTGCATGGGGGACACACGATCCCAACCCATGAGGTTGTAGAGGGATTTTTATAGTTGGTTGTTAGGCCTTGAGCCTATGATTAGGGACAGGTACATGCATAGATGATGCTTACTTATTATGCATGTTTTGTACCCCCTCGTCGATTGACAAATCTAGTAGGTGTGCCTCCATGAAGGAGACTGAGTGGGATGGGTGCAAGAAGACGTAGAGAATAATCAAATGATGGGTAGGGAAGAGGTCAAGGCAAAGGAAAATATGGCTAGGATGGCCAACATCAGTAGGATGGACAGGGCCTAGGGCACCACCAATGCATCAACATCCTCCACAACAACCACCAATATAGCAGCAGCCTTCATAGTAGCCACTATCAGGGCCAAATCCACATGATGTATAGATACAGTAGTTGTAAGTGGTGATGGGTGAGAGGGATCAGGCTAGATAATATATTTTGGTTATCACTACTAAGAGAGACTAGGTTAGGTAACAAGTACAAGCCTTGATAGTGGAGAGGGACCAAGAGCTTTAGCTCAAGTGGACTATTGATATGTAGTTAGCCTAGGAGGTCAGATGGCAACAACAACTAAAGTCCATGATAGCTGCAACTCGGGGGCAAATGATGTTTTCTTGATTGTACCGAGAGGCTATGACTGAAGCGGCCTATTATCACATGCACTATCACTAGGATGTCCCATAGGCACTTAGAAAGAAAGATTACTCATAGAGGAGACGGGTACATCCTAGGGCTAAGGATCAGCCAGAGTGGTAGTTTGGTGAGGGGAGCATTCGTTAAGGCTAGCTCACCTGTACAGACACTTTTTTATTATTGTTTGATTCTTTATATAGATATACATTCAAGGGCTCCTTTTTGATAGCCTCGTGGATATTGTACTTTTGATCAATGACATACACTAACTCAGATATTGTATTATGATAGTCACCATTTATATATATATATATGATATTGATTGATATGATGTGATGTGTTCATTTTATTTCATGCTTATGAATGTATGGATTCATTTTGATATGATGATGTGACATGCTTATATATTATCATTTATGGATGCAATTCTCTTTGTGTACTTTTCTAGGTAAGTTTATGATGTGATGATGTATGCATATGAATGTTTGTATGGAGAATGTAGATGTTCATGCTTTATGATATGATAATGCGATGTATGTTTATGATATGTGATGTAATGATTTAAGATGCTTAGGATAAAAAATCTATAGTATTCAACACAACTTAAATGATAATGATAATGCAAGGTGTATCTTTTATGACATGCTATGATTATGTGAGATGTGTGCATGCTGATGATTTTATGGATGTAGGATGGATTCATTGATGATGTTTTTGTTGACTGCCATGATACCCGATTAGCGCAAAGAGAAGATAGAAGAAACAAGATGATTAACCATTGATTTTGATGATTGATTCAAAAGATCCAACAAGCCTATGATCCATCTAGAATTTATTAGAGATGGTGATGATAAATGCATGATGATGATGATGTTTTTATCATATCATGGGATTGGGATTTATGTCATTTCTTATTGTTTGATATAACACATAGATACGATGCATCAAGGTATCGATAACCAAGATGGAATTGTATCTAGTGTAATGGACTTTGACTCTGCAAATAGATAGAATAGTTCTTGTTCACACCTTGACATATGGAAACCTCATCAGAATGTAAATTAGAAGCTTAGAATATATCAGACCAAAGCATATGCAATAGTTAACAATGTACTCCAAACAACTTTCCTACACACAACTAAGCAAGTATGCACCAGGATTATTTTACAAGAGTACCCACAAGCACAGAAAATGAAAGATAATGATTGATTCCCCATTCCTTTCTCTCTAATTTTTTTTGATAGACATCATCAAGAGGTTATCAAAATGGGTCATTAAGATAAATCATAAGAAAAGATCAAACACAAACAATCAATGTTATCTATATCTCTTACTAGTTTAATTATACCTATGGTGATTTCTGATATTGATGTCCATCACCTGAAGGATGAATACTAGGACATGTTGATTAAGTGGTTTGATTAGGATAATGTTTATGATAGGTCGTTAATACAAACTCCACTAACTTGCTTACCAATGATTTAGATTTTAGATTTTGACACTTAGGTTCTCACATTAGGACTTGCTACACTTGCTTTCTATTTTTTTTTTCGAAGGTTGAAGGTGATGATTTTTTTATTATGGATGAATTTTATTGCGAGTGAAAGCGAAATGGGATGGGTGGTTTTGGTTTTTTTGGGTTTTTCTGGATTATTTCAATGTTTTTGGTATTTTTTAAATGTTTTGAAGTTTTTTTTGGTATTTTAATTTTTTATGTGGATGTTTTGGTCTTTTATTATTTGAGGTTGTTTAGGTCTTTTGAATGTTTTCTAATTTTTTTGGGTTTTCCATTTTCAAATGTTTTTGTGTTTTCAAATATTTGGATGTTTAGGTTTTTTCTAGGATAATTGGATGTTTAGGGGTTTTCTAAGATATTTGGATGTTTAGGGATTTTTTGAGTTTCGACCAAGAACCTAACCTAAAAGATCTATCCTAGGGGCCTTAAGGGTTGATCAAAGATGAACCTTTCCTACGTTATACAATAGAAACCACGTAGTTTGACTAACTTGACTTAATAACAATGAGATATTAACAATAGATGGAATGCTAGTTTATTATGACAGAATCCTAAAAGACTAGCCTAGGGTGTCTCAAAGGCACATCAATGATGTCCTTTCCTACATTCAAGCTTAGAGACTCGTAGTTTGACATGGGACCATTTTTTGGATTTTGGATGTTTGACCTTTTTAGGGATTTTGATGTGTTTTGGATGTTTTGAATTTTGACTTTACAATTTTCTAAATGTTTTTGGATTTTAGTTGTACATGATTTGGATTTTTTTTGGATTTTGATGAGATTTTATGAATGTTTTTGGGATTTTGATGAGATTTTGATGTAATCGATACCTAGATCACAATGTCGATGTCACTTTGTGAGATAAAAGACATGGATCAAGAGTTATTTGGAAACAAGAGTGCAATAACCTACCCCCAGTGTCTAGTAATGTTTCATAGTGCAATGGAAAAACCAAGATAGGAAATGTATATGCAAATATTTCAACATAGTTTTATCATGCTAGATATAGGCTATGGGACTTCAGGAGATAAAATGGTAAAGAGCCTGTCAAAATTCTACCATGAGTAGAGTTGAATTATACACCAAATCTTTTTCAAGATCAAGATAAACAGGAATATCTAAATAAATCTGGATTGGATGGATGGAGGGAACATTGGATTTATCATGACAAGGATGAGATGCTTTTGTATGAAAAGGATCATATTGACACCGATTCTACTCATGACACATGTTTGTTAGGTTTTCATCATAGTACTTACCCAAAGTGCCACTGTAGTGGTTTTCACTAGAGGATGATTTTTATCTTTTCTATTTTCAATCCTTTTTATTAATTTTTTGAGATTTTTTGGAAATGTTACCCTCATGTTGAACCACCTAGTGGTACTTATGTAGAGGCCACTATCATAACATTTCAATGATACCCTACTTGAAGAACATGCTTTTCTAAGACATAAGAACTTGGGTGCAATTCTGAAGAACTCTTATATGCCTTGTGGATACCAGAATTAATCTTGTCTATGTGCACACATTTTGATAGAGTTCCTTCAAAATCCTTATGATGAAGAGTAGATGCCAACACACAATCAATGTGAGAATTAGATATCATAAATGGAATGGATGGTGATATGTATGGAGAAATATGAGATGGATTGGTTGATAGTTTAGAACCTTTGACTTTCCAAACTTGGGAATATGAGTGATGATGGGTGGGAATGGAGGTTTTTTTGGAATTAGGACCAACCACTAGATATACTTTGTTCCTTACTTGAGAAGGTGGATACATTTCCCCTTTTTGATTTTTCCCCATAGTTTCTTTGACTAATGGAATTTTGGAGGGATGATTTTCTTTATTTTTCTTTGGTATCCATTTCTAATTAATTTTTCATTTTTGCTTTGTTGCTTCCTTTTCTTTGATGATCTTCACCTTGCTTTGATAGGAATTCTTCTTTTTACGTTGGTCCCAATTTGTGTATGAGATGATAGGTGAATGCCAACTACTGATACAGTTAGTTGTAGTGTTGACAGTATTTTCACCATAAAGATCCTTTGTACCCCATATGTTGATGTTTATTGTATTCAAGATTACCCCCAACATTGTGATGGTATTATCAGTACATGTAGAGAAGGGGGATTTGCTACTCATGAGTCTCTTTACTCTCAAGATATTCCTAAGGGATGAACTACCCTAAAATACCTCAAGGAACAACATGAGAGTTCTAGAATCAAAAAGAGTAGGTCACAAAGGTATTTTGGACAAACTAACACTCTCAAACTAAGCACAACAGTGCAGAATACGGACTACAGCATGGCACATTAGCGTCTCGTACAAACCAGAAAGCAAGTTTTTCACATAAAATAGCAAAGTGACTACTTCTATTCTAATTGCTAAGAAATATTGAAACATGAGCAAGTAACAGAATATAAAAAAACTAAAATAAAGTGAAGTAGATGATAAGAACAAAGAGAATAAGAGATAGAAACTTCTCATAGAAATCCAAGTAATGAATCCTCCAGCACATGAATATCTTCAATACCTGCATGCGTAAGATCTAGAGAAAATGTTGGGTCTATATAGGGGTTTGCCTCAGTCAAACCCCCATTTTGGTGTTCCCACCTCTATGGACAGCCAAATAGATAGAGATAAATGAAGTATACAAAGAGTGATAAAAGAAAATATCGCTTGAGGAGGAGAACTTGTATCACAAAATAAAGATGCAATAGATAGGGGACATGTGAAATCCCAAGATGCTCACAAGCATAAGGAAAAGGAGATATCAGCTGCAAGGCTTAAGGAAGCCAAAGAGGGATACAAAGGTAGCTACAAGAGCCAAGGGTGTTGCAAAGAGTGCTACAAGATCTTGAAAGTGTTGTTGTAACAAGCTATATGAGCTATGCAAGCAAGATAACAAGAGAAAGAGAGGAGAGAAAGGTAGCAACCAAAGCTAACAAGATATGGAAGACCCAAATAGATGGAAAAGATATCATTTAAGGAGAGAATAGGATGGAAAATAAGGTTCTTGAGTCATTACAAGGAATCTTTGGTCGTTACCACCGACAAAGGTAAGTGACAAGTGGCAAACATGCTCAGAAATAGTTGTTTGAACATTCAAATCTCACACAATGCTAGCATGGCGCATAGACATCAGTGCAGTGTACTAGTGTCCAGACACATAATGTTACAAAATGACATGAATGGGAAAATCGCAAAGCTTGATGCAAAGCTTATGCATGAAGGTAGCTATTGAAAAGGGGTCTTGAGCATCTTGAGAGGGAAAAAGGTTGATGCAGGGGCTAATGAGCCTACACAAATGCTAGGGGGGTGGACACTAAAGTGGATCCAAGAATGTATGTGAAATTGTAAGTGGTGTAATTTTACAACATTACAGTACCTAATCCTTTTCCCTGATAATGTATCCTCTAATCCATAGCCACTGAATACGACTTGTCATGCACACATGATATTGCTATGGGTTCCTACTGTTCAAGAATATGAATTGTTTTCTCTATCAATATTGTTTCAAAAGATGTTGGTGTTGATTCAAACGATTTCAATGATGCATAATCACTGTAAGAATCAATAATCTCAACTATTGCTTGCTCTTGTGTGGAAATATCAAGAATGGGATACTCTTGTACTGGATGAAGAACGTATATATGCCCATTATAAAGAAACATCTCAAGGGTGATATCAAGAACATCTTTGGAGTTTAAAATGGTTTGTAATATGTCCCTTAGCTCTTAGTGAAACTCTAGGGATAGAGGTTCTTTATCTGGACTCGATCTAGAGTAACTTTCATCATCCTCAAAAGCCTCCTCTTGACATGATCCTTGGGTAGATGATATATCATCAGTAAAAGACTCTTTGTAATAGTTTATGGGTATGGGTCCAACAAGGGATATTTCTAGCTCATTTGGAACTTCTTCAACATGCCCAATCATTGAGTCATATGTGGGAGAGCTATCACAATATGATATCCACTTGATGTCATTACGGTATAAAATAGTGCTAAACATTGTTGATGGGTTTGGACTTTGTTTTAAAATAGTATCTTGATACATGTCTAATTCCTCATGTTGTGATAAATAAATATGTCCCACTATGGTATCATGAGTATTTTTTACATTTATTGAGGTTGATGCCTTTCTTGAATCTTTTGCTTTTGTATGAACAGGCATAAGGTTTGTGTAAATTTTTATATTTTTATTCCTAGATGTTTGATCAACATCACTCTCTCCTTGTTCAATAAGATCTTCTATTAGATGCTTGAGCCTAAAAAAATTTTGTGTGTTATGACCTTTGTATCGATGAAATTCACAAAAATGATCTTCTCTATAGCTACGAAGTTTGACTTGTTTCTCTTGATAGTTTGAGAAATCTAGGAGTGTGATAAAATTATATTGTATCAACCTCTTCAACACATCTTCCATAGGTTCCCCTAAGGAAGTGAATTGTAATTTAGGAGCATTTTTTGTTCTTTGTTGTCCACGTTGAGTGTTTATGGTTTGGATGTTTTCTTTTCTTGGAGTACTTAAGACCAACTTTGCATCAACAACACCATCACTAGTAACATTCTTTTTCTTGGCCCAAAAGTTGGATTTTCCATTAGAACTAGTGGATAGGTGGTTGTCTCTATATACTTGTGTGTTTCCCTATGATTTTAGGGATCTCTCGATGTTGAGGGCTAGGGATAATATCATCATAAGTGGTGATACATTGCATATTCAAGTGGAAGGATAGATGGATCAACATTTGCTATGATAATCCCCACTTGTTGTTCATCAGGAATGGGCCACTTGCTCTTACTAGCTTTTTGCCTCCATCATTGTAAGAAATTGGCAAAGGATTCTCCTTTGTTCTATCTGAGAGTGTACAGCTCTTCTAGGCTTACGTCCATGCCAAGATTAAAGAAGCGATTGATGAATTTTTTAGTGCTTTCTTGGAAATTTTTAACACCTAGAGGAAATTGAGAAAACCAGTCCATGGCTGGGCCTGTCAAGATTCGTGGGAAGAGGTGTATCAAATAGGACTCATTATAGGTGACCTCCATACACATGACATTAAACTCTTTGATATGGTCCTCAAGACTTCCTCTCCCTTTATATTTTTTGAATTTGGAGATTTCAAAACTGCGAGGAAACAGTACCATTGTGATGTTTCAATCAAAGGGATATGGGCATAGGTTTTGTGTATGGAGCTTCTTTTTCTTTCCCATCCAGAGATCCTGCATTTCTTGTGATAACACCTTAAGTTGTGATGCCATATCATCTAATGGTTTTGGTGGAGGAACATATTATGGAAAGGTAGATGAATTGTACATGGGATTCTGGTATGATGAGGTGTTGTATGGTGTGTATGGTGGTGTGGGATATTGTGAAGGTGATAGTGGTGGAGGCGTATATGTTCCTAACATGTTTGTATTGGTGATGTTTTGTTGAGGGTTATAGTACAAACCCTACCATTGTTGTTATATGAGCAATTGTTGTTTTTGGGCATATTATTGAGCTTTTTGTTGGGCTTGTTGTTCTTGTTGGGCTACTAAGGCTACTTGTTATGCTGCTAAGGCTATTTGGTGTGCTTGTTGTTGTTGGGCCACTAGGGCTTGATATTGAGCTTCTTCTTGTTGTTGTTGTTGTGTTGCTAAGGTTGATTGTTGGGCTTGTTTTTGTTATTATGCTACTAAGGCTAGTTGTTTTTTTTGTTGTTGATGATGTGCTACTAAGGCTTGTTGTTGTTGTTGTTGTACGACTTGTTGATAGGTATGTTGTGCTTGCTATAAAGCTAAGGCATGTGCTTGAAATTTAGGATTGTTTGATTGTTGGTACATATGTGATGGGTTGCAAGTTGTTGATGAGAGGTTGGGAGTTCCCTTGGTTCAACATTCCTTGTAGGATAGTGGATTGAGGTGGAGGAATCTAAGATTGAGGTCCCATTTGATTTTGCATGACGTGGGGGGCAAAGGGGATAGATGATGTTGGTCCCATTTGGTATTCTAATGGTAATGGAACATTTAAACCTTGAGTCCATCGATTGAAAGGGTTCCCTTGACTAATGGGTAGGGGGTTCCCTTGTCTTTGAAGTGGGATCAAGGTATTACCTTGGTTGATGGGGTTCCTAACAAAGGTTTTGTTTTGATTTGAATCAATGATAGATGGGTTTGATGGGGATGGCACATTGACTTGAGTAGCTTGAGTAACCACTTGTTTCAATGTGTTGATGGGGTTGTTGGAACCACTTGTCAAGGATTGACTTTGCATGAGAGTATTAACTTTTCCTTGTTTTCCTACTTGAGGTACTTGGTTCACATTACCTTGTGTAACATTACGCACACATGGGGTATTTGTGGTGAGGGATGAAGATGGTTGCACTTGAAATTTTGAGGTCATTGTGGCATCATGGAATGTAAGTGGTTTTCCAAATTTTGGTGTCCAACTTGTGTTTTAGGGAAGGTCTATGGTTAATGGAATATTCGTGTTGTGAATAGCCAAAGTTGTGTTTGTTCCTAGACATGAAGTGAGACCAAGGTTGGTTCCTAGTCTAGTTACTAGATGTTAAGGGTTGATTTGGCACAAGGGATGGAGTTGGTTGAATTGTAGATGAAGTCAAGACTTGTTTCAATGATTATGCAACAAAATATAGGGAAATTGGAGCTACCTTTTCTAAGGCTTGATGTTTTTATTTGTACTCCATGATTTCTTCCTTAGTAAGTCCAAATGGGTTATTCATAATGTCCTCTATCTCATATGGCCCTGATGGATACAAGGGTTGTTGTGATGGGGTAAATTTACTTATTGGATTAAATTCTTGAGGATTGGGATAACTTTAGGTAAATGTGACTTTGGTTTTCCCCATGATTCTCTTGTGTTGTGATCTTGTCTTTACCATAAATTTTGGGTCACCTATGGGAGAGTTGTGTTGAGATTTGTAATGTTTAAACTCTCTATTTGATTTAAATATTGGTAAAAGGGATGCCCCAAGTCATTTTGGAGCAATGGTGATAATGGAATATGAAAAGGTGAATGATGTGGGAAGTGATTTTTGCAAACGTTTTGGGACAATACTTTTGACTTAAGTTTGATGTTTTTATGTTTGGATACAGGAGGTTGATAAACTTGAGAATATTTAGGGTAGACTCATGACCTTCAAGATAAACTAGTTTAAGGATGACAACTAACTTAACAAGATGCTTGGAAAAGGATTCATTTCACATACAAAGGTAGCTAAGTTAGGGGTTGGTTTTATTGATAAATGTCCAAGTCCAAAGTGTTGATATATTCAAATTTTTTGCAAATTTTGGTAAAGTGAAGTTTGGATTTTGATGAAGGGGTGGATGAAATTTTTTTGACCCAATATTGAATTTAGAGTGAACCTTTGTTTGATAAAACCACGTTAGTGAGAAACATGTTAGGCCTCTAAAGTTTTCAAATCCTAAAGACCTAATGATTTAGATAGGTTCAAGATTGTGAAAAAGACCAGGGTTTTGACTGAAAAAGAATGCATACAAGTCTAGTTTGTTCCTTGAAGCACGTTTGTAGAAGTTCACTACCTCATTTGACTACAAAATACAATGAAAATTTCCAATGAAAGATGTATAATTAGATGTATCGTCGGGTACCTATGTATTTAATGTGAAATTTTCAAAAAAAATTAAATTTATGACCAACGTTCATCAAAACTGTGATGCACTATGATTTTCATCGCTATTTTTACATACACTTAAATTCAACCATCCCTTTCCATCAATTTGTGGGATGAAATATGGTTAGCCTCCTTAATTTGTGGGCCAATGAGTATATGTTTAGAGTTCGTTGGGGTTCCGACGAATGTTTTAAAAAAATATTTCAATGTACTTCCCACAAAATTTGTATTAAACACTTCAGATGTTTTCCCTCCCATTCTTAAACAAATTATTTCTTCCCTCCACCTTTTGTATGATGTTCTTAAACTTCCCCCTCTTTTTTGTCATTAAAAAATATTTGTTTCAGGGTTACTCTATAACACTTGTTCTTGATTCAATAATGGCTTCTCTTGGAGCCCCTGTTGAGGCCTCCAAGGTCAAGGGTTTGACTTCAGCCAAAGAAATCATTTAAAAGTAGCCCTTGGAATTGGAGAAGGTACCATTGGAAAGCTCTGCTCTGGTCAATGCCCAAAATGGTTCAAAAAAATAGGTTGATGCCAAGTCCATCAGTTCACCAATGGAGGGATTAGTGAGCGATGTGGATGGCCATGACAACTCGACAACTATAAATAGATATGTTGCAGAGGGGTCAAAACCCTCTACTAAAACCCTAGAGGAAGAATATACCCTTTTCAACAAGGGTTACATTACTTTGAAATAAAATGACATCATGCAGGCCATTGATTCTCTATCTCATGCTCTTGAGATTAGGCATGTATTTTTTACTTACTTGTTCCATTATTCTGCACATCTTTTGTCTTTTTTGTATTGTTGATTTAATATGCTTTATCTAAAACTCAACTATGGGGTATCCTCGTCACTATGCTTGACATGATGGGCTTTTAGCCATAGCAGCAAGGCAGTGAACTATTTGATAAAATGCTTTGGTTGGCATCTATGAAAATTGTGGTGGCATAGAAAAGGTAGTGAACTATTTGTAAAAATGCCTCAAAGAAATGTGGTCTAATGGCATTGTGGATTGTCATGGCATTCCATCACCATGAGACTACATTTTTTTGAGGCATTTTCCAAATAGATTATTTCCTTGTCTATGGCTTTTCCATACAACATTCATAGAAAAGAAAAATAAAGAGGAAGAACCAAGCCAAGACTAGAGTTAAAATACTATGATAGCCTCCATGTTTTTTGGACTATAGGGTACGTTGCATGGAGAGTTATAGCACTACAAGTAATTGCAGAAAAAAATGTCATTTTCTCTCTGTTGAGCATATCTATGGCATCGAGTTTGGCTATAGGTGGAGAAAAGGCCAAAACATTGGAGCAGTATGGGTATGAGGGTAATGTGAAACTTATTTAATTAATACTAAAATAACACTATTTCTAGTTTACAAATTTAATGGTTTGTATATCTATGGCATTGAGTTTGGCTGCAGGTGGAGCAAAGACTGAAACACTATATATTTGACCTCCATCCTCAATTGTGTGCATTCATTTTCCTTTGGTGAGTTTGAAAATGAAGTGTCATAGTCCTAAAATTTATTGACATGGGAGGTAGATTCAAGGGATTTTAGTCTACTTTTCAATTTCAATGTTTTTGAATCCCCAATTCAATGAAAAATTTTGTTGCAATGAAGTTGCTTGAGTGTAATAGACCTTGGTGAGTGCTTGTAAATTGTGTCTACTTTCAAAATCAAAGCTTTAGTGAATTCATTGGTAATACTTTCCTTTTCTCTCCAAGCTTCATTCCTTTGAAGCAGGGCATCATCCACTCACCTTTTGTATTCATCCTTTTCCTTGATTACTTTGTCTATTAATATCTTCAATTGGTTAAATGAAGCTTTCCAATATTTCTTTTCAGTTTCATCTTCTTTAAGTAATAGTATTTCATATTCAAACTCCAAAATAGCTCCTTCAAGGCTTTTCGCTTGTGCTTTAGGATAAAGCTCTAGAAAAGGAACTATTGTGGCCATTGATTCCCTATCCTCGAATGCATATAGTCAAGAAGGGAAAGTTTCAAAAGGAAATATTTAACATATCCAAAAACCATGGAAGTCTACAAAGAAAAATAACAAACACAATATATTGGAGCAAGAATTTTCTTTTTTAGCTTTGGATGAACATGTAAGTCTTACAGTTCCCCAAATTGAAAGTGTCTCCAATTTTATACCTAGCTCCTCTTCTATTAGTATATCTAGGACAATCTTCCATTTTAAATATAATTGACTCTTTCAAAACTAGTCCATAATTTTGTGCTTGTTCCACCAATTTCCACTCATTGTAGGGGTTGTATTATTTGTGTGTATTGGAAATATGTGCCTCAATCCCATAGGCTAAAACCTCTGAAAGGGCTAAGTCAGTGTGACATCTTTTGTGTCTGGCCGACTAGTAGCTTGACTCTTGTTGAACATTTCAGGTCGTTGTGACCTTACTTCAGTCTCACCTAATGTTCCTATCACTATGACATGTGTTCGGTATGACCTCCTACCGAGTGGAGATCTTTGGCCAACAGGCCATTCATATCATATATTGGGGAGACCCTTGGCTGAAAGGCATACTTTAGTGTGAGGTCCCAGCGATAGCTAAAGTCTCACCGACAGCGTTTTTCTATTGAAGCCTTCGAGGAAAGTCTTGGGTGTTTGATAAGAAGTCTTACTGATAGGAATGTCTCACCGACAGGATTCACTTAGGGTAACTCAAAGGTCTCAGGGAGAAGTCTCAGCGATCGATGAAGGTCTCACCAATGGGGATACAATTGGAGGCATCGGGGTAACACTAAGGGTTCGCTAAGAACTCTTAGCGATGGACAAAAGTCTTGCCAACTGTTGCTTGGTGCTCGGTATAACTTAAGATATCGGAGTAATGTCTTAGTGAGAGTGATATGTCTTGGTGATAGATGAGAACTTTGGAGTATCTTTGAACCTTGGTATGATCTCCTGGCGAAAGTGGTATGTCTTGCCGAATGTTGAACATTTCGGTATAACCCTTAATGACTCGGTATGATCTCTGAGCAAAGGATGATAGTCTTGCTGACTATTGATCACTTTGGATACTTAGTGAACTTTGATGTGATGTCTTGGTGAAAGATGATTGTCTCACCAAATGGAAAACTCATGTCTATGTGACTTTGAAGCTTCGGTATGATGTTTCACCAATAGCGGTAGGTCTTGGCGACATGGTGAAGTATGAGTGATAGCTCTCTGGACTCAATGTAACATCTTGGCGATAAGGATGACTCTTGGTGACATCGATAGTTAAGTTTTGCGGAATCAAGGAGACATGGTTAGTGTCTCACCGACATGCCAACATAGGTTGATCGCTTTGACCGAGAGAAGACCATCCTACATGGTGAGTCATTGGCCAATCAAAGAAGCCAAATGGGAACCACTAGCAGTTGGACTGTTGCGGCCATTACTGAGAGGAAGCTCGACAGATAGGGGCCACATGGATATACTTTGAAGTTGCAGATGATGTTTGGTTTGATGGTTTGATGGATTGACGGATTGTTGTGTGATTGTATGATCAGTGGATGAATTCTATTATGTGAAGACTGTAGCATGAATGTTTTGTATCAAGGTTGTTCATGGTGAATGATTTTGTAAACTGACATCAGAAAGATAAGTCAAAACTCTGTTTGTAATCTTTATTATTGTAATACAAAGTGACTTCTCTTGGTGTGGTGGGTTTTTCTCCCATAAGAGTTTTTCCACATATATCTGGTGTTCATATGTGTTTTTCTATTTCTCTGTTTTAGTAATCTCTTTCATGTGCATCTTAATTGGACTATAATTTTAAAATTTAAAAGTGTCTCTGCATTCTTCCCTGAGGTTTTTTTACATTAGGAGAGTTGCTTCCACATCTAGCTTTCCTTACAGTGAGCAGCATGGATTTCTCCCATTGTGGTAAGAATTACCCTTGCATTCTTGAAGAACATCCCCACCAAATATTGATGTTTCCTACCCAACATACTTTATCAAATATAGAACTTCTACTTTAAATTGTGGCTACATATTTTGTGCAGTCTTAAAGAAAAATATCTTATTTCATATAGATAAATTCTAATAAGGTTGGAAAGGATTTAAAGTTTAAGAAACCAATTTTATTAATTTTTTATCAGTTTCCTTTCCAAAGAAACTTGCATGACGAAAGTTGAAGACAATTCTATCAAGAACTTCCTCAAATTTATAATCACTCTCTTATTCATTGTTTTTGCGTCAACATCATGCAATATCATTGCTCTAGGCTTCTTCAAAATATAGAGATTTTTTTTTCCTAATTTATATGAACTTTCCACCATATTTTTAATGAAAAGACAGATAAAAATCCATGATCTTACCTACAATAATACTCAATGAAAATAGATAAAAACAAATTTTGGAGGAAATATTTTGTACCTCTACTATCAAGAGGTGGGAATCATGTTATTGGTAGTGCCAAATGCATTAGCTAAAGCTAACGAAAATAAAAAATCTCCTTCCCCTACAAAAATATTTGATGTAAGTTGGAGTAATGCTTGATTCTCTTCTCATAAGAGTGTTGTTGCATTAGATATTTTGAAACAAAAATATCTAATCATATAAAGTTAAATCCATGTATAGTACAAGACAGAACACACAAAATTCTAGCCAACTAGTCCCCTGTTAAAGTTCAAGTACAAAATTCTATTATAAAGAAATCATGAAAGAGTTAAATAAAGTGGAACCTATTTAAGATCTCAAAATACACTGCTATTAAAGACTGTGAAATACATGTCCTTACCATTAGATAGTCTCAAATTCTTATTGTTGTTAATTGTGGGAAACCTATTAGAGTAAAATAAAAGTTTTGGTTCTAAATCCAAGTCCTTATTGATCCTCTAGATTTTGAAATTATTTTGTTACCCATCATACCTTATTTATCATGTGTTGTTTAAATGATAAAATAAACCTTTGAGCCCCAATCCTTAGCCTTGAATTCTGATAGCTTTTGAATTGTTCATACCAATTTAAGTGCCCTTGATAGTTCAATCCAAAATTCAAGGAATGAGCCCTTAAAATTTCTCATACCATTTGAATCTATTTCTCCTCTACAATTTGTACAGCTTCATAAGTGAATAAATATACCTTTTTTAAATGTTTTTAAAACTTTGTGAAAGAATGGATCTAAAGAGCAATTCCATTCATTGATCTAGCCCTTCTCTAACACTAAACATCCCAAATGAGTCATCAATATTGTTATTTTTCTCATAGATATTGTTATTATTTATTTGCAACAATACACAAAGATTTAGTTCAATAACATTTTAGAAACTAGCATAAAAGGAACATGGAAACCATGTCACTAGTTCCAAATTTTTTCTAGGTTCATAGTAACCGAGATCAAAGAATACATTATATTTTTAGGAGGTACATCCATGCAAATACTATAGATAAAAAAATGTCCCTTACACAATCACACCAAATATGTACCACATTACTAAAATAAACTTCCTACCTTTTCATTTCATTAGTGTACCTTCAGATTGATCTTGATTAGGAAATCTTGAGAGTTAACAAAAGTATTAAAAGCATTTAGTTGTGCCACCCCTGTCAACACTAGGAACAATTTTGTTGATGATGATGATCAAACTATATTTCCACTCTATAAACAAATAAACCCTTCAAGTGCATATGAATGAAAGGGTATAGAATCAATAACAAAATTCAATGTCCTCTAAATCCTTAGTACTATGGTCAAGGAGTTTAATCAAACCAGTTCAGACTATGTAATTGGAAAAATCAATTCAACTGGGTTCTTTGAAGGAAGTTCAAGCATGAAAAAAATATCTAAATACAATCTAATATGATAGACTCTTCTTTCCAATCATATGCACTCCCTTTGTTTCTTATTGTGTAATTATAAAGAATACCCAGTGATGGATTCAAGGATTTGAAATATCATTGGTGAAAACTATCCAATCTTTTCCATTATCCATATTACTTTTATGTCATTGATTTTTGCATTTTCTATTTAGAAATATTCTAACTTGCTTCTACCAATCTACCCCATCACCTCTTATCTAATTTGATAATTCATATGCTTGTATGTTCATAAAAGGCTTTAATCACCTAGAGATCTTAATAACCATGTTAGGGAGGGAAGATATTTGAACGAATAATTTAAAAAAAAAAACTAAAAGGTTTTGTCACAATTTCGACCAACATAGCCTGACAAACCACAAAAATTTGCGACAAGGTTGTTGTACACGCAACGTAGTTTTCATTGTAATGGAAATGATGTTTGCTCCACCTCATCAGAAAATGGATGAACATTTGGTGTTTTTTCAATGATTTCAAATGGGCGTTCTACAACATTTTGTGTTTTTTTGCATCAATAGATGGATAGAATTACATTTATTTTGTGACAAACACCACCAACATTTTTTGTGGCACTAACTGACGATGTTGGGTCGTGGTTTCGACATATAAAAATTGGTTGTTAAAGCAACAAAAATCCAGTGACAAAATTTAAATCAGTGTTGCGTCGGTAATTCGACAACATTTTTTCGATATGTCACCAAAAATTCATTAGGATTTGTAGTCAAATATAGTAGTGGTTGTATACCAACCTAGTTCTACTTTGGTGAAGTGCTAAAAGGTGTCTTTTAAGAGCTTTTGGACTAAGATTCCTAAGTTTAAAATGACGACCAGTAGACCTTATTTTGGGGATTCTAATTTTTTGTGAGATCATTTAGAGAAACTTAGGATCATGAAAAAAGGAGATATTTATTGCCACGTAGGTGGTGGTAATATGGGCCTTCTAGCCAAAATATCGGCTTGTTCCTCTTCTTCATCTATGACTTGTGTTGTGTATCTCCATTGGGTTGTTGTTTCTTTTGTTTCAAAAGTGAAGTTTCTCAAACTAATAATTATATCAATTTATTCTCCCTCAATGAGTTCAAATTTTGGTTGAATGATAGTAGGTGTAAGGCAGGGTTGTTCAACCAAAGCGTTTGGTCTCCAAATGGTCATGTGAGATTCAATTTTTTCAAAGTGAATTTATTTTACCACAAACACTTGTCTTGATTAAGTTTCAAACTAATATGTCTATGTCAAGAACATCATAAATTTCAAAAGGTCCATTTTGTGAAAATGATAAGGTTGAAGTCATAGTTGCCTATGTTAGCTTTTGGAAGTATGGATTGAGACATAATTCAAGATATTTAGAAATCCTTATGACAAGCATTAATATCAAGGCTATTTCAAAGGTTATCCATACTTAGACCAAAGGGTTTGAAATTTTGAAATGAGTGTGTTGATGTTTGTTTGTGATGTTTTGGAACCAAGCAAAGTATTAGACTGACTCACAAGCATTTACCATCCTAGGTTCAAAAGATACTACTTGCAGAATCCCCACTTGGATTTCTCCAAACACTAAGACAATGCGAACAATTAGAGATTTGGCGACACTGGCTCATCTCCACAGCACACACTTCTCGGGACCACCAAATCTCAAAAGCCTTAAAATTCAAAGATCAAAAGGATTTTTTTATTTCAACAACGACTAGTAAAATGTGGGGCAACTTTAGAATGATCATTCCTGCACCAGCAAGCATGAAGGTTTTTGTCTTCTAAACAATGGTTCTTAGTAAGGGCTTGTGTTTAAGGTGGCCATACACATGGAAAGATTAGCTCAAGATTATTTCAATCAAGAGGCATCCCAGTCTCTTCCTAAGAAGAGTTTTTAATGTATCACAAGGATACTAAGGGTGACACTTATCGATATGACACATCCGCACCTGTTGTTTGTGACTTTCGTCACAAACACATTTTTTATATAGTGACTTGAAAGAGCTTGGCTTTAGCTCGTTATTGCTTGGGTCGTTCCCTCCTTTCAAAGCAAGGAGGAAGACCCTCTAAAGATAAAAAAGAAAGGAAGTACATTTGTCTTTTGATCTCCCAGCTCACATGAAGTAAGGAGATAACACACACCATGCCTTTTCCCTACACTAGCATGGGGTTCATTTTTAATCCAAATTGAAAGATGTGGGTGATTATACAAAATGTCAAGGAATTTTTTTGATTCTCAAGATTATTGAGTGGCACAAGAGAAATGTATACACATTCAATAATAAAGGTGTAAATCACAAAACATAGAAAATACTTGTTAATTTTAACCCCTAAAGCTAAGATGAATTCTTTTATGCACCAAACAAAGTGTTAAGTTGTATTGTTCAATTTTAAACCTAAAGTAAAACGATGAAGTGAGGGTTCAATTTTAGTCCCATTTGAGCGTTCTTTTTAAAACCCAATTGAAAACTAGTGTGGTCCTAAAGCATAAAATGAAAATCATGATAAATGGGTTATAATTTTCCCAAAAGCGTCAAAATACTTGTTATAATTATAATATTTTAAGATGAGAAGGCTTCTTCACTTCAACCTTTATCATCCAACCTGCAAAGCCCAGTTAGCCTAAAAACCATAACAAATTCAAGGGCATGTTAGTGATCAAATGAACTAAAAAAATTAAAGCACATGCTAAAAATTGATCACCATTTCTCTTACTAGAGAAGGGCGTTGTTGTTCATGATAGCATCACTATAAATGAAATGAGTATCGCTCTGGTGAATTTGGGCATCGCTCTACCGAAAACCAGTGACGACGATAGCATCGCAATTTTGTAGCGTCACAATTTGAAAATTTTGATACCTCTAAAACTATTCAACATTGTCATTTAGTTTAATTAGTGCCAGGATATTAAATAGGTGTCATTGTTTTTTATGATGACAATGTCATTGTATGGCAACACCCAGCAAAGGCGTTGCTAAAATTCCTTTGAGTGTCGTTGTATCTTGTAAGAATTAGAGAAAATGGAATTCAAGACAAAAATTGATTAAATTTGATTAATTTTTCCCTCCTTCTAGTGCCAGAATGTGACTAATGGATTAGTATGGGTCAATTACACTTGATCCATGAAGAATCAAAGCATAATTAAGCCACTAACATCAAATCTCAACAGGATCATTCAAATGAAAATTAAACCAAGCATCCATTAAAACCTAACATACTAAACTATGAAAGCTTCAAAATACCTACTCTAATCCATTGAAACTTATCCTATTGTGGGAGTGGTTTCACATTGATGTGGAATGGCGATGCTTTCCCAATCCCTGTGGATAAATGAGCTTGTTTCAACCAGTTTTATTGAAGAAAGCTGGTGAAACCATTGTGAGATGTGGGATGAAACATTATTTTAATCTAAATGAGCATGATCAAGCTAATTTAATTGCTATGGATGTATGTAAGCTTAATCAAAATGGATTCTAAGCTAAAAGATTCAAACCCTAATTAATAAACAAGCTAAATGTATGCATTATGTTGCCATGGAAGCCTTTAATGGAAGCTAAGTTATTTATGCAAGCAATTTAAACTAAAAAATATGCTAAATGTGTGCTAAATATGTGTGTCAGTGTTAGTGTGAGTGATTTTAATAGCATAAGTTTGATGTCAAAAGGTGGATCCATTTGCCTCCAAATAGTGACCTATTTATAGGAGAGCAAATGAGAAGTGGAGGGTTGAGATCAAAAAGGTTAATCAATGGTCAAGGATGGAAGAAGTTGGAGGCATGGATCATGGATTCTCATCAACGGATGAGAATCAATGATCATATTTAATCAAGGGTCAATATTCCTTCAAGAAAAACACACTTTTGACCTGTACAAGAGGTCACAAGTTACCTTGCACAAGAGGTTACAAGTTAACTTGCACATGAAGCTTTGTAATAAAGGATATTTAGTTAATTAAAATCCAAATTAAATTGTGCAAAGGAATATTCTATGGGAATATCCCCTTTTTGGAGGAATGTACAAAGGAGGAATATTCCCTTTGCAAGTGGGGTGGAATTAGATTAATTAATAATTGATAATTAAATAATGTTAGTTATGGAATTATTGGATTTAGAAGAATTAGATGATATTCATTTAATAAAATGATTTAATGAATAGGGGAAAGGTGATGACATTTAATTAAATAAACTAAGGTTATTTAATTAAATAAGAAGACTTAGGGATTAAATTAAATAACTTGATGTTTTAATTTAACCAAATGAAGTGTTAGCATGTAAGGGGGTGAATTAACCTGATTAAATTAATTAGGTTAATAAATACAAATGATGCAATTATTTAAATATCTAGGCTAATTTAATTAATTAAGCAAGAAGAGGATGGTTTTTAGGAGGAAGCGATGTTACTATATCTGATTTGAGTACATGATATCGTTCAGGACATTTTTTATTGTCTACAATACCTTTAATTTTTATAGACTTTTTGTTGTACTCTACTTCGTGCTCTCCAACCTTTAGCTTTCAATGTACAGAATGAAAAAACCCACAACACAGAGTGCTTTCCAAACTACAATCAGTTTGTGTATTATCAATTCAAACACATCTTCTCAAAAAACAATAGTTATTACAATTTAGAATACATCTTAGCCACCACACCGATGAAATAAATGGGAAAGGTTACCCACAACGCTGACAACCAATAAAAGACAGGAAACTTTTATTGATGATGTCATTATCTCCTCCTCTATGTTGCCATAACATTTCCTTCCATATGCTAGTTTCATCACT
Source organism: Sequoia sempervirens (assembly GCA_007258455.2). Lineage (NCBI taxonomy): Eukaryota > Viridiplantae > Streptophyta > Pinopsida > Cupressales > Cupressaceae > Sequoia > Sequoia sempervirens. The sequence goes on along the minus strand of VDFB02000363.1, from coordinate 156,095,519 downwards.
TTTATCCCCTATCTTGGTAGGCCCCACACTATGCCATCCCATCATGTTATGTATGGTTTTATACATTTGTGTATGTTATCATTCCTATGACATGCCATTTTCTCAAGATATTAGTTGCATCTAAGAGAAGCTAATCTCCTAATAAATGACATGTTCTTAGACATGTTAACATAATACCCCATCCCCCATGCATCACATTATGAATGATATAATACTGGTAGATGAAGCTAATAGATGTTTAGGCATGTGTCGTCATGTTTCCCATTGCCAGAAAATGTGGCATGTTGGTGAGTCTTAGAATTAGCATGTTTTAATATTAATGTGAAAGTCAAAAAAGCCATCATTTGGACATTTCACATTTGAAGGTTGTTGGGGAGCTTAGAAGTGAGTTGCAAACATTCAAAGGTTAAATTAGAGTGCCCAATCTCCCTACAAAAATGCATGTGATAGGCACGAGAAACTAGCTAGTAGGTATGCATATCTACTAGAAGCTCAAATACCCATATGTCACACCATCTCACATTAATTTAATTTCACATCATATAAATCCACAAATAATATCAAATCCACAATATATGATAGTGAAAATTTGAATCATATTGAAAATGGCGCATATGATTTACTTTTTGATTTTTCCCAGGTTTTATCCATTGACTTTAAGATCTACTTAAAGCATGCATAAACTCTCATTTTTTAAATTTCTTATTTTTTATATTGATATTTGAAGTCAACACCATCTAGGTGCTTACAACATGGCATTACCATTAAGCCAACTAGCCATCAACTGACTCTCATTATTAGTTTGGTAATATTAGACATTGGAAAGTATGATAGATCAAAATATAGTTTTGGGTCAAACCAAGCAAACTACGAGCCTTTGTGTGTACAACATAGGCAAGGATTATCTTTGATAATCCCTCAAGACCTTACGTCAAACTCCTTAAGTTTTTATCATGCTTTATTCAACATTAGTCAAAAAATACAAAATCCAAAAAATAACATTCAAAAAATTTTAAAATACAAAACAAGGTCGAACTATGTGGTCTTTGTGTGTACAACGTGTGCAAGGATTATCTTTGATCTAGCTCTCAAGGCCTTAGGTCAGTCCCCTTAGTTTTTTATCATTATTTATTGAACATTAGTCAAAAAATACAAAATCTAAAAAAACAACATTCAAAAATTTCAAAAATACAAAAACAAGGTCAAATTACATGGTCTCTGCATGTACAACATAGGCAAGGCTTATCTTTGATCAAGACCTCAAGGAATTAGGTCAGTCCACTTAGGTTTTTATCATGCTTTATTCAACATTAGTCAAAAAATACAAAATCCAAAAAAACAACATTCAAAATTTCAAAAATACAAAAATAAGGTCAACCTACATTTTGCATGTACAACGTAGGAAAGGATTATCTTTGATCAAGCCCCTGAGGATTTAGGTTAGTCCCCTTAGTTTTTTCTCATGATTTATTCAACATTAGTTAAAAAATACAAAATCCAAAAAAACAACATTCAAAAATTTCAAAAATACAAAAACAAGGTCGAACTACATGGTCTCTATGTGTACACATAGGAAAGGCTTGTTGGATGTTTTGGATATGGTTATTGATATGTGGTTTTCATTTATGTCAACACTATTAGCATTTGGTGTATTAAAGGTTGTATATGTTGCGGATATTGAGAAAATTGTAAAAGAAAGTATTCTAGGTTTCCAATGGAATTGTGTAGGTCATGAAGGCGTCTTGTTCTTTACATTGAAGATTAGATAGTGTGGATTAAAGGGTTTATTTTTTAGTGTATATAGATCATCTACCGGAAGTTTCAGAGGTCCATGTGAAGTTCTTATTATATTGTGGTCTGACAGTGTTTCTGTGGTCTCTGTCAATGTTCCTGAATGAAGATTATGTGATTTTGTTAATCTCAGTTGTTGTGGATGCTTCTTTGTTGTTTCTTGGTGTTCTCTGAAGTCTCTAGATTATTCTCTATATTTTTGGTTCATCCATATTAATCGGAGAGCTCGTGTTTGAAGATCTTTTCTTACGCATGTTCAGTTTTTCATGTTCCTATCTGACATGTTTGTGGTAGCGTGTTGTGGATCTTCATGGTAAAATTAATTAAAATATTTTTGTGTTGGAGATGTTAATTTGGGTCTCCACTATGTTTTGGCTGACCTTGGTGGATTTGCATTAAAAATTTATTTGTAAATTTGGTTCAACATTGCAAATATGTTTTATTTTCCTAGTTGACTAAGTTGTGATGAAATCTCATGTAGCAGATATATAAGTGCAATTGTTTAATTGGCATAGAAGATGCTCAGTGTGCTTGGTGTGCTCCTATGTGTGTATGTGTGAATGTCATTCGATTACAGAGTGGAGTGTGAAGAATATTGACCAAAGTGTGAAGAATATTGAGTGAAGTGTGAAGAAGGTTTTTTGAGCTTAATTGGAACTATAATCAAGCTTTTCTAGAAGCTATTTTCTCAGTTCCTACCCTTTGGATTTTAATCCTATTTTGTATTATTGGGTAGTGAGCCCCTTTTGTATTTGAGAAGTGAGCTCTAGGCAATGTGCCTAAATGCATGTGCATTCCCCTTATTATTTCTCATTATACTTTTAACAGGGTATAATCTTGTGGACTAACATCCACCATGGTTTTTCCCCTATCAAGGTTTCCACATAAAAAATCTTGGTGTTCTCTATCTCTCTGGTGTATTAATTGTTTTTGGTTAATTGCTTACTCATCAGATCTAAGATTAAGTTAAGTTAAGAAAAGTTTAATTTTTTGTGACAATTGATTCACCCCCCACTCTCAGTTGTGTGTCCTTGTTTTTCCAACAATTGGTATCAGAGTAGGTTCCTCTAAAGAAGTCTAAAAGCTTGAGGTGCCAAGATGGCAACATTCAAGAAGGATAGTATGAGAATTGATGGAACTAACTACACACTGTGGAAAGTTAGGATGCAATGTCACCTAAGATGTATTGGTGAAGCTTTCTGGAAGATTACAAAAGATCCATATGTTATTCCTCAGAATGGTCCCTCCACTCCTAATGATATCAAAGATGTTGAAAATAATATTAGGGCTATTGAAGCTTTGGTGAGTGCTCTGATAGATTTGTAGATGGTTAATGTGATAGGACTGGAAACAGCACATGAGATTTGGATGAAGCTAGAAATGTTATATGAAGGATATGCTTAGGTGAAGATGGCTAAGCTACAGAGTTTGAAAGGAAAGTATGAGAATTTGAAGATGGGTGAAAATGAAAATATCACTTCTTTTATGCAGAGAGTAAATGAGATAGTGATGGGTATTAGATGTGTCAGTGGTTTTGTGGATGAGGATGAAATTGTTGCTAAGATACTCAAATCCTTGCCTCCCTCCTACAAAGTGAAAGTTCATGCTATTGAAGAGATCATATCAATAACAAAGATGACAAGAGACATGCTATTTGGAAAGCTTGCTACTTTTGAAATAAGTGAATTCGATGAATCTACATCGAAGACTAAATCTACATTCAAGATACTATATCTGAAAGTAACATGAAAATATATAGTCCGAGAGAGTGTTCCAGAAAGGCATCCAAGTATGATGAAGAAATGAAATATCTTGAAGATAAAGAAAGAGAGGTAGAAGAATTGGAAGCACTAATTGCAAAGCAAGAAGGTAGAGGAAAAGGTAAGTATGAAGATGTATTTCCTATTAATTTTTTTCTTGCAAAAAAATAGGTCATTTTGCATCAAGGTGTCCTAAAAGAGTTCCTAGATCTAAGCCTAAAAATTCTAGATTCCAAAAGAGATGTTATTCTGCTGAAGAAGCAGTGACTGATGATGAGTCTAATAAAGATAATGGAAATGAAGATGAATGGGTTTTCATTGCTACCATTGAAGATGATCATGTGGCTACTAAATCTACTAAAGATGAAAAGGCTCTTGCAACTCGAGTTGAAGAAAAATATGAGCAGGTCATTGATAGTGGATGCTCACATCATATGACCGATGATAAAATAAAATTTGTAAGTCTAGAGAAGTATGATGGTGGGGTTGTAAGATTTGGAGATAACAATGATGGTGTGATTCGTGGCAGAGGATCTATTTTCCTTGGTGGTAAGGATAACACTAAGGATGTTCTTTATGTTGAAGAATTGAAGCACAACTTGTTGAGTGTTGGACAAATGGTGGAAAAGGGCTATGATCTTCAATTCAAAAATGGAAGATGCAAGATACGTGAAAGTTTTGGGAATATGATTTCTATAGGTAAACAGACAAAAGGTAATATCTTTCACCTGACTACTGCTAGTGGGATTTGTTTAATTTCTCAAGTAGATGAAAGTTGGTTGTTGCATAGGAGGTTGTGTCATGTAAATTTTTACAACATTATCAAGATAAGTTCCACTCAAGTAGTAAGAGATCTACCTAAGTTAGTGAAACCTACTAACACAATATGCAAGGAATGTCAAATGGGTAAAAAAACTAGAGTCTCTTTCTAGAGAAAATAGTTTCATTCAAATAATTTGTTGGAGTTGCTACATACTGACCTTTTCGGTCCCTCCAGAGTCAGAAGTATTCATGGAGAAAGGTATTTTATGTTGATTATTGATTATTACTCTAGAATTATATGGGTTTCTTTCTTAAGAGAAAAATGTGAAGCATTGGAAAAGTTCAAAAAATTTAAGGCAATGGCAAAGAATGAGAAGGGTCTGAAAATCAAGTGCCTGAGGTCTGACAGAGGTGGTGAGTTCACCTCCAGGGATTTCAACTCTTTTTGTGAAGAACGTGGAATTAAAAGACAATTATTTTCTCCCCGAACCCCTCAATAGAATGGAGTTGTAGAGACAAATAATAGAACAATTTTGGATGCTTCCAGAAAAATTATGATGCAAGGAAATTTGTCTCAAATGTACTGGAGTGAAGCGGTAAGCACTAATGTGTATACCTTAAATTGGGTAAATGTTAATGGTAATTCTAGTAAGGCCCCTTTTGAGTTATCTTCTAGTTACAAGCCTACTATTAAATATTTCAAGATCTTTGGAAGCAAGTGCTATATCAAGAGAGATGATGATATAGGAAAGTTTGATGCAAGAAGTGATGAATGGATTTTCCTAGGTTATTCCACTAAAAGAAAGGCCTACCGATGCTATAACAAAAGACTAAGAAAGATGGTTGAAAGTGAAAATGTTAGAGTTGATGAGGACTCTGTCAAATCATCTAGATATTGTGGTTATGATTTAGATGAAGACAATACTAGCAAAGGGAAGAATTCTCAGACACAAAATCTACTTCAAATTATTCCATATGTTTTGATATTGCAACCTCAATTTGTTCTAGTAAATCAAGTCAGTCAAGAAACACAGACAAGTGCAAGTGTAGAAGAAAGATCAGAAGAATCAAAAGCTCAAGAATGTCCCAAAACTCCAAGGTATCTAAAGCTAGATCATTCTGAAAATCAAATCATAGGAGATAAGAATAAAGAAGTGCAAACTAGAAGAAAGATTGCAGAAGAATATTGTCTGATTTCCAAGATTGAACCTAAAAATGTCACTGAAGCCTATCAAGATGAAAACTGGTTGGAAGCTATGAAGGAAGAGCTAACACATATTGAAAAGAATGACACATGGATACTGGTTCCCAGGCATAAAGACAAAAATGTGATTGGTACTAAATGGGTTTTCAGGAACAAGTTGAATGAACAAGGTGAAGTGGTCCAGAATAAAGCAAGACTGGTATGTAAAGGGTATTCTCAAATGGAAGGTATTGATTTTGAAGAAACATTTTCCCTTGTCACTAGAATTGAATTTGTAAGGTTATTTCTTGCTTATGTTGCATACAAAAACTATAAAGTGTATCAAATGGATGTGAAGTCATCATTTTTGAATGGAGAACTAGAAGAAGTATATATTGAATAGCCAAATGGATTTTAGCTAACTGACAAGGAAGATATGGTCTTCCAACGAAAGAAAGCTCTATATGGACTCAAGCAAACCCCCAAAGCCCAGTATGCTACATTGGAAAAATATTTACTAAATCTTGGATTCACTAAAGGTACTACTGATAGCAACTTATACTTCAAACCAGATCATGATAAAGAGTTAACTGTAGAAGTTTTTGTTGATGACATCATTTTTGGAGGAGATGGCAATCTATGTATGAAGTTTGCTGATGAGATGAAGAATGATGTTCTTTTTGGGATTGCAAGTTACTCAGTTAGACAAAGGGATCTTCATATCTGAGTCCAAATATGTGAGAGAATTGTTGAAGAAGTTTGGAATGGATGACTCAAAACCTGTTGGTACTCCCATGGTGATTGGATGTAAGTTAACACAGAATGCTAATTCTCCTAAGGTGAATCAAACTAGATACAGGTCAATGATTGGTGGATTGATCTACTTAACATAGACTAGACGAGACATTATGAATGTTATATGTATGGTTTCCAGATTTTAGACTGATCCAAAAGAGTCTCATGTGACTTTTGTCAAGCGAATTTTTAGATATCTAAAAGGAATAGTTGACTTTAGAATTTGGTATCCAAAGGATGATGATCTCACTTTGAGTGCATATACTGATGCAGATTGGGTTGGAGATGTAGATGATAGGAAAAGTACTAGTGGTGGTGCTTTCTTCCTAGGGAAGAAGTTGGTGTCCTAGTTGAGCAAAAAGTAGAATTTTATTTCTCTATCTACTGTTGAAGCATAATACATTGTTGTTGCCAATAACTGTACTCATGATATGGATGAAATAGATGTTGAAAAATATCAAGGTGGTATATGAAGAGCCTATTTCCATATACTGTGACAATTCAAGTGCAATAAATATTTCAAAGAATTCAATGTTTCACTCTAAGACTAAACATATATCAATCAAGTTTCATTTCTTAAGGGAGAAAGTGAATGAGAAAGAAGTTAGATTGGAATATGTACCTACCAAAGAACAAACTACAGATATATTTACTAAGCCATTGCTAAAGGATACTTTTGAGTATCTCAGGAATGATAGGGGTGATTACCCCTCCTGATAAGAACTAAAAGATGTATTTATTTGCATCAATCTATGAGCTTCATTGCTATATTCTGATTTGGATTGATGTTTCAGTGGCTGCTACTCAAGGGGAGTAGTCAAATGTGTAGATATGTGGTTTAGAAAGTGTATTTGGAAAGTTCATGGTTACCTTTTCCATTGATGTCAAAAGGGGAGAAGTGCATTGTGAAAAATCTTTCTAAGGAGAAGATCCTTGTGGGGAGAAGTGTAGTTGAGCAAAAGAAGTCAGTGTGTTGGGTTGATGGTATTTTTCACATCATGTGTTGCCAAAAATTCCAAAGGGGCAGATTTTTGGATGTTGTGGATATGGTTATTGATATGTGGTTTTCATTGATATCAACACTATTAGCATTTGGTGTATTAAAGGTTGTATAAGTCGAGGATATTGAGAAATTTGTAAAAGAAAGTATTCTAGGTTCCTAGTGGAACTGTGCAGGTCATGAAGGTCTCTTGTTATTTATGTTGAAGATTAGCTAGTTTGGATTAAATGGTTTATTGTTGAGTGTATCTAGATCATTTACCAGAAGTTTCAAAGGTTCATGTGAAGTTCTGATTGTATTGTGGTCTGATAGTGTTTATGTGGTCTCTATTAGTGTTCCTGAATGAAGATTATGTGATTCTGTTAATCTCAATTGTTTTGGATGCTTCTTCTTTTTTTCTTGGTGTTCTCTAATTTCTCTAGATTACTCTCTATCTTTTTGGTTCATCCTCATTAATCAAAGAGCTCGTGGTTGAAGATATTTTCTTACGCATGTTTAGTTTTTCATGTTCCTAGCCGACATGTTTGTGGTAGTGTGTTTTATATCTTCATGGTAAAATTAATTAAAGTCTTTTTTGTTGGAGATGTTAATTTGGTTCTCCACTATGTTGTGTCCAACCTTGGTGGATTCACATTAAAAATTTATTTGTAAATTTGGGCTGACATTGTAAATATGTTTTATTTTCCTAGCTGACTAAGTTGTGATGAAATCTCATGTAGTGGATATATATGTGCGATTGTTTCATTGGTGTAGAAGATTCACAATGTGCTCGATGTGCTCCTATGTGTGTATGTGTGAATATCATTCAATTGTAGAGGAAAGTGTGAAGAATATTGAGTAGAGTGTGAATAAGATTGAGCGAAGTGTGAAGAAGGTTTTCTAAGCTTAATTGGAACTATAATCAGGCTTGTGCAGAAGCTATTTTCTCAATTCATACCCTTTGGATTTTAATCCTATTTTGTATTGTTGGGTAGTGAGCCCTTTTTGTATTTGAGCAGTGAGCTCTAGGCAGTGTGCCTAAATGCATGTGCATTCCCCTTATTATTTCTCATTATGCTTTTAATAGGGTATAATATTGTGGACTAACGTCCACCGTGGTTTTTTCCCTAACAGGGTTTCCACGTAAAAAATATTGTTGTTCTTTGTCTCTCTGATGTATTAATTGTTTGAGGTTAATTGCTTACTCATTAGATCTGAGATTTTAAGTTAAGTTAAGAAAATTTTAAGTTTCTATGACAACTGATTCACCCCCCCTCTCAGTTGTGTGTCCTTGTTTTTCCACAAGGCTTATCTCTGATCAAGCCCCTGAGGCCTTAGGTCAGTCCCCTTAGTTTTTTATCATTCTTTATTAAACATTAGTCAAAAAATACAAAATCCAAAAAAACAACATTCAAAAATTTCAAAAATACAAAAACAAGGTCAAACTACATGGTCTCTGCATGTACAATGTAGGCAAGGCTTATCTCTAATCAACCCCCGAGGCCTTAGGTTAGTCCCCTTAGGTTTTTATCATGCTTTATTCAACTTATTCAAAAATAAATAAAAAATCCAAAAAACATTCAAAAAATAGAAAATACCAAAAACAAGTTCCTATCAAACCAAGCAAACTACAAGTCTTTGTGTGTACAACGTAGGAAAGGCTTGTCTTTGATGAGCCCCCGAGGCCCTAGGTTAGTCCCTGAAAACAACAAAAATAGCATCATAAACTCAAAAAATCAAAAAGATCCAAACTCCATCATCACAATCCATAATAAAATTTTCCTCCATAATAAACAAATCGTCGCATTCACCCTTTGACAAAACAAACAAACAAACAAAGCAAACATCAAAAGCTAGAAATTTCAAGTAAACAATCACAAAGGTTTGATTACAAATAGACAAAGACATTCCAAAGTATTAACTACATATTGTTTGACAACATACCAACAACATCTTGAGATATGTCTTAACGGATCCATTCCTATGATAGACATGATCAACACCGGATAGTAGCTCCACCCCAAACAAATATAGCAAGTGATATAATAGCATTATTTTATCTTTTTATAGTCTTATTTTTATGATTTATTTTATTGACTCATTCTCAAGATCTCTCAAGGTTGTCCATAAGGATTTACAGAAGAAGGAATGCAGGAAATTGAGCATCATTTCAATTTGTTTTTTGTAAGATTTTTTTGTGAGATTACCATGGAAAATATTTGCTTTATTGAGTGTCTGGAAGTTGTTTTGAAGCATTTCATGAAGCAATGGCATATTAGGTGCTTAATACCTCTTGTGTTCTTGGTCTGACATGTTTTAACATAGCCCAACCATATACTTTAAACAAAGTTTTTGTATGTCTGGTATGAGCAAGAATATTCTTTGTATGTCAAGTCAAAGTCCACACAATGGATACAAAGTCACCTTGGTCATTAATACCCTGGTGCATTGTATTTGTTTGCTACATCAAATAGGATTGTTCAAATTGTGAAACCTCCAAGAAAAATGAAAGAAAATCATCAACAACTAATAACATCAAATTTCTATCATCAAATATTTCTTCTAACTAACATCCATCCTGCACAACAATATCATTAGTACCATATCCATCCTGCATCCACAGTGTCGTCAATACATATCATCATGATAATATAGAATGAAAACATCGTGTAACATGTATAGTTGACATACATCCATCATATATCAAGCATTAATTACATACATAATTAAACATCATATGAACACAATATGATCAATCCATCCATCACATCATATGCATACATCATAAAAGTACAAAAATATATATAAGCATATATCATCATATATTTTCGTCCACGATCATCACATAAAATGAAGTTGAATCGAAGAAGGTATATCTCATATATATCATCATCAAAAAAATGGGAATGTCATAATGCATCATCACCATGGAAACAAGCTTGATAGGATAATACAAAATAATACATAATACATATATATGAGGTCTTGACTGGGCTGATGAATATATATACAAAATCAAGTCTATAACGTCTCTGAATAATAAACATTATAAAGATCAAGAACAACATGCCATTGCCTGGCAAAAAGAAAAGGACTCTAAAGACCAAGCTATAAATCACCCTCTAGATTTGGATGTCTAATAGAGTTCCCACCTGACTTGGCACCACCCCCTACAACACTAGGCTCTCCAAAACATGGACACCATAAAGCTCTAGGAATAGAGGCATCATACAAGGTCTGATAGTATTTTTACATTTGTAACAACTAGTCTTTCTCAGCTCGTATTTTGTTGTGCTTTATCCTTAGACTATCCCTCTCATCGATAACAGCTTGTAACTGTGCCTCAATGGCCTATCACCACAATATCTTTGCATCTCTCACAATAGTCATCAGATTTAAATATACACCTCCATCCCTAGGTGGTGGAGGGGTACCTAGAACCTATCCCTAAACCTATGGAATCTGATCACCCTAATCACCCTAGGCACCATCCTGTCAGGCCCTACCAAGCTACTCTTCAATGATATCAATACACTCTCGCTCTCCTCGCCGACCTGTGATACCTTCTCTACCCACCATGAGATCACCACCAGAATCTATAAATCTCAAAGGCATATGGCATACCCACCACTAATCAAAATTGAGAGTAGTACCCAGATCTACTTGGCCCACTAGCCAACCCCATCCAAATGGGGCAAGATCTCTAAACTCAGCAATAGAAGCATCATGATCAAGTTGTAATCCCCAAACATGAACCTCTTTGGTGGTCCAACCAAACCAATCCTCATAAGTGTCTGGAAACTGCCCCTGTCTCTCCCCAAACTGCCTGCATACTCTGTCGGATAAATATTGCTCTAAAAGAGAGTGTGTGTGACCAATCAACTATCTAGTCTAGCAGTAGTATACCAACTACTCTTGATCCTTAGACCATGTCTCACAATCTATATAAGGTCTCCAAAAAAACCTAGCATGTCATCAAATATATGGAACCAATAGGAAAGTTGTCCAAGTAGGGTATAATGTAGGAAATATCCATAACAATAAGAGTATGGATCCCCAGGAGTATGATCATGTATACCATCAAGCAAAGAAACTGCAATGTGCTCCCATGCTCATACATGCAATAGTGAGACACTTGTAGAAATAAATTTCCCACCCTGATATGTGACTACATGCATATCTTTGTAGAGGTGGGTGAGGAGACATGGACCCCATGCATATCTAGTCCCAAGCCCAAACATCCCCTCAATACATATGCCCAACACAACAATAAATTGATGACCTCATCTATCAAGAACAACCAGACCCAAAACTAAACCACAAAGAACAAGGGAAACAAGATTGACACTACCAACAAAATTAGATAAATCTATCTCAGACTGGCGAACCTCCAAACATCGCACACCAAGCACATGTCGCATAGAGTGGGTACCCTGTCAAACGGAGTATGTGACAAACTCACCATGTATGGGTATGCAGAGGATCCTCCACACATCCTTAAGGGTAATGGTAGCCTCGTCTGAGGTAAATGGAATGAAGAAGTCTCTAAATTCCACCGCTCCACAAGTGCAGTCATCATTGCAGTGTGACATCAGATGGGAGGTATGTAGCAAATGTGTCGCAACCCAACAACATCTATAATATCTTGCTCCAATACATCAAAACCAACAATCAAATCAAATATATCTTAGGGTTGTCGCTCCCTTTATTGCAATAGTTTAAGGACCACCTACAATCATTCAACCCATGATATTAGGGATTCGCTCTAAACATGCAATATGAACCATAAACAATGAACAAAGTGACTTAAGGTTCCAAAAAAGGAAAAAGTGGCATACTGTTGTCAAAAGCAATAAAAATTTTGTCAAAGGTGAGAGAAACAAACAAAATTTATAGGAAAAAGTTATGAATAATATCAAAGGTGGGGAAATCAAAAGCGAAGATTTTTTGTAAAAGTGCAAATTAATATCAAAAGCGAGCAAACCAAAACAAGCATGACAAAATCAAAATTTTATAGCAAAAGTGAATTGCAAAAGTGACAAGGTAGGTTAAAGGCATAGAATGAAGTCAAGTGCATAATTTTTTTGCAAAAGCACCCAATTCACAGAAGCAAAAGAACCAAAATCTCAAAAATTGTGATTTTGACTTGTTGAAATTTAAGCATTAATTATAGGAACATGGAAAACAAAAGCAAAAATCAAGAGAGTACATATTGGGGCACCGATTCCTATAGGTCTTCTATACTCTTGAATTGTGTCTACACAATGTGGGGCTCCTCAAATCAACACCATAGCTCCTCGACAATTGACAAAATGAGAAATATAGAGGCAAGAAATCTCTATAGGCTCAAAGTGGAAATTAGGTAATTAGAACACTAATTACCTATTTTTAACTTCAAAAACCCTAATTTTTACTTAGAAAACCCTCATTTTTACTTAGGGAACCTTCCTAGGTTAAAATTAGGACTTCCTAGGAACATTTGAATGAGCAACGAAAGGCCTATAGATTAATTTTTCACCCTCTATGCAACTGAACTGAGATAACATAGTGTCGTGAGCCTGACCTCAAAGTTGAAATTTTTGGCCAACCTCTCGAGGGTGCAGCACAAAGTCCTACCATCATTCCATTGACTGTCAGGGCACAATGGGGCATAATTTTTTTTCAAAATCTTGATCTTAACATCAGAATCTTTGAAACAAAGAAACTAGTACTTTGTCTCAAAGAGGGGAAAAATGTAGACATGTAAAATTGGCCTAACACTTATCACACACTTTAAATGGCATTTTCATATCATCAACATCATTATCATTGAATATCACACCATTTCACATCAAAAATGTCAAAACAACCCTAAATTCCTCTATTAATTGAATAATACAACATTATTTAATTAATTCACTTTTCACCATTTTCGATGAATTAAATAAATTTCATTTATTTAATAAAGTCAGGTAAAACCCTATTTTTGCTATTAATTGAATAATATTACATTATTTAATTAATTCATGTTTCATCATTTTTGACCAATTAAATAAATTTCATTTATTTAATGAAGTCCTAATCTTCACTTTATTCCTCTTAATTAATTAAATAACACCAATTATTTAATTACATCATTAAATCAATTTATTCCCCTAAAGTTAATTGAAATATTAAAATATAATAATTTAATTAAATCACTTTCCCTCCAAATTTGGATAATTGAATCAAACTATTCAAAACATCATCAAAAATTAAATCAAACTAATGCAACTTTGTTTGAAAAAGTAAAAATTAATTTGTACGTTCAACTCCAAAAATGAATTAATTAATTAAATCTTTTAATTAATTATCCTCAACCACTTTCCTAAGTGATTAAATTACGAATCACTCATTGCTCAATCTAATTCTTGACTGATCAATCTAATTCATGACTGATCAATCTATTCCTTCAATCACACAAATTGTGTAATCAATTTGAATAGATTATGCCCATCTAAATCCTCAACATCTTTCAACCGTCGATCAAGATATTCTACTATGCGATCATGGTCATTCATTTGAAATCACAAATTTTATATAACAAACCACTTTCCTCTCAAAAAAAGGATCAAAGAATCAACCTATTTTGCACAATGAAGTACTGTTGAGATCCTAATCACCATTAACAAAGTGTCAACATATCTTCGATTAGCATGCATGATCTTCAATCTCTCACAACACAACTATGGAGGCTTCACATTGATACAAGCAACCACATCTTCATGAATACACTCCAACACGAGATGGGTAATGATTTAGTGTAGTGAATTCATTTTTTTTTTATGTATTTCATTTACATTTCTTGAATTCATTGTTCTTAATCGTTCATTTTGTGAGTGAAGGAATGTATCTAGATTTATGCTTTAAATTAGATTAGTGTTGTTTCATTGCATTTATCTTGTTTACACTCTCAAATTTTCCCCCTCACACAATATACATCTTCCACTATGTATTGATGGTGAATATAGGTCACCTATAATGAGAACCCCATCTATACATTTATACATTTGCATTCATGAAAAAGTTCGCATATAAGTAAAGGAATGCTTCAAAACACATTGTTTTTTGCAACCTACACTACACAATATTCATTGATGTTAACAAGTTTATTTAATATTGCCATTGTGGTGTCAAAAAATGTATTCCTTTACATTTTCACACTATGTTTGGTTCCCTTAATAAATTGGACTTAATTAAGCCTCTAATTTCCTAAATTTTGAATTTACAAGCTTAATTAATTACAATTTCTGAAAGGGGAGTTATGATTTAATTAATGCATTTATCATTTTTAACACCAAGAAATTAATAGGTCCTAATTATTTAGGGTAGGACCCATTCACCCTTGGGAAAATGGGTCCCCCTTAATATCATAAATTCAAAATTTAAACATGGTTTTGGTGGTATCTTAAGGTCCTAAATTCAAGATTTAAGTGTCATCTTGTAATGTTTAATTTTTGGAAAATTAGAAAAATACCTATAAATACATAGTTATTTTATCAATTAAAAACATCTAGCAAGAGGTTAACTTTCATATTATTGTCAAGAGAATTGAAGAGTATATTTCTCAAGTATTTTTTGCATCATTCAATATCTCAAGCATCATGTCAAAGTTATCAAGCATCATGCATGTTTTTGGAGCTAACATTGTGATGTAGGTTTCAAGTTTCAAATCAAGATTCAAGTATCAAGATCACATCATCAATCAAGCCACTTCATGCAAGACCAAGATCTTGAGAGATGTGCTAATTTGTAGTCCTTCAAGGGTTTCAAATCAAGGGTTCAATGAGTTGCAACATAACACTTGTTCATTCATCATTCCTTTCATGTTTCATTTCAATTCAAGGTTTAATTTCCAAAATGGGATTTGACCAAGGAAAACCCTCATTCACCAAAAAAAACAAGTTTTACCTTCTTTCTTTTTTTGTAGATCTTAGGTTGAAGAAGGATTGAAAATCTATCAAAGGAGTAAAATTGGAAAAAAAATCAAAGTTGTCAAAGTTTTCATCAAGCCACAGAAACTCACCTACAAAAATTATTTCTAACTTTCTAAATGTGAATTCTAGAGAATTTGAGAGTTCAAACATAGGACCATCTAGAAATTGATTTCATAAATCCCTACAAAGACACATTTTCCCTTGGGTGAATGAGTCACAGAGGACACTCAATTGTAGCATTTTGATGATAGGTGCAAAATAACTAAATCATCTCATATCTTTCTGAAAGTTGTTGGTTCCATTAAATTAAGGTTTAATCTTATGATTTCATGTTTTACTTTATATTTTTGGGTTTATTTATTATTTTTAGTCTTTCTCCCAAAAGTGTTGTTTCAACAGATCTACCCCATCCCAGATCATAAGGAAAACAACAAGATATCCTTCAAGGTTGACTCACCTAAGCATTGAAAGTCAACATTGGCTTAAGGGATCTCTTTTTCCTAATAAGATGGATGGAAATAGGTGCATTATACCCAATTTTTACCTTTCTATTTATAGTAAATTATTGGTGAACCCCCATTTCATTTCATGCACACAATTTTCCCACCATTTCATTTTCGTGAACCTGACATTCTTGCACTATAAAATTTATGAATTTGGAGTCCATTCAAACCCTAGATCTAGGATTTTCATTACTTTACATTACATTGACTTGATTTTCATCTCACTTAGGGTTGTTAACTTGCATTTCATTTAGGGTTTTAGGTTTGCATTTTGCATGCTTTAAATTCTAAAAATTCTAAAATTTACATTAATTTTGCATAGTTAGTGTATTTTCAATCATTCATATTCAAAAATTGAGTCAAAATTACATTTCAAAAAGTTTCATATTCTCCATCATTTGTCATTCATTGCACTTGCATTTGGACATCAAATTTTGGAAAAATCAGTCATTCAAAGTATAGTTTATAACCTGAAATAGGAAACCCTAGATGTGAATTTCAAACTCAAACTCAAATTTTTGTAACCCCTGTGTTAGGATCCATTCACCCTAGGGAAAATCTATCCCTTTCAAGGTGTTGTTTCAGAATTTTGGGCACATGTTTTAATTTTTCTTATATGTTGTTAAATCTAGGTTTTAGTTTCAAAAATTAGAAAAAATTATCATCTTTTGCATTAGGTTTAATTGGTCTAATTGAGTGCATTGTCTGAAAATCAAAACTGGAATTAAAAGACATCATTTTTAAGTTTTTGCATTGTATAATCAAAAAATTATCTTGTTTACAATCTGAAAATTGCTTTCTTTTTACATTCTTACATTGCACTTCATATTCTAGGATGTTTGATTGCATCTAGTTCCTATTCTCCATTTTGCGATCACCTAGGTTTGGTGAAACTTGTATGAGATTCACAACTTGGTGTCTTATTTCCAATACTATAGTGAGACATAATTCAATACTCATGCCATCCCAGGCTTCTACACACGTCATGGATCTTGAGTTTTCCAACTCTTTCACCCATAGTGTTGATACTAGTCAACCCATTATGAACCATAACTTTGATACCTCATTTCCCATGACCACCTTACACACAACCAATATGACTAATATTGACACAATGGTTGCTAATGTCCCTCAACAAGAACTAATACAAATGGATGAAGAATTAGAGAAATTGCAAAACTTTTTGAGTTCTGAATACATTGTCGATATTGCAATTCCTATCATAGATAACATGAGGAAAATGCTTGATAATGAACAAGGAATAGAAATTATGTGTAGTCTATCTCATATCATTAACAACCATGTCCCTAAAATGGCCAGTTGTGCTCAAACTTTGGGGTATACTAAAATTCAAGGTAGAAATCCCATTCCTCCTTCCACAACTATGACCTGTATTCTGACATACACTAATCTAACTGTTACAACAACTAAACAATCTAATAGAAATATCAATATAACCTTAGGTATTTCCACTGTGAATCCCTTTAGCTTTGTGCATTCAAATCTAATATCTCCTAATCCATCTCCCCTCACAAACTTGCAATTCACTTGTCCTCTAAATACATATACACCTCCACCTCATTTTGTCAGTGTGAATAAAGTCTTGTATCTAGTTAATTTTTTACTAGGGACTTAGGGGACTTAATTTACATGTTAAGTTTACTTAGGATATAAGCATTCTTCTATAAGTCTTATTTTTCTTATCTATACTTTACATTATCCTAGGTGGTTATGAGTTATTTGTCTCGTGTTATAGGATTAAGACAGTTGTTATGATCTTGTATAATCCTATCTCTCATCCTTGCCTTTATAAGGAATCTCTAGCATATTTTGCATTGTATTGTATAGTATTGCATATTGTATCATATTGAAATTATTGTTTGGTGGAATACCATCTTCCATCGTTTCTTCTCTCTATTTCTTGTGGAGGTTATTTGGTGTTGTAGATTTTCAAATCTTGATTGCTCACTTCAACATGGTATGAGAGCTTTGCATCTTGCAAGCCCCTTCCTTTTTTCATTAGAAAGTTTCTACCATCAAATTTTTTATTGCGATTTGAGTTTCTTTAATGACCTTTCAAATTTCTCACATTCTCTTCTCTTGCATTTCAATGTGATCTTGAGAATTAGAAAGGGTTTGCAAAGATTTGTTAATCCTATATTGCATATATGCTTTTTGGTGAGATATGGTGATTGCAACATTTTTTACTATAGTGATAGTATTTTTGGCTGACCCATTGCATCATTATACTTTGTTGGGGGGATTTCAAATTGAATTTTAATACATTTTGGGGGGGTGAAAGGCACAATTTAAGTGGCACATTGTCTTTTTTCATTTGGTGTTCATGGAAGATCTAAGGAAAATTGAACCACTCACTCCACACAATTATCATACATGGAAGCTAAAAATGACTCAATTGTTACAATCTAAGGGTCTATGGCCAATGTTAGATGCAGAACAACCAAATTTCACAAGGGAATATGAAAAATTTACCCATAAATGTAATTCAGATGAAGCAAAAGTGCTCATTGGCTTACATATATATAATAACTTGTTGTTTCATATTGCAAAGTGTAAAACACCTAAGAATGTTTGGGATAAATTTCAAGAACTATATGGTAAAAGTAATCAATTCAAAATATTGCAACTTTAAGTGGACCTACAATCACTCTCTCCAAATGCATTTCCCTCAATTCAAGATTTTCTTGCAAAATTCAAATTGATTTTGTCACAATTAAAAGGATGTGGGCATGATAAATCTAGTGATGAATGTATCTTCTTGATTCTATCTAAGTTAAGAGGCCCTTATCAAGTGTTCTCTTATATATTCTATTCAACTATGGATGCCATGGGGAAACTTTATAAAATTCCCTCATTTGAATTTTTTTGTGAGTTTCTTACTAGGGAAGAGGATAAATTGATTCAGTTGGATGCACTACCTAGTTCTAAGAATCATGCTATAATGGCTCAATCATCCAAGGGTAAAGGAAAAAATAAGAAGAAGCCAAAGAATAAATCATCTTCAAGTAGTGAGACTCCCTCCAAACCAAATTTGAAGAACAATTAGATGTCCACTCCATCTCCTTCTTCTTCTACCTCTGGAGATTCTTCTCCCAAGTCCAAGAAAAAGAAAGGAGATCCTTGTTCATTTTGTGGAAAAATTGGGCATGATGCAGCTCATTGTTTTAAGAGATTAGAAGCCTTGGAGGAAGCTATGAAGAAGCATAACATTTTAGTGCCTTGGTCTTCTTCCATTTTCAAAGGGAAATCTCTTTCAGCATGGGCCATTCATTCATCTTCAGATAGTTGGATTCTTGATTTAGGTGCTTTACATCACATGACCAATTCACATGATCATCTTGATTCCAATGTTCATACTTCTACTTCTCATATTGTAGTTGGGAACTCTTCATAGATTCTAGTTCTAGGGATAGGCTCTGCTTAGATGCTATATGGGTGCATTGAGGATGTTCTTCTTGTTCTTGATATTTATGTGAATCTACTTTCCATATATCAGATTTTTCATTCTAGAGATGAGAAGTCAATTAATTTTACTCCATAGAATGTGACTACTTGACAGTTATAAGATCCTGAGAAGGTTGTTGATGAAAGGGCATCTGAAAGCATTCAAAAATTGGGGTAGTTGACAGTGAAGTGATAGGATTGTTAGTGATGCAATGAGGTTCTATATATTCGCTAGATATGTACATTGGTGATCAGAGGTTGTGGATTAAAGGGTTTGTATTTGAGTACATCTAGTGTTTCCATGTTAATTTTTAGGGATCTGCATGGATATTTGATCAAATTGTAAGTATTTGTGTTATGATGGTCATTCGGTTGTTCTAGTTATTGTTCCTGAAGAAAGATGATGTGATTCTAGCAACTTGAGTTGTTATAAATGTTTCTATGGTGATTCATGATGCTCGTGGATGTTTCTAGATCATGTGTTGTTGGTCCACATTGATCTTTGTGCATGTGATTGGTGATTTTCTTTTGTGAGTTCATATTTTTCCATGTTCTTGGCTGACAGGGTGTTGTAGCATGTTGTGGATCTTTGAGGAATAATTTTAGAAGGTGTTTCATGTTCGTGGTTGTTGTTTTGGATCCTTTCTTTGTTGTGGCTGAATTTGGTTGGTTCATATTACAAATTTTCTATTGTTTAAGGATGGCCTATTTGGATCTGCACCTTACCTTATGGGTCATTCTAATTGGGTCGACATGTTAAGGGTTAAATGATTTGCAGATGATATAAATATAAGAGAGAGGATTTGTTATAGGAGATAGAAGGGGATGGATAAATAATGTGATCGATAATGCAAAGTATGAAGCATAGGGATGAAGTATTCTGATCTAGAAGATCCTCTAAGCAGAGGGAGTGTGGAGCAGGAAATGGAGTCGATGGCATATTTTTGTGAAGATTGTTATTATTTGAGTTGTTTGTAATCCCTGGGCTACGGCCTAGAATGTGTTAAGCTTGATAGGCATATGTAATGTGTTTTAAGGTTTAATATAATGAGAAATGAGCTTTGAAGGCTAGTTTTTTTTCCCTATTAGGGTTTTCCCATGATATATCTTATGTCTGGTGTTCATGATATCTTTTATCTTTATGTGGATTAGTTGTTAATTTATGTTCTGTATCTTTTATGATCATGGAGTTAGTAATTAGGCTGCAAGACTGGACTATCCTTAATTGGGTCCTCCTACCTTGACTGCATCAGTTGTTTCTATAAGGATAGTTGATCATGAGAACCATTTGTATCAGTTTGATGGCTTTGAATCTTTATCTCATTCATGTTTTGTTGCTCATGTTGATTTAATAAAAAAAATTGGCATGAAAGATTTGGGCACTTGACCTATAGATATCTTCGACAGATGCATACACATAACTGTGGCATAGAAAAATGGATGTTTCTTACTTGACATGGGAATAATTCATGATAAGTTAGACTTAATGAGGCCTTTGTTTAGTGTTGTGAGGTGTTTTACATATCCATACTAGGTCTTGGACCCTTGCAAACTGAATAAAATGAATTTATCAATGTCTTGTAAGGGTGTTGTAAAGTTTTGTAAAACAATTTCACACCTCTCTAGACTTAATGAACCCATTTTCCCTTAATTCAACATTATAAAACATATTTAAATGTATTATCACATCAATCTAGAAGGTTTTTAAACTGAATTTGACTTCAACCTAGTGTTGTAATGTGTTTTACACATTCAAATTGGTTCTTGTGCCTTTCTAGGCTATGTGGACCTCATTTAGTGTTGTAAAGTGTATTTAATCACACTTTCACATTGAATTTTGTGTCCCAATCCCTAATTGACCTTTATATCATCATTAATAGGCCCCTATGACCATATATATTGCATCCTAAGGCATAATTTGATCAAATATCCGATGAAATTAACATATAAACTAGAATTCCTCATTCCCTAACAATCCAACTGGAAAATGGACCCCACTAGGACTAATTTTCCATCTGTGGTGAATGAGTCCCTACTAGGTGGGACTGATTCACCCAAGGTGGTGAATTAGTCCCATTTGGGTTATTTTTAACTTTTGAGTGGGAAAATTTGGAATTTAAGTTTATTATTCTTTCATGTCGGTGTTAGGGATCTAATTAACAGGAAAATAAGGTGAATTTCCTATGAATACAAGCCTCTAAACCCTAATTCATCATAACATCAACCAATTCATTCTTCTTTCATCATTCATCAAGGTCTCTTGTTAAGCAAGCTAGGGTTTTAGCATTCTAAGTCATTAAGATAGCTTCTTCAAACATTCAAGGGAAGAATTTTCATCTTTTATTGCAGAAACTCAAAATCAATCTTCATGGAACAGTATTAACTCCATTATTGCATGCTTCATTACTTTGTTTCATCATTTTGGTTTAGTTACCTAAAATTGGTTTGACCAAGAAAAACCCCTATGCCCTAACATCCAACATTTATCCTTCTTGTCTTGTTTATTTTTAGATTTAGACATCTTGGAGGTTTAGAAATTAGTGAATATTGTGTTGAAAAGTTGTTCAAGTCATCTCTTCATTAGATAAAGCAAAATATCAACAAAAAGTCACTTTCAAGCCCAAATTTGATAGTTTCAGAACTAGACACTTGAAGAAGCAGAAAGTTCAGACCGAAGGCTCCTACCCACCTTTGTATCTTTAAAAATTCAGAAGTGGAATGATTTTCTATTGATGGAAAATGAGTCCCACTTTCAAGCCTGATTTTGGTTTTCTACATTTTTGGATACCCATTTGTCTGAAACGAGTTCTGGAATAGTTTCTTAGAACTATGACTAATTCACCCAAAATGGTGAATGAGTCCTTGTAGGCCAAATTTCTAGTAGCAGAAGCATTCTAGATGTCATTTCTAGTCTCCATCAAGTTCTTAGGTGTACACTTCAAGTTTCATCAAATTTTGTTACAGTTTGCTTTCATTTCTAGGTGTTTTTGCATATCACAATGTGTTTTCCAATAAGTTGTATTTCAATATTTTTCACTTAATGATCAATAGATTTTATCAATTATTTTAATTTATTCCCTCTCATATAGGCATATTACATCCATATTATCCATATTGCATTAAATTTGAGTGTAACATTGCCCATTTTTGCCCTTCTTTCTCCTTTTAGGTGAAAAACCCTAGAAGTGTTAGAAAGGATCATTAGGGTTCCAAAATATTGTGTTAAAATAACTTATTGTTTGGTCTTCCAAAGATCTCTTGCACATATGGTGTTTTTCAAGGTTGTGTTCTTGGCAAGCAACATCAATATATTTTTCCTAAGGGTCAAGCTACGTGTGCAACCATACACCTTGAGTTGGTCCATAGTGATCTCATGTCATTCCCAACTCCTTTTTCAGGGGCTAAGTATGTGCTCACCTTCATTGATTATTTTTCTTGACGCACATGGGTCTAATTTTTGAAGCTCAAGAGTAAGGTTCTCACCATATTCAAGACCTTCAAAAAAATTGTGGAGAAGAAGTCCAGTTTTTATCTTCGATGAATATGCACAGATAATGGGGGTGAGTATGTCAATCAACCATTTCAATATTTTTGCAGTGAGCATGGTATTCTTCATCAACACACAGCTCCTTTCACTCCTCACAAGAATGGTGTGGTAGAGATAAATAACATGACTCTCAAGGAGATGTCCCATTCTATGACTCAATTGAGGTCCATGGCTCCAGCATTTTGGGTCGAAGCTATCAATTGTGCCAATTATATTTAGAATTGTATGCCCCACAAGGCAGTGCAGAATATGACTCTTGAGAAGGCTTGATCTCATCGCAAGCCTAATATATCCTTCTTTAGAGTATTCGGTAGTGAGGCTTGGAAATTCATTTTGGATGGTCGACATAAATCAATGGAGAAGAAGAGCCAGTGGTAAATTTTTGTTGGATATTGTAAGGTTGTGAAGGAATATAGATTGTTTGATCCTGACACTCAAGAGGTTCATTTTCATCATGATGTTCATTTTTCTAAGTCCTTCACATAGACAAATCCTCCTTTGACTTCTTCTTCATCATAACCTACTCAATCTTCTTTAGTTGATGGTTTTTTTCTACTTGAGGAAAATTCTAATGATGATCTTGATCCACCTCCTCCTCATTCACCCACTAGGAATGATGGGCTTGTGTTACTCTTGAGGAGGCTGGTCATTTTATTGGTGATCCCTAAGACACTTGTCGCATCCATTCTTAGACTTCAAGAATCAATCTTTTGAGTCATGTTTTTTGAGACAATCCTCAGAAGTTTTCAGATGCTTCAAGTATTCCAAAGTGGGATAATGTTATGGCTGATGAGTATTCTTCTTTGATAAAGAATCATACTTGGGATCTTGTACCTCTTCGTAAAGGAAGAAATTTGGTTCAATGCAAGTGGTTGTATCATACCAAGTATGCAACCGATGGTTCCATTGACAAGTACAAGGCTTGTCTTGTTTCCAAGGGGCTTTCTCAAGTTGAAGGAATTTACTATTCTGAGACCTTTTTTCCTATTTCCAAGATGGATTCTATTCACCTTATCCTTCCTATAGCTGCATCACAAGGATGGTTAGTGTATCAGATGGATATGAAGAGTGCTTTCTTGCATGGGTATGTTCATGAGGAGATTTATATGGAGCATCCACGAGGCTTTGTGCAGGACTCTTCACTTGTTTGTAGGCTTTGAAATTCATGGTATGGTCTCAAATAGGCTCCTCATGCTTGGTATGAGAAGATGGATATTTTCTTGCTTGCTTTCGGCTACACTCACTATCATTTTGATCCCACAATTTATACTCAAAGATAGGGAGAGGATCTTCTCATTATTGTGCTCTATATGGATGATTTGATTCTCACAGGGAGTTCCATTTCCATGATTCAAAGTACACAACAAGTATTGATGGAGCGATTTGATATGACCGACCTTGGTCTTTTGCATTACTTCTTCAAGTTCATCATTCTTTTTAGGGAATCTTCATTTTCTAGAAAAATTATGCTCTTCATTTTCTTTAAAGATTTTGCATGGTTGATTGCAAGCCTACCCCCACTCTATTTCAGTCAGGTATTGTATTGTTTATCAATTGCACTACTCCTACAGTTGATCTACCTTGTATTGGTATTTGGTTGGTAGTCTTTTGCACTTGACACAATCATCTTGATATTTCCTTTGCTGTTGGAATTGTCTCTTGCTTCTCACAAGAGCCTCATGAGATTCATTGGAAGGCCACCAAATGTATCTTGAGATACATTCAGGGCACTACTCATTTCAGCATTCATTATACATTAGGGGCATCTCAGACTATGGGCTTCACTAACTCAAATTAGGTTGGTGATGTCAATGATCGGAAGTCTACTTTTGGCTTTGTCTTTTGCCTTGGTTATGGTATGATTGCATGGTCATGTAAGAAGCTACTGCTATTGCATTATCATCAATAGAGGATAAGTATCAAGGTGTAGTTTTGACTAGTCAGGAGGTTTTGTGGCTTCGTCAGTTGATGAGTGAGTTTGGATTCACTTCCACTCAACCCACTACTCTTTGGTGTGAAAAAAAGAGTGTCATTCATATCTCTTGCAATCCAGTAAAGCATTAGCATACTAAGCATATTGATATCCACATGCACTTCATCAGGTAGCTCAACTAGGATGGTATTCTCAGCTTGAAGTATTTTCCTACAAATCAACAGGTTGCAAACATCTTCACTAAACCTTTGGCTTCACCTTGCTATCTTCAATTGCAATCTATGCTTGGGGGGTATTGATGAGTCCTTATTTAGTTTTATTTGTAGTTTTTTCTCTCTTTTGGAGAGTATTTTTCTCCCAAAAGGTTTTTCTCCTTTTCTCTGCTTGTGATAGTTTTTCTTCTTTGTATATGGGTACCTAATTAGACCTTGTTGATGGGACCCATCTTGCATTGGTTTATTCCTCCCTAGGTTGCACTTAATGGGGGTGTTGGTGTGAATAAATTATTGTACTTAGTTAATTCTTTACTAGGGACTTAGGAGACTTAGTTCACATGTTAAGTTTACTTAGAATATAAGCATTCGTCTAGAAGTCTTAGTTGTCTTATCTAGACTTTACATTATCCTAGGTAGTTATGAGTTAGTTGTCTCATGTGATAGGATTAATACACTTATCATGGTCTTGTCTAATCATATCTCTCATCCTTTCCTTTATGATTAAGGCATCTCTAGCCTATTTTGTATTGTATTGTATAGCATTGCATATTATATCATATTGCAATTCTTGTTTGGTGAAATAGCATCTTCCATTGTTGCTTCTCTCTATTTCTTGTGAAATTTATTTGGTGTTGCAGATTCAAGATCTTGGTTGCTCACTTCAACACATTCACCTCCATCTCACAACACAAATAATGATCCTTTTGTTGAACATTTGAAATACTGAGAGGGGGTGTGAATCAGTATCCATAAAACCATAGTAAAATCCATCTAAACATTATCACAATTCTAACTAAATCAGCAAGTGAGCATAAGAACAAGTCAATGCAACCATACACATGAACACCAATATTTTTATGTGGAAAACCAAAAAAGGGAAAAACTACAGTGAGGGTTAACTCACAATATATTATATCTAGATACCAAATATTACGAGGCTCACTACCAGGACTCACTGTCCTTAAAAAGGCTCACTGCCTGAGTACAAAAGATAGCTAACTACCAAAAAACAACGATAGTGGCTTACTACCAAAAGATTGAACTGATAGGATACACCTTCAATGTGCAAGGTTCAGTTCCATTGAAGCTCAAAATATGAAGTACTACCTCACATAGTAATCGCACAACAAAATTGTACTGATCACAACTAATAAAGCATTTAGGCTCAGATCTTCACATAATTTTTCCTTTTCGCATTTCACATTCACTCCATATATCCGGTTCCACTACTCATATGTTTCCTCATTTAATTCCTCAAAACATCTTATATGTATACAAGTATATATTGATCATCAATTAGGTTGGCCTAATTAGATGAACACAAAAATAATTAAAAAAAAAATTGTCAGCACCATATATGATTTAATCATTTTTTCCATGTAGTGCATTATGCCAAGTTGGTTATCATTCATAGAACATAATTATTCTTCATAATATATTGCATACGCTAGGTCGGATAGGACTAGAAAATAATTCTCCAAACCAACAAGAATCCTCAAAGCAACACCTTTCGGATCTGAGAACACATTAATTTCCCATCATACTACCAACATAGAGACTATCAACAAAACCACAGTATAAGAATGTTCACCTTAGTAGAATGTGGAGTCTCCCATATAGTATGCCAAACATAGAGTAACAACAGAATAAAGAGTTGAACTCTTTCAGAGATAACTTTCTGCTCACAACAAAATATGTCTCAAGATCTAGGATATAGATTTTTGAATGAGTCAAGAAAGCATGGTTAAGAGATTGGAGTCATATCAGATCTTGTGGTGAATTTAAAACTCAAATACCAACACACTAATCCATCACAAAAGGGTATTACTGACAAAGAACAACATCCATTAAACCAAGAAAACTTCCCATATAGTTATCACCATGTTGACATCCATAGAAACAACCAACACAAACCATCCATACTTCATGCTCATGTTGCAAGGCTCCCAACACCTTTCCTTAACCAACTCTTGCAAATTATTTCATCCCTCCAACAACAAATTGCTACATTGAACCAAAATCAAAATGGCCAACCTTCACAATATGTCAAAAGCAACCCTTTATCCTTCGAGATATTGAGAACAAAAATGACACAAGGCATAGATATTTATAGATTTGAGAAATATGATGGAAAAGGAGACCCTAGTGATGGGTTCATTTTAATCCTCATCATTTAATTTATCAATCCAAGGTGGTGTCCATGGTTGTCTACAAGAGAGAAAGTGGAAAACTTGCTTGACAATCTATTCCACTCGTAGAAATAAATCCTATTTGCATGAAAAAGAACTAATATAAGGAACACTTACATGAATTTAAAATACTAAACTACTTCACAATTTCTAGAAATGAAAAGCTTTCTTGGATTCAAATTTAATTTAGAAATCTAGAATTACATTGTTAGAAAATGAAACTAGATCTATCCTATTTCCTCAGGCTGAAACAAACCTTCCTAATCCCCTCCCTTTAATCAAATGATTACATTGTATTTATAGAATTAATATTCTATATCTATCCAGCCAATCCACTAAGAATGTGGATCCAAGATCCTATTTTTGAGATGTTGTTTATAAAACTTTAAGAAAATTGTTGTTGTCCTCCATCAAACCACTTTTGTATAAGTCATTTTCTAACACATACTGCTCCTTTCCTACTACAAATAATGCCAAATTCTCAAAACGGTTTTTATTCCTTCAAATCTACTCTCTAGATCATTTTGAATTTTTGAATTTTGTTGAAAAATGAGGGAGATATTGCTATTTTATTGAGACTGCATTTTTCACAATTTTTGGGAACTTGATTTTTAGGGAACCTTCAATTCTCCACATGAATGAAGGGATTTTTTTCCAATTCAATCGACCAAATCATTGATCCTTAGCATTAATAACATGTTATAATCATGCAACAACATTTGAGTGATGTGGTAACTTGAGTTATCTTTGGTGGAAGAAGGAAGCATGAAATTTAATAACTATAAGAGATCTTAAAACTCAACATGAAATAAATACTCATCCCATAAATTTAGGAATGATCGATGTTCCATGATTTTGCATGAATGTAGGAGTGTTCTGGGATTCTTCTCTATCTTCTCATTATTTCTTCAAAGCCTTCTAAAGTTGATATCTAGAGCTCTTAGCTGCAAGTGTTTGTAGCTTCATCTTACAATGATTTATTTAATAACTCATTTATCTGCATTATATCATTTTAAACACTTCATGGAGACATATTAGAGGAAATTTGGATCAAATTTAATTACTAAAAATCAAACAAATATTTACTTTATATTCTAGTTTAAACAAGCTAAATAACTTTCAATCATTACTCAAATCCACTTTAACACTAATGCATTAAGAAGAAATAGATGGTTTTCTTTGATAAAATATGAGACAATTTATGGTCTCATCATCTCCCCCACACCTAAATGTTGTAGGTCCCTCTACAACTCATAATGAGCCTTCAAATTCAATAAATTCATTTTTTTTAGTAGTTGCTTCGGGTAGCTCTTGAAAGCTCTTTACAGCTCCTTAAATCTTAGAATTGCTTTTAGATGTGTTTTTTTTTTAGCTCCAAATAGTCCATAAATCTCAAGATATGCTTTTAGGTACTTTTTCTTCTTCTTTTTGAGTGGATTGAGTAAAATGAAAGAACTTCAAGTTGAATAAGAGTAAAATAATAAAGTAAATACATGATTTTATCTTAGTTTTCCATGCAACCATCATGTATGAGTTGTAGTTCACTTTATCCATGTTGCATGCAAAGAATTTCTTCAACTTTTGAGAGCTGAAACTTGATCTTTTACATTGAATACCAACTCAAATTACTTCATCATTATTTTTTTGCACTAACCAGTCATCAATAATGCAAAAATATCTGCTACAAGTTTTTAGAGCAGCAACTTACATAGAAAATTACATGCTTACAGCCTCAAAGAAGAGGAAATAGCATGTGCAAAGCACTTATTTGCAAAAATCAAATCTACCCTAACCTACTCTACTTAATGATGTAGAGAGGTACACATAACCTTTAACTGGTCCTAAAAAATATCTTCCCTTTCTCAAAGTATGTTTCCATGTGTTGAATTTTTTGAGAGAAGAGAATGAAAAGAAGATGACAAAAAAATTGAAACTCAATGCTTCAGCTTCCTTTTAGTGGAAACCTTCTTCATGATTTCTAATTCTAGAAAATGCATGGGCTAATTGGAGAGATCTTGCAATCCTTCCTTTTGATCTGCCACATGCATGACTGGAAACAACTCCTTGTTCTTCAAATCTCTGATTGGGTAGCCCTCCTTTGACTTCAAAAATCTGATTGGTTAGCCATTCTTGAATTTTTAAGGTCTCCAAATAAGTCTCTTCCTTGCAAGATTTTGTAATGAAAATAAGATCTCTTCATTGTATTATGTACCTCTTGAAAACAATAATTCATCAATTCTTTCCTTAAAGAAATATCCTTTGTTAGGATTTAGAGTGATGGTCCTCCAACTAAGGATATTTTGTAATAGATAGGGAGGTTTTTCTTTAGAGCTAGTATTTTGGGGGGTTTTGAGAGATGAATCTTTCTTGAGGAACATATAAATTTAAAATGCTACCAAACTAATTTTCTCCCTTCCCTAATGACACCTATCCCTGGAAACGGCACCAAAAATGATGGGGTCATTATAATCCTCATCATTTAATTTATAAATCCAAGGTAGTTTCCATGATTGTCTACAAGTAAAATAGACTGTCAAGTAAGTTTTCTACTTTCTCTCTTGTAGAAAGCCATGGACACTACCTTGGATTGTAAATTAAATGATGAGGATTATAATGACCCCATAATTTTTTGGAGGTCCCCGAAAATGGCACCAAAAATGATGGGTTCATTGTAATCCTCATCATTTAATTTATCAATCCAAGGTGGTGTCCATGGCTATCTGCAAGAGAGAAAGTAGAAAACTTGCTTGGAAATCTATTCTACTTGCAGAAATAAATCCTATTTGCATGAAAGGAAATGTGCATGAAAGGGAACTAATCTAAGGAACACTTTCATAAATTGAAAAGACTAAACTACTTCACAATTTTTGGAAATGAAAATCTTTCTTGGATTCAAATTTAATCTAGAAATCTGGAATTACATTATTAGAAAATGAAACTAGATCTATCATATTTCCTCTGGCTGAAACAAGCATCCCTAATCCCCTCCCTTTGATAAAATTATTATATTGTATTTATAGAATTCATATTCTATATACATCCAACCAATCCACTAAGAATGCAGATCCAAGATCCTATTTTTTAGGGGTCGTTTACAAAACTTTAAGAAAATTGAAGTTGTTGTCCTCCATCACACCACTTTTGTCTCAGTCTTTTTCTAACATGTATTTCTCCTTCCCTGCTATAAATCACACCAAATTCTCAAAAGGGTTTTTATTCCTTCAAATATAATTTCCATATCATTTTGAATTTTTTAATTTCATTAAGAAATGAGGGAGATATTGTTGTTTTACTGAGACTTCATTTTTCATAATTTATGGGCACCTAATTTTTAGGGAACCTTCAGTTCTCCACATGAATGAAGGGATTTTTCTCTAGTTTAGTTGACCAAATCATTGATCCTTAGCATGAATAACATGCTATAATCATGCAACAACATTTGAGTGATATGGTAACTTGAGTTATCTTTGGTGGAAGAAGGAAGCATGAAATTTAATAACTGTGAGAGATCTTAAAACTCAACATGAAACAAATACTTATCCCATTAATTTAGGAATAATTGATGCTCCATGATTTTGCATGATTGTAGGAGTTTTTTGGTAGTCTTCTCTATCTTCTCATTATTTCTTCAAAGCCTTCTAAAGTTGATATCTGGAGATCTTAGCTGCAAGTATTTGTAGCTTCATCTTACCATGAGTTATTTAATAACTCATTTATCTGCATTATATCATTTTATACACTTCATGGAGACATATTAGAGGAAATTTGGATCACATTTAATTACTAAAAATAAATCAAATATTTACTTTATATTCTACTTTAAACAAGCTAAATAACTTTCAGTCATTACTCAAATCCACTTTAACACTAATGCATTAAGATGAAATAGATTATTTTCTTTGATAAAATATGAGACAATTTATGGTCTCATCACCTAGTAACCATGTCTCGGCATATAAAACCTTATATAGTGACTTCATTTTTGAGGATAAACTCTTGGCTAAACTTTTCCCTAGATACTTGAAAGACACTTCCTTGGATTAGTTTTGTTCCTTACCGAATAACTCAATTAGTTCATTCAATGAAATTTTTGATGCCTTTCTTAACCATTTCCAAGTGCACATGGGACTCAAGATGACCTTAACTAATTTAATGCACTATAAACAAAATAAAGATGAAAAGGTCACTGGTTTCATAGCATGATATCAATTTCTTCGCTCACAAATAAACATTAAGATTCCTAATGCTGACCTTCTATGAACCCCAATTCTAGACTTGCACAAACCTAGCAAACAATCACAATATTAGATCCAAATGCAATTTAGAATTAAGATTCCCCATGGAATTCATCTACAATGCTCAAAATAGGAAGAAAAATAAAGAACAAAGCAAGAGAAGCAATAAAATCCTATTTAAACATGAAAACCCTGAATCCCATGGGGGAATTGGTGCTAATTTGATGTGAAAATTGGCCCTTTCCCAACTCCTTTGCAAGCTTGATGATTTTGATGAAGGTTGATCCACTTGGTGATGAAGAACAATGAGCTCCTTGGTGAAATCTGCAATAACCTAGCTAAAATGATGACAAATACTATGAAGATGGATAAAATTAGCTATCAATGTGAAGAGAGTAACTTTGCTCTCAGTTATGGATCCCAAATGAGAAGAAAAGCCTTCTATTTATAGAAATACAAGATTAAGGAATGATAAAAATGAAGCAATGTGGGATCATTCAACATCCAATGGGAAAGTTCCACTTGTCAAGATGTGAATGGAGGAAGCTTGAGCACATTTTTATGAATGTGCACAATAAATGAAATTAGGTGGAATTTAAAAATCATGAAATGACATGTTAGAGGGAAAAAGAATGAATTAAATGTCACTTGGCTCAATGCACAAGGACATGAAAGAGGGTTAAATGCTTTGTTGGAAGGACAAACCCACTTGGAAATATTTTCAAACTTGGAGGAATATTCCACTAAAGATGCCATGTTGACAGAAAATAAAGATTTAAATAAACATTTAATGCATTTTCATGTGCAAGTGGCAAATTCTAGAGAATTCGGGTGATTAGAATTAAATTGATCAGTATTTGATTAATTTAATAGGAGGTTAGTTGATGTGACTATTTGATTTATATTTTTGGATTGATTTAAATCAAAGTTGGGAAGAATGTGATTTAGATTTAATTAAATAAAAGATTTTGATTTATTTAATTAAATAGGGGTGATGATGTTAGATTAAATTAAATAAGGATTGATTTAATTTAAATGAAATGACTTTAGGTATTTAATCAAATAAAATGAATTATTTAATTAAATAGAAACTAGAGGGTTAATTAAATAACATTGATTTATTTAATTAACAAGATAAAATGACTTAATTAGATAAATAATTATTTATTTAATTAAGGAACGAAGGGTGATGATTATCTAAGAAGATGATTTAGGATGAAATGATTGTAGTAAATCAGGATCAAGTGTGTCGATATTTTTTCCATGTCTACATTTTTCCCCTCTTTGAAGCATAGTACTTGATGTGTTGGTTCAAAGAATAAATTGTCTCGATCAAAATTCAAAAAAAAATTGATTTTCTAAAAATGCCCCACCACTACCCCAGTGAGAAGAAGCATGTCGATATACTACCCCCTTGAGAGATTAGACGAAAATTTGGATTTTTGGGTGATCTTATGAAGAAAGAGGACAAGGTGCCTGACGGGTCCAGAAAGGCACCAGAATGCCAAAAATGGACAAAAATGAGACAAAATGATGGAAAATGGACCTCAGTTGGGAAAAAATTAGATCGGGGGTCCAAAGCCCTAGTTGGACGGCTAAACGAGGGAAAAAAAACCCTACTTTTCAAGCTTAAAACGGCGTCAAGGGACCACTTCTAGTTCATTTGCACACATAGCCCTTTGAGATTCTATGATTTTGACCTCTAAACCTTAATCAAGATGGTGCAATGCGTGCTTCCATGACACATTTCTGAGCACATGCAAGTGTTCTAGAGGCTTCTCAGAATAGGACCCGTGGTATGTCATCTTGTCTCTCCCTTTAGTTTTGAATTTTGAGCACATTTATTAGGGTCTAAGAGTCCACAAGGTCAAGCAGTGATATATAGCGTCGTTGAAAAGCTCAAATCGGTTTCACGCACACCCAAACTACGTCACTAATGCGAGTTGCACCACCGTAGTGGAGTTAGGAAATTAGAGTTTTTCCTCAAAGTGTGTCACATATGAAAATAGTGTCGTGATGATCCTTTTTGGATTTCAGGGTTAGGGGGTCAAACTTAGTTGCTTTCAAACTACGTCACGGCGATGGGGTTTGGAACTTTTAGCCTCTTAGTGATGCCATATAGCGTTGTTGACCTCTTCAAATTGTGACACATATGCAAATAGCGATGCATATGAAAATTTGGTTGCACATAATTCAAATAGGATCATGATTTTTTTATGAAACTTGACGCGGGGACTTTCTTGATGCAGGAGGACATGGAGTCGATCCACTCTCATGAGCATAGGTCTTTTGTTTTGTACAGATGATCCAGGATCCTCCTTTGAATGAGATACTCTAGGAGCACCTTGGAGCCATCGGGTTATGGTACATTTCCTATGCCCCAGTGATTCAGACACATTTGGGTATGATGACAGCCTTAGCGAAGCGCTGGCACAGCGAGACATCCTCCTTCCACCTTTCAATAGGTGAGGCCATAGTCACACTAGAGAACATGTGGTAGATACTAAGACTACCCATCCATGGGGAGCATGTTATCTACGATGTGGATTTCAGGAGGGAGGCCTACTATGACATCATGGGCCTAGACGAGATCATATTTGCAGAGGGATAGATCAAGCTTGAGTGGTACAGGACTGTCATACCATCATTCAAATTGATTATTGCTACAATCATATCAAGACTTGTGGCACTAGATCGGTGTAGGTGATACTTCAGCCTGAGATGGGGACTTTCTTGGGAGAAAATGCTCTGATAGAGGGAGTGCTTTTCCTAAGGGCCAGTGATGTTGGCCTCTCTTTACCATGATCTCCACAAGTTCATCTATTGCAATAGCAGAGCTATCAAATTAGGGGTTACATTACTTCACATCTATGCCTGGAAGCACATTTCAGTGCTTCATTCTATCAAAGTTATTCTGGTTGATATGGAGTCATATGATCTAGTTATCTAGAGGTAAAGGGGTGCCCTTACTTTTTCACACATAGGAGTAGCAGGCATCTGACATTGGTGGAGGGTCATCGATGAGATGATGGTTTTCACCCTGAGACCCTACCTTGGGTAGCTAGCATGGTACAATGATGTATAGCAGTTGTTCTTTGCCCGAAAAGACTACCTAATGTAGGGCTATGAGTATTCCATCATTGAGAGGTATCTTCCAGATCGCATAGCTTGGAAATTTGGGGATGTACAAGACCAACCCAATGACCAATATGTGGCCATCTTTTCCTATACTATGAGGGATACGACATGGGGTCAGACTATCCCTATAAAAAATTCAATCCAGAGCTTCATGTAGCTAGTGGCTAGACCATGGCCTTACGATCAAGGACAAGGAGACTCGGGCACAACACAGGCCTATAGGGATTGGTTTAGGCCACCTCTCAAGTTGACAGTGCCAAGGACACCATTGGCACAACGGAGAGTCAGGGGTCGAGGGGAAAGATGAGGCTAGGGCTAGGAAGGCTGAGGAGATAGAGATGGGGACTAACGAGGATGTGAGCCACCTCAGCAACCTGATTAGGACAAATTTTAGGCGGATGTCCCCAAATAGGATCAAGACCAGGGTAGATAGGTGGATCAGCCACCTCAGAGAGATCAGGGACCTCCACCGCCACCACCACCTGATCAAAGGGACACCCTCATTCAACAGTTACAGGCACAGGTTGTTGTCTTGATAGTAGAGAGGGATCAACTATGGATAGAGTGGGACCAGGTAGTCTAGTAGAGACAGGCCATGGAGCTGCAGGTCGCATAGGAGATGGATTGGAGATAGCAACTAGAGAGCATAGTTGCATCCTCCTCCAAGAGCACAGTGTCACTATGGGCATACAAGGATGTTGTCTAACAAGTAGATTATTATGTACATTACCATCAAGCTATGCCACGGGTAGCATGAGTCCCAAACTATTCACAACAAATAGGATACAGGCCTCTAGAAGGTCATAGGGAGAGGCCAGGTGGCGAGGGGAGCAGCCAACAAGGCTAGCTCATTTTTATCAAAGACATGATTCTTTTTTGTGATCCATGGGCTCTTTTTTTTTTTATAGCCCCATAAGCGGATTGTACTTTATGTATTTGATACACACTTGATCCTGATTTGTACCATGATAGTGCATATTATTTTGATGATCTATGATATGAGATGTTTTGATGTGATGCATGATATGTCCTATTTTATTTATGCATTATGGATGGATGCTTTTACTTTCTATATGTGATGTAATGATTCTATGTTATTTATGTGATGTTATGTGATGATGATGCTTTTATGGATGCATTTCTTTTTCAGTATCTTTTCCTTATGCACTTTTTTATGGTGATGTATGGATAATGCGAAATGTTATGATATGCAAATGCTAACAAATCTATATGATGGATGATGATGAAATGTATTAGATGCAATCTTTTTCTTTTCAGTACCTTTCTCATTTATGGATGATGTGATGATGAAAATGATATGGTGATGTATGTAATGGATGCTTCAATGATATGAGTTAATAATTCTTAGATGATCCTTTTATGAATTACAAATGTATGGTTATATTTGTGAAATGCTTTGAATAACCAATCTATATTAATGATGAAACAAAATGCATGCAAGATGATTAATGTTTCCTATATGATATGACATGATATGAATTATGTTGATGGTTTGTGGATGTAGGATGGATGCAAATGCAAGGATGAGCTATGATTAACTATCATGGTACCATGTTAGCATGGAAAGAAGATAGAAGAAAGCAAGATATTTTCAACAAGTCAAGAGATGATGGCGATGATGATGATGATTCGCATACCAAGAAGTTGGGATTTTAAAAGGGCCAATTACCATATGTTTGATAACACACATAGGCGTGATGCATAAAGGTATAAAGAACCAAGATGGCATTGCACCTAGCATGATGGACTTTGACTTGACAATTAGATAGGGATATGCATGTTCACACCTAGCGTACAGAACCTTATTCAGAATGTAGTTTAGATATTCCAACATTTCAGACCAAAACATAGAAAGGAAAGTCTTCCTATGTGGTCAACAAGACACCCAAAACATCCTCCCTACATCCAAACAAAGCCTGTCTGGCCAAGGTATATTATAAGAATATCCAACAAGCAAAGCAGATAAACAGATAATGATTGTTACCCCATTCCTTTCTCTCTAAATTCTTTCGTTTGGAACATCATCAAGAGGTCATCAAAATGAATGCAATAAGATAAATCAACAAGAAAAATATCAAGTAAACAAATAGGCTAATGTTCTTCAATACTACTAGCCAAGACTAAACTTCAATGATGCCTAATGTTGATGTCTATTGTAGGAAGGATGCATCCTAGGACATGATGATATCAGATGATTGATTTGGGACTGATTGGATGATAGGTTATTGACACAAAGAGTTCACTAACTTGTTTACTTACTGACCTAGACTTGAGACTTTGACATTTGAGTTTTTACTTTGAGCTGCTAGACTTTTTTAAGATTGTTTCACCAAAGGTTGAAGATGATGATGATTTATTATGAGTGATGTTTATTTTGGGTGAAAGTGAGATGAGGGTGGATGGATTTTTTGGGTTTTTTTAATGTTTTTTTATCTTTTTGAAATGTTTTGAGGTTGTTTTTGGCATTTTAAAGATTTTACAAATGTTTTAATTTTTGAATTTTCAAATGTTTTGGGGTTTTCCAAAATTTTTACCATGAGACTAACCTAAAAACCTATCCTAGGGGCCTCGAGGGCTGATCAACAAATTAGCCTTGCATATGTTATACACACAGAGACCACATAGTTTGACTGACACAGACTCGATTATTGATGAGATATGAACAGATGGATTGCCAATTTTATTATGATGGACTCCTAAAGGACTAACCTAAGTGTCTAGGGGGTCATTCAAAGATCAACCTTGCCTACACTCAGAGCTCAGAGACCCGTAGTTTGACAAGACGAATTTTTTTTGACTTTTTTGACTAACTTTTTGACCTTGTTTTTGGATTTTGATATGTTTTGAAAGTTTTTTTGGATTTTCTAATTATATGAATGTTTTTGTATTTTTTTATTTTCTGATGTTTTTGTATTTTTTGGATTTTCTTGATTTTTTGGATTTTTTTGATTTTCTATTTTTTTTGGATTTTTTTATTTTCAGGAAGACTTCAAGAATTTACATGAATCTGATATGAAGAGAACATTCCCTCAATATGATACAATAGACTACTCCAATAAAGGAAGGACAAACTAACCTTGAGGATGGGCCAAGTAGTACTAGGAGGGATCATGACATGAACATAGGACCAAACTATGATGTGGATGTGGATAGGTGATGGATTCAAATATGGAATGTGATGGATGATGTAAGCGTGATGGATGAATGATGCAAAACAAGCCATGGAGATCCTGGTGGATGGAAAGTGATTATTTACACAAGGTGCTTGTTTGCCAGGTTTTCACCAAGGTACTTGCCCAAAGCACCACCGAAGTGGTTTTCATTAAAGGATGATTTTTCTCTTTACTATTTTTTATCCTTTTTTATTTTTTTTGTTGTCACCAAGATTCCTATTTGCCAGGTTTCATCAAGGTGACATTTTTTCTGGATATTTTCTTTTTTTTTTGCATTTTTGGTTTTATACCTTGAAATATTTAGGCATAAAACTTTTTGAGATGGGAGCTATTCACGGGATCCTATAGAGGTTTCCCTTTGGGAGTTGATAATTGATATGCCCCTAACTTGTAGCTTGTTGTGATGATGAATGGCCCCAACCAATTAGGTTCAAACTTTCCCTTGTTATCTGGATTAGGAAGTTCTTTTGATTTTCCTTTAAGACCAACTCTCCAACTTGGAATGTCTAACTCTTGATCTTCTTGTTATAGCTTCATTTGAGTTGATTTTGATAGACTTTCAAATGATTTAAGGCATCCATACACCGCTCATCCATTAACTCCAGCACATTCAATCTTGATAACTGGTATTCTTCATCCATGATGAGGTTCTTAGTGATATTCTTAGTGACAGGAGCTTGATCTCGATGGGGAGTATGGCTTCTGATCCATAGACTAGGGAAAATGGGGTGGTACCTATTGGTGTGTGGATGCTGGTTCAATAGGCCCAAAGGGTAGGATTTAGCTACAAATGTTAATCACAACCTATGTCATTGACTATTTTCTTGAGGATTTTTAGAATGGTTTTGTTGGTAGCTTTTGCTTGGCCATTGCCTTGGGGATAATACAGAGTGGAAAAGTGATGTTGGATTTTGAATTTGTCACATAGGTCATGGACATCCTAATTTTTGAATGGTGTCCCATTATCTGAGATAATGGCTTGTGGGAAACCATAGCGACATATTAGGTAGATAAGGATGAACTTTGATATCTGCTTTCTAATGATGTATGTTATGAGGATGGCTTCCACCCACTTGGTGAAATACTCAGTGGCAGTAATGATAAATTTTTGACCACTAGATGAGGTGGGAGTGATTTTTCCAACGAGATCGAGCCCCCACTACAAAAAGCACCATGGTGTCAGAATTGGATGGAGCTCTTGAGCTGGTGCATGGATGAGGTCCCCATATTGTTGACATTGTAGGCACCTTCTAACATAGTCATGTGCTTCTCTTTCCATAGTAGGCCAATCTGTTGATGATGTTTTTTGCACAGCAACAACTCAGATAGAATATGAAATCATATCTCTCTTGAAAGGTAAATCTCTATCAACAAGCCTCAAGATATAACCCCAAGGTCTCTAATGTTAGGTCTTGACAATGCATAAACAACTCAGTGATAAATGTGAAAATGTTGGTAATCACAAAGGGACCTTACTACAAGAAAATACTGAATCTTTAACTTATCAGATCTAGCAATATGATGATACTTCAATCCTAAATATAACTCAAATGATAAAGAAATAACAAAATATTAGGGTTTCAAAGAGACTCCTAAATTAAAACTACTCCTAAGATTAACAATGTAAATGATGAAATAATTGAAATGGACTAATCCCTCATAAACTAATTCATGCCTAACCCAGATAAATTTGCAATCTCACAAAAATAGTGCAATCTTCTATGGTATTAAATATTTTCAAATCATGAACATTCATTCAAGACAACCCAATTGTAATTGAAATGAATAAACCTCCACAATTGAACTAAGCACAATAAATGTAAGGTCCAGGCTAACTTTGCAAAGCAACTAACAATCAGCTAGCTACCAAAAGTATGGACCAGGGATCACTGTAAACACTTCAAGCATCAAACCATAAACACCATTGAATCAGACCTGAATCTAAGTCTAATAACCTTGAGAAATTTCAAAGATAGAATCATAAGAACCATGAAAGATAAGTCAACACAAAAGAGATCACCAGAAAATAACAATGTCTAAATTTGTATTGAACCACCGAATTACAGCATCAATTCCAATGTTTTGTTACAGCACTTGTTCAGAAATTGACTAACCTCTAACTCTTATCTACTGCTTAATTCGCTCTAAGAACTATCTATCTTTTCTATTCTATGTTCTCTATTCTATATCTATCAAATGAGGTAGAATGCCAAATTTATAGGAACCCCCAAAGCATGTCGTCCTAGCTGGGGTTTGCAATCATAAAATAGCCACAAATAAGTCAACCCAACTAATGTTTATAATAATAAATGGCCATAAAACAAGTCAGCCCAAGGAGAATTCAAAATAAAATGAATTAGCATTAAATGCTTGAACTCAATCCAGGTCGGCCTTGGATCTTCAATGTAATTTGGACCAAGGCATGGAAAATAATAAGGAAGCAAAAATTCCAATGTAGCCTTGCATTAAATGCCCTCTCCTTATCCTTAGCACACCTCTCCAAGTCATCCAATGGTGGAGTAACCAATACTTTAAATTTCCTCTCTAGGTCAACCACAGGTGAAATAAATACTTTAAACCATCCTTCAATCAGACTAATTTCCTCCAGAGCCTCCTAGACGACCCTATTAAATTCAGCCTCCACTCAGCAAAAACCACCATCAATAATATCAATTATAACATGAATATCAGCATTATCCCATCACAAATAACATATTCATCATTCAAAACAATCTAAGCAAAGATCAAAATCAACCTAGAAATCTTGTTAAATAATTTTCTACATAGTTTGGGATTTTCACCCCTCCACGAAATCTAGGCCAAAAAGGAATTTCGAGGAAATCCAAGCCAGGTGGATTTTCCTGAAGAAGGCACAAAATCAACAATTGATCATTAAAAAATGAATAAAGGATGTGTAAACATTGTGTAATTTATCAGTTAAAAGCATGGAATGTTAAACATTTATCATTAAACTCATCCATTTCACCCAATTTTGAAGTTCCACAAAGAATTTGGGAAAATTCGACTGGACCGAAATTCCACGAAAAAGGAAAAGTTCTAGAGTTTCAACACATTCCGGGAAAATGGAGAGGGCTAGGAAAATCGGGGAAATCCGTCTACGCAGGAAAATCCCAAGGCTGGAAGAAAACCCGAATATCGATATTATCTCACAATTTCACTCAAATTGATCGAATGATCACAAATTTGAGGAGTTTGGGTCTGGAACCAGTTTAACTTGAACCTCCAATAGATACTCCTTGAATTCTAGATTCACTCAAAAGAAAATTAAAATGAAATGGTGATGCCCTAGGCACGAAACCCTAAATTTTGACCATGAACACACAGAACAAGCTTATAATGCCAAAGCACTACTTTCATTCATCAATCAAAGAAAGGAAACATGTACATACCATTTGATGAAGTGAAAATTGATCTCAAAAATAACAAATGTTAGTTTATTGGTGCTTAGCAAAGAACAACAATGATAATGCCGAGGAAATCACCACCAAAAGCAACAATTTCGAGATTAAGCACGTCAAATTCAGCCAAGCACCATAAGATCAAATATCTCAACTCAATAGGATGCCAATGAGAAAGCATAATGGCAAGAAAATCCCCAAATATCAACTAAATACAATTCATACAAGGAGCATTAATGAAGCTAACAAGACAACCAGACAAAATCCGGAAACCCAACAGGACGACAGAATTTTAGAAAAATCTAGCCTAGGTGGATTTTCGCGAAGATCAGAAATTCTTGAACATTAGAATTGAAACCCTTTTGCCAGAGTTTGAATGAAATTCGAGAAAATCTAGATGGGGCAGAAAATCCTAAAATAGTACAAAAACCTAAACTTGGCCCAAAACTTAAGATTTCAATATGCAACTTAGGGGGATCACTTAGGAAAGCAAGATAAACACTTAAGCTCATGCCAATGCAATGAAAATCCTCAAAATCAAAGGGCCAGAAATACAAAAGCGAAAGAAAAAGAGGGTCCCTACTTTTAGCAGGGCGTGTGTGCAAAAATTGTACAACAAATGGCGACTCTACTGGGAAAATGCTCCAAAGCATTTGATGATGGACAAGAATCATGAACCCAAAATCTCTGGTTTCAATCTCACTATCAAACAAACAAATTAAAATGCAAGATTAAAGAATCAGAACCAAAGGTGGATTGAACCTTCCATAGACTAAAAATCCAAGTGTGTGCACATGAGTTCATTTCCCTCCTTGAGCTACTACAGAAACCAAGTTCAATCAGGTCAGGCTACATAAAGATTCTAACCCCCAAAGCAACCTAGATAGAGCCTCACTGCCAGTCAAGCATCCATAGCCCCAACAAGGTTATCTTTGTGACTCTCCTGAACATAGCTCTATTGCCAGGTAGGCATCCATAACCCTGATAGAGATATTCGGATACCCCTAATAAGTTGAATTCATTTGATTTTCAATATTTTCTCTTTTCTTTTTTTTGATATTTCCTTTTCTTTTTCACTTTTTCATTTCAACCTGTGAACAATGAAGTTCACACTTAGGATTGACAACCATAGTGGCACTGAAGCAGAAATAATATTTTTCACCTGACAAGACCTCACAAGGACCCTACCGCAACCTCAAGATTTTTAAGATGTATAAAAGATATAAGATTTCATAATACTTCAAATTCAAATCAAACCAATGACCCATCCTCTTTAAATCAAACATTTAGACTGCATGAGGATAACGAGGACCTCAACCATTCATTCAAGACACATGATTGAAGTTCATCAAGGAAAAACTCAGAACAGTCCCACACAAAAGAAAGTTTTCCATACAGGTGCAACACATCTAAAAGAAAACAAGAAGACCTCTAGAGAAAAACACACCAAACCAAAAGCAAACCAAAACAAAATAGAAAGGGAAACCTACTCTAACCAAAGGAAATCAAAGAAGAACATAAAGGAAAACCTACTCTAACTATGTACAGGAAAAGAGCTGAAAATAGCTCAAGACTGGAAATAATGCTTCAAATACTACCCATTGACAGGCAGTGGGATATCCTCCCTAGTGATAGTTTTCAAGCGGAAAGCATTATCTCTCAGGATCTCTAAAATCTGGTAAGGGCCAAGCCAAAGTTTGTCAAATTTACCATGCTCCCCCTTACGGTCATGGGCTTTATCCTAGTAGAGAACCAAGTTAGAAATCTGAAAGGCTTTTACCTTGGCTCTTTTATCAAACCACCTTTTGACTACACCCTGATGTTTAGCAAAGTTCTCTAAGGCTTCATCTCTTCTTTCTTCAAGGTGTAATAGCTCTTGTAGGCGGGCCTCACACCTGTTCTCTTCATCATAATATTTGTTAATGAATTATAAAGTAGGGATCCTCAATTGAATTAGAAATATAGGTTCCATACCATATACAAGGTGATAAGGGGAGGTTCCTAAGGAATTCTTTTTTTTGTATGATCTACCCACAGAGAAAATTTAAGTTGAGTGTGCCAATCCTTGGGATTCTTCTCTAGTAACTTATGGATGACAGTCAAGAGGTTTTTATTAGAAGACTCAGCCAACCCATTACCCTATGGATAGTAATTGGATGCAAACTTTATTATAATCCCATGGTCAAAGGCCTAATTGGAAAATTTCAATGATGCAAATGCAGGACCATTATCACAAACTAAAGATAAAGGACATCCAAAGTGATTGATAATACCTGGTTCTATGAAATCAATTACCACTTCAGAAGTACACTGTTTACATGCAAGAGCTTCAGTCCATCATGTAAAATAATCAGTGACAATAAGAATATACCTATGGCCCACAGAAGAAGGTGGATTGATGGGACCTATGAAGTCCATCCCCCACTATGCAAAAGGTTTTACCTCAAAGACTGGCTAGAGTGGAAGAGCTACATAATTTTCTCTAGTTGTTGGGGTCTAGCATATGTGGAAAGTTCTAACATGACTATGTGTATCCTTGAACAATGTAGGCCAATAATAACCAGCCCTCATAATCTAATTTGTAGTGGCATGTGCAGATCCATGGCTAGTACCATATCTGTCATGAAATTTGGCCATGACTCTCTCAGCTTCTTGTC
This sequence comes from Sequoia sempervirens, assembly GCA_007258455.2. Lineage (NCBI taxonomy): Eukaryota > Viridiplantae > Streptophyta > Pinopsida > Cupressales > Cupressaceae > Sequoia > Sequoia sempervirens. The sequence continues at coordinate 156,051,799 of VDFB02000363.1, read as the reverse complement.
TTCCTAAGCACATCAAGTAGATACCTTCATGATTTTTCTTATATAGAACATCTCCCTTTAGCATAAAGTTGTCACTCTTCAAACATAATCCCCTTCTCTGTATTACATTAAGATGGTCAAGACACCTTTGAGTCAGGAGATAATGAACGATATCATCATACCATTCGCCGAGAGAAACATCTTCTAGATTGTAATGTTGAGCTGCAAGATCAGGGCCCATTTCTACCATTGTCCTTGTAAGTCCTTACCCTCTTACCAAATTCATGGGTTGAATCTCAATATCGTATTCTTGTAACATACTTACCCACTTGGCTCTGCGTTCTCCTAGCTCATTCTACATCAACAGCAGCTTGACTGCAGGATCGGGAACTATTGCAAAGACCTTATTTTCTAAGGATATAGTGTCTAAATTTCTTCATAGCTCTGACTAAGGCATAAGCCTGCTTCTCCACACTTGGGTACCTTAGTTCAGCATATTTCAATGGTGCACTCATGAATGCTATGGGATGTTCATTTCCTTGATCAAACTTTTGATTCAACATAGCAGCACAGAAGTGATCAGAAGCAAATGAATATATATAGAATGGCTTAGCATAGTCTGGACTCACCAAAATTGAAGCTTCAGAAATAGCCCTTTTTATCTCTGCAAATGCTTCCTTAGCCTCTTCACTCCATTCAACTTTGGCCTCTTGCTTCAACATAGCATTCAATGGTTTGACTATTTCTGTGAATCCAGTGATGAACTTCCTTACAAAGTTGATCTTGCCAAAGAATGACTTCATTTCTTTCTTGCTAGCAGGTGGGGGGATCTTGAGTATAGCTTCCACTTGTTTTGGATCAATGGCAATTCCTTTCTCAAAGATAACATGTCCCAACAATTTTCCCTCTGTAACTCCAAAGATGCACATCTTTGGATTGACAGATATACCAAATTCTCTGCACTTCTGGAACACTTTAAACAAATCTGCTATATGATCACCTCTCTTCTTGGAAAATACTGTCAATTCATCCATATAAATGATTATGCATTTACCAATTACGTCCTTAAACGTAATGTCCATGGCCCTCTAAAATGTAGCTCCAGCATTAATCAAACTGAAGGGCATTCTTCTATATGCAAAAGTGCCCCACTTGGTGGTGAAAGCAGTCTTATGCATGTCTTCATACTGTACCATGACCTAGTTGTATCCTGAATAACCATCCAAGAAAAACATCATCTAAGATCCATTTACAATATGAATCACTTCATCCAGTGAAGATACCAGATAATTATCCTTTTCTAATGCTCTGTTGAGGTTCCTAAAATCTACACACAACCTGATTTCACCATTCTTTTTTTGCACTGGGACTAGGTTTGCCACTTAGGTGGAGTGTCTGACTAGGAATATGATCCTTGTAGATAGCAATTTTTGAATTTCCTTCTGTATTATAGGTTCTAGTAAGGAATTAATTAGCCTTTTCCTCTGTCTGAAAGGTTTTACTCCTGGATTGAGAGGGATAGTGTGAGTTATAATTGATGTGTCATAGGTCTTCAAATCCTCGTAAATCCAAGCTATCACATCCAAATATCTATGTAATGCGTCAATTATTCATTTCCTCTCTTCTAGAGTGCATACTTTTCCAATGAAGACATTCCTGACATCCTCATGAGTTCCCATATTATACTTTTCACATTGTCCACTAATGGACTCCCTCTTGGCATCTTGTTTTTGATCTCTAACCTTATCCAAATCAAAAATCCTCTCTAACTACACCATCCCTTTGGGAACAGTATTGGTCTTCAGATTAATTACCCCTTCCAAATCTATCTCTGCTTCTTGGAGTTTAGTTTCATCTATAATTTGAGAATCAAATGCATCTGAGCTTGTGATAAAATCTAAGATATGCTTATCATCTTCAAAGACCTAGAAATTGGTGACATTGTTAGGTACTAAAGGTACTGGGGTCAATTCCACTGTAAACTTCTTCAATCCAGGAAGAGACAGGGGTTGCAATGTACTAGCTGCCTGAGCAAGGGAGTCAGTTGTCTAGTTTTTACTTCTTGGGATCAACTAAATGTTGAAGGTATCATATCCTTCAATAAGGTCCCATACTCTGTGTTTATAATTGGTCAATTTTCTATCATGACAAGATTATTGTCTCCTAACTTGCTTAACCACTAACTCAGAATCCCCAAAAACTTGCAAAATATTAACCTTTTTCTTTAATGTCATTAACAGCCCATGGACCAAAGCCTCATATTCTGCTACATTATTCGTACAATGAAATTGAATTCTATGAGCAGCAAAGAATGTCTTACCTCTTGGACTGATTAACTCAAATCCTACCTAGCTCCTTTCTTTGATTTGGATCCATCAAACCTTAAAGTCCAACAGCCTACAACTGCAAACTTCCTTGTTGTATCTCTTGCACTTTTGTTGTTGGAAGGTTCTTCAAAAAGCACCACTTTCTTCCCTTTGAGGTCCTCTTGATCATTTTGGATATCAATTTTGATTATCGGGATGGGATTGATACATTTTTGCACTTGTTCTACTATAGTCTGGCATAAGCAACAATCTAGTTTAGAATGGGAGGCATTATGGACCCTACACCAATTTAGCAAGAGAAAATCTCCTAAATTCATTTCCCTACCCAAGTGAATCTAATCCTCAATGCACTTCTGAATGAATTCCTAGAAATTATCCAGTAAACTGAGCTGACTGTCTTCAAGATCATCTTCATTTTCAACTAGTTCCACCAAGGCTTCAGTACCACTCGATTTTGTTGTGATATCAATAGGAATTGTGCATAACATAAGGACTTCCTCTACATCTAACTCCTCAAAAGGGGCTGCAAGCACATAATTACCCATACTTACCTCAGATATTAGAATTTCATTGGAGGTATTTTGATATTATGTGATCATATACTTCATCATAGGTTCTCTTTCAATTCTAATCTAGTTTGGTATTCCCTTCCAAGGAAGCCACATGTGAGAATTATCAATTGATACATATCTATTCAAGGCCCTGGTAAAGTATCTTCCCATAATTAGGCCATAAGCATCAAGTATATCAGCCACTTGTATATTAATGACCTGTTGAATCCTAGGATCAGAAGCAACCTGCATATGAATCATATTTAATTCCCCTAAAAAATTAACTTCAGTTCTATCCAATTGTGTAACTTTATTTTGGGAATCAGTAGGAGTGATACCCAAAGCTCTATAGACACCAAAGGGCATTACATTGGTAGAGGCACCTGAATCCAACAAACAGTTGTGCAAGTTCTTGCCAAATATGCGAAGAGATCAGGAATGGAGGAGTGTCCATTTTCCCTTGAAACAGAGTTAAGGGAGTTTCTACTTGATCAACCTGAGTTTTGTCCTTCTCTTTTCCCTTATCTCCAGGAGGCACATGAACTTGATTATGAGTCTAATTTTGCCTTCCTACTGTTTGAGAGCTAGATACTTTATTGATACTTTCACTAACTGACCTATCTTTTGATATGGAATTCACATTATAAGCTCCTAGAACTACATTCATAATGGTTGTAACTCTTAATAACTCAAATGTAGAGACTTAACTTTAGCTTCTTAAGTTCTTCTACAACATATATGGACAGTTGCTCCTCACTCAGATCAACAAGAGTCTCTTTTGGGTATTCCACCACCCTGTCTTTGCTTGCTTCAACATCTCTCCATTTTGATAGATCCATATGTGCTTGATCTTTAGAGAAATATTGCCTCGACACTAGAGGATATGGCGGATTATTGTTGGCATTAGGATCTAGAGGTGTTGTGAAGTTGTTCGGTGGAATGGAGGAGGTGAAGGGACCCCCAACCTATGGATGTCTATGTGGCATGTCTCTCAAATCATACTTCTTAACAGGCCTCTGGAAAGTCTTCACCTCTTCAACATAAGCTTCCTCTTCATCCAGGGGGCCATTGTCATTCACTAGATTTTCCTCAAATAACTATGTAATCTCATCTCTATTACACACCTGGTCTACCTCTTCCTTGAGCTGGTCTGATTCTTCTTCAGGTACATTTTCCTTGCTCAGTGGAAAAAAAATCATGATTCAGTACTAACACTGATGAATCATAGGGAGTAGATGGCACCATCTCCTGACTACCTGCATTATTCTCCACTTCATACTAGAAGATTGAAGTTGTTGTCTAGAACTCTTGACAATCTAAGTCAGAATGCTAACTTGTTTTATGGAGCCTACACCATCATGATAAAGCAGCCTCAGCTAAATGTACACCACTAGGAGGCTTCTCTTGATTGACTGGTTGATCCAATGGGGTAGGGACTCCTCCATTGTTAGGCCTTGTATTCCAAGTCCCATTCTATCTGGGTGGTTGTCTCCTGTCGAACCCTTGTCCACCAACTTTCCCTCTATCAAAGTTTTGTCCTAAGGATTTTCCTTTATCATAGTTTTGTCCTTTGTCGTTGTTGTATCCTATGTCATGGTTATATCCTCTTTCAAGATGTTTCTCTATCAAAGTGTTGTCCTTGTTGATTTTCTCTACCATAATTAGACTGCATATTTCTCTGAGTAGCTTACAACTGACTATTCTGGTTCCTCAAATAAATCACCTCCATATTCAGCTTCTTCACTTGTTCAGACAATTCATCCAGTCTTTCCTTGTCAAGATTGTTGTATGGAGGTTGGATCACATTATTTTGGGGATATCCTACTGCAGTATTGGTATTCAATGATTGGTTCAAGACTTTAGAATTCTGCATATATGGGGGATAGCTAGCATGAGATTGTGGATACAAAGGCTGATTCACATTTTGGTGGGGATAGTTGACAGTAGGTGCCATTTGACTCACTGGAGACCCTAGGTGAGGGACCATAGGCAACTAAGGAACCGGATTCATGGTGGGAGTATGATTGGTGAGAGCCTGATTGAGAGTTGGGACTTGTCTAGGGTGAGCAACGAGTCATAATGATGGTAAAGGTCCAGACAAATGTTGTCTTAAGGCAGTGCTAACCTTCACAGCCTCTGTGTATGCATCAAGTAGGGTATTAGGAGGGTTGTTTCTCCATTTCATGAAGGTAGTTGTCAGGCTATCAAGACCTTCATAATAGACCTCTAAATTAGTGGCCTCATCTATAGCATAGGGGGCCTACAGTCTGGTATAGGCACGATGAAACATGTTGTTAAAGGACCCTATAGGCTCATGGACTTCTCTTTTAACATTAGTGAACTGAAGATAGAGCTCATTGGGACTAATGGGAATCCTAAACTTCTGCAGGAATGTAGTCTCTAGTTCAGTCCAATGCTGGATAGACCTAGCAAGTAAGTGATTATACCAATAGAATGCATCTTCTCCTAAGGAATAAGGAAAGAGCCTACATGCTACATCCTCATGATTGATTCCCCTATCCTTTAGGCTAGTCTAAAAGATCTTGATGTGTTCTTCAGTAGTTCTATTGGGATCATTAACATTGAACTTTGAACAAAAGTGCTTAGGGTTCTTGAGCATGACATTCTAATTGGAGAAAGTCAATGGAGATGGGTTAATAGCTAGGAAATCCATTGGTGGAGGTGGGGGTGGTAATGGCTAATTTATGGTTGGTTGAGGTTGTTGAATGGGAATGTCCTCGAACTCAGATGAAGATGAACTTGATGAATAAGGAGATGATGGAAATGACGAAGGTGGGTGGGTGGATGATGATTTGCCCCTTTTGTTGATCCTTCTTGACCTAGTAGGGGCTAGTAATTCTTTAAATTCCTCCTCTCCTAGAGTAGATCTAGTTCTTCTTCTTAATCATTCAGGAGAGATAGCAGACAGAAATTGATCTAGCTTGCTTATTTAGGCCATCCTAGTGCCAATATCTTGATGATGTTTTTTGCATAGCAACAACTCAGATAAAATATGAAATCCTATCTCTCTTGAAAGGTAAATCTCTATCAGCAAGCCTCAAGAGATAACCCCAAGGTCTATAATGTCAAGTCTTGACAATGCATAAACAACTTAGTGATAAATGTGAAAATGTTGGTAATCACAAAGGGACCTTACTACAAGAAAATATTGAATCTTTAACTTATTAGATCTAGCAATTTGATGATACTTCAATCCTAAATCTAACTCAAATGATAAAGAAATAACAAAAGATTAGGGTTTCAGTGAGATTCTTAAATTAAAACTACTCCTAAGATTAACAATGTAAATGATGAAATACTTGAAATGGACCAATCCCTCATAAACTAATTCCTGCCTAGCCCAAATAAATCTGCAATCTCACAGAAATAGTGTAATCTTGCAGAAATAGTGCAATCTTCTACGGTATTAAAGATTTTCAGATCATGAACATTCATTAAGAACAACCCAATTTCAATTGTAATGAATAAACCTCCACAATTGAACTAAGCACAATAAATTTAAGGTCTAGGCTAACTTTGCAAAGCAACTAACAATCAGCTAGCTGCCAAAAGTATGGACTAGGGATCGTTGCAAACACTTCAAGCATCAAACCATAAACACCATTGAATCAGACCTAAATCTAAGTCTAATAACCTTGAGAAATTTCAAAGATAGAATCATAAGAACCATGCAAGATAAGTCAACACAAAAGAGATCACCAGAAAATCACAATGTCTTCAATTGTATTAAACCACTGAATTACAGCAACAATTCCAATGTTATGTTACGGCACTTGCTCAGAAATTGACTAACTTCTAACTCTTCTCTATTGCTTAATTCACTCTAAGAACTATCTATCTTTTCTATTCTATGTTCTCTATTCTATATCTATCAAATGAGGTAGAATGCCAAATTTATAGGAACCCCCAAAGCATGTCAACCTAGCTGGGGTTTACAATCATAAAATAGCCATAAACAAGTCATCCCAACTAATGTTTACAATAATAAATGTCCATAAAATAGGTCATCCCAAGGAGAATTCAAAATAAAATGAATTAGCATTAAATGCTTGAACTCAATCTAGGTCATCCTAGGATCTTCAATGTAATTCGGACCAAGGCATGGAAAATACTAGGGAAGCAAAAATTCCAATGTAGTCTTGCATTAACTGCCCTCTCCTTATCCTTAGCTCACCTCTCCAATTCGGCCAATGGTGGAGTAACCAATACTTTAAATTTCCTCTCCAAGTTAGCCACAGGTGAAATAAATACTTTAAACCATCCTTCAATCAGACTAATTTCCTCCAGAGCCTCCTGGACGACCCTGTTAAAATCAGCCTGCACTCAGCAAAAACTACCATCAATAATATCCATTATAACATGAATATCAGAATTATCCCATCACAAATAACATATTGATCATTCAAAAAAATCTGAGCAAAGATCGAAATCAACCTAGAAACCTCGTTAAATTATTTTCTAAATAGTTTGGGATTTTCACCCCTCCGCAGAATCTAGGCCAGGCAAATTTTCCTAAAGAAGGCACAAAATCAACAATTGATCATTAAAAAATGAATAAAGGATGCGTAAACATTGTGTAATTTATCAGTTAAAAGCATGGAATGTTAAAAATTTATCATTAAACTCATCCATTTCACCCAATTTTGAAGTTCCACAAAGCATCACAAAGAATTCAGGAAAATCCGACCGGACCGGAATTCCGCAAAAAATGAAAAGTTTCAGAGTTTCAACACATTCCGGGAAAATGGAGAGGGCTAGGAAAACCAGGGAAATTCGTCTATGCAGGAAAATCCTGAGGCTAGAAGAAAACCTGAATATCGATATTTCTCATGATTTCGCTCAAATTGATCGAATGATCACAAATTTGAGGAGTTTGGGTCTAGAACCAATTTAACTTGAACCTCCTACAGATCCTCCTTGAATTCTAGATTCACTTGAAATAAAATCAAAATGAAATGGTGATGCCCTAGGCATGAAACCCTAAATTTTGACCATGAATGCACATAACAAGCTTATAACGCCAAAGCATTACTTTCATTCATCGATCAAAGCAAGGCAACATGTACATACAATTTGATGAAGTGGAAATTGATCTTAGAAATAACAAATGTCAGTTTATTGGCGCTCAGTAAAGAACAGCAACGATAATGCCCAGGAAATCACCACCAAAAGCAACAATTTGGAGATTAAGCACATTGAATTCAGCCAAGCACCATAAGATCAAATATCTCAACTCAACAGGATGCCAATTAGAAATCATAATGGCAAGAAAATCCCCAAAGATCGACTAAATACAATTCATACAAGGAGCATTAATGAAGCTACAAGATAGCCAGACAAAATCCGAAAACCAGATAGGATGATAGAATTTTAGAAAAATACGACCCAGGCAGATTTTCGCGAAGACTAGAAATTCCCGAACAGCAGCATTGAAACCCTTTTGCTAGAGTTTGAATGAAATCTGGAAATATCCAGACGAGGCATAAAATCCTGAAACAGTGCAAAAATCTGAACTTGGCGCAAAACTTAAGATTTCAATATGCAACTTAGGGGGATCACTTAGGCAAGCAAGATAAACACTTAAGCTCATGAAAATGCAATGAAAATCCTCAAAATCAAAGGGCCAGAAACACAAAAGCAAAAGCAAAAGAGGGTCCTTGCTTTCAGCAAGGCATGTGTGCCAAAACTCCACAACACCAATAATACCCCATCCTCAACAATTTCTTAGCCAAGGTCATTCCGCTCAAGTGTAAACCACATATACCATTATATACCTTAGTTAAAGCATTCAAGGCTTCTTCAGCATTTACACACCGTAGCAGGGTTCCTTCAATGCTTCTACGGTAAAGGGTATCTCTTAGGATGATGAAATAGGATGCTTTCTTAACAAAGGTTTTCTTAAGGTTTGATGTTATGTCGACAGGGAGGACTCCTATTCTCAGATAGGTGTATATATCATGGTACCAAGGATCACCAAGACCAATTATTTTGCACATGAATTCAAACTTTGGTACCTCAAATGCAGGCATGAGAATTTGCTTTACTAGGAATTCATGCTTTTGGACATTGCGAGAAATTTCTAATAGGAATCCAATTGTCGCCATGGCATATGTTGCTATGTTTTTTGCTCTAGGTATTTGCTCGAATGTGATCTCAATGAAGGAATCCTTAAGAATTTCCACCAATTTCTTGTATGGAGTTAGCTTGTCATCCCTAGTTTGGTGGTCATCTTTTACTTGATTGATTATTAGCTGTGAATCTCTATATACTTTGAGAGCCATGATATGCCACTACACTGATATTCTGAGTCCTATGTTTAGAGACTCATATTTTGTGATATTGTTTGTGTAGGGAAATTCTAATTTCTAGGACCTTGCTATGCAATCTCTCTATGGGGTGATGAAGAAGACTCCGGCTCCCGATCCATGTTGTGTGTAGGAACCATCAAAGTACAACTTCCAATGGTCTGATATGCTCAAGTTGAAGATGGATTCATTAGGGAACTCTAAAATTAGTAGATTTTCTGAATATGTATTGGTGCTTCTACCAATTGGTCTATAATAGCTTGTCCTTTGATGGTCTTTCACTCTACATACTTGATATTGTATTTTGATAGGATCATGACCCACTTGGCCATCCTTCCCATGAGCATTGCTTTGGAGAGTAGGTACTTGAGTGGATCAATCTTGGTAATGAGTTTGATTTTATGTGCCAACATGTAGTGTTTGAACTTATGTGAGACAAATACCACTATGAGACAAGCCTTTTCAATGAAATAATAATTTAACTCATGCCCTACCATGGTTCAGCCGATGTAGTAGATGGCCCTCTTTGTACCATTTTCATCATGTTGAGCTAGGAGAGCACCAAGAGCTATTGTTGTTGCTGATTTGTAGAGGATTAGAGGCTTTCCTAGGATTGGTGGGATAAGCACTGGAGGTGTGAGAAAATACTCTTTGATCTTGTTGAAGGCCTGATCACACTTCTTGTCCCATTTGTACGCTACCCCCTCTTGGAGCAGGTGAGAATATGGGATTGACTTGTCTGCTAATTAGGCTATGAATCAGCGGATTGACTGGAGCCTTCTTTGTAGACCTCTAAGCTGCTTCAAAGTATTAGGTGCCTCTATCTCGAGGATTTATTTTACTTTAGGGTGATATATTTCAATTCCTCTCATGGACATGATGTATCCCAATAGCGTCCCTTATTGTACACCAAAGACGCACTTCTTTGGATTAAGGCAAACCTTGTATTCCTCAAGTCTGTCAAAGATGGCACTTAATGCTGCTATGTGGTCCCTTCTCTTCTTGGATTTTTCCAATATGTCATCGACATAATCCTCCACAGTCTTATGGATCATGTCATGAAATATTAAGGTCATGCTTCTCTTATATGTTGCTCCAATGTTCTTTAGGCCAAATGGCATCATGTTCTAGCAATATGTCCCCCATGGACAAGTAAAATTCATTTTGTGTTGGTCCTCTTTGGCTATCATGATTTGGTTATACCTAGAGAATCCATCCATCAATGAAAGCATCTCATGTCCCGTGGTCATATCTACAATCATATCAATGCTGGGTAGCAGGAAGTCATCCTTGGGACATGCCTTGTTCAGGTCTCTAAAATCTATTTAGATACGGATGCCCCCGGTGGGCTTTGAAATAGGTACCAATTTTGATACACACTCTGGATAGTCAATTGGTCATATGAACCCTACATCAACTAACTTCTTTAATTCCATTTTAAGCAACAAGGCTATCTAGGGATGCATTTTTCTGAGCTTTTGTCTGATGAGCTTTGCTTCGAGGTAAACTGTTAGATGGTGGACCACAATCTCCAAATCAAGCCTAGGAATTTTTGAATAAGTCCATGAAAATTTGACTTTTCTCTCCCTTAATAAGGAAGCTAGGAGTTCTTGTTCTTCTGACATCAATGATTTAGCATAAAATGTGATATGTGGGGTTTCCTCTATTCCCAAGTTGACTGGGTTGCACTTCTCAGCTAGAACCGCTGACTTTTCCTGATGTAGAGCACTGAGAGGAAGATTGAATCCTTCAAACTTGGGTACCTCGGATAGGTTTTCACCATTGGATATGTCCTTTATTTTTACTATTTTTGGGTTAGAGAGTGTCACAGTGTGGTTTTCACTCAAAGACCTTGAGATTATTCTCAAATTTTCACTTTTGTGACTAAAGGATTCAATCATTTCCCCGTAATAGGCTTGTGTGTCTAGTATGATGTCAAACCCAACCTTGTGATCTGTGCATGGCACCGTGTCCCACAATCCCATGAATTTTGAGAGTGCCTCGTCAGTTTTGAAAGTGTCTAGAATCGATGGTCCTTGGTTGTAATGCATGAGCTGGGGGTAGACTAGGTTTATTTCATTGGTTTGACCGGTTGACTCAAATGGCATGGTACTCATCATAAGGAGAGAGGAATTCTCAAATAGCATAGGTAAGTCAGTTATGGAATCTTCCTCATCATCACTACTACTACAGACATAAGTTATGTCAAATGTGAAGTTGTCTATGACCCAACCTGTAGAAACGGGTAAGCAAAGTTTAGTTTTTGTTGGCTAAGGAGGAGTCTTGACTACTTTAACTGGGGGACCTCATCCACATATGGTTATATTTAGAGGGGTACATCTGAGGCCAATATTTTTCATTCACTTCTCAGGAATGATGTGTACTAGAAGTCCATTGTCATTATGTCCAAGCCTCTAGTTTTTGTCATAGCCCATGGTGAGAATCATTTATAAGCCTTTACTACTATCATCCATAGGTAGGTTAGTTTTTGGTCTATTGTCTTGGTACAGAAGGTTTGATGGGTCCTCTTCTATTATTTCTTGACCTAGGTCTCCCCAAATTTTGAACCTAGAGGGGTTAGCTCTAAAATTTTGGGATGATGTTCCAGCTAGTTGGGGTTGCCCATGGGACCTAGGAGATTGTGGTAACTCTCCTTCCATGAAAGCACCTTTATTCATTTTATAATCCCTACACCCATTGTCTTGGACAATGACCTTAATATCAGATATGGTGGGGATGGTAGGTGTCTTTGTCGCAGAAGTAGAGGCGAGACTAGTTGGGTTGATGTATGGAGTTGAGGGACCCTCATCGTTTTTAGGCACTTGGGGGATTTTGTAATATTTGGCTTCCAAATTTTTTCAATAGTAAAAGGGTTCAAGATCCCCATGGACAATGACCTCTTGGCCTTGGTATGTAAATTTTACACACTGGTGGAAGGTGGAAGCAACAGCTTGCATCCCATGAATCCAGTGATGCCCCAGGAGGACATTATAAGGCAATTCTAGGTTGAGAACTTGACAAGTTGTTTCTATGATGGTTGGCCCTAATTGAATAGGGAGTTGGATAGTGCCCTTAGACACTCTTTCTTGATCATCATAGACTCTGATAGTTATTCCTTTTCCTTTTTCAATAGCATCTTCGGAGAAGCCCAAGCTTTTTGTTAATTTGAGGGTGCATATGTTCAACCCTGCACCTCCATCCACCAAGCCCTGTTTAACCTTGTTTTTATGGACATAAGCCTCTAGATGAAGGGCACGATTGTGAGATGGTTTTTTTGGAAGATCTTGTTCTAAAAATTTTAGGAGATGAGATGTGGTGAGGTGTATTACCATAGCTTGGAATTGATCTACATTGAGATCAATGGGGATGGAAGATGGGGCCAAGGCTTCTCATAGGATCTTTCTATGGGCTGATGAAATCTTCAGCAACTCCATGATGGAGATCTGAGTTGGGGTTCTTTTCAACTATTCAAGGACATTGTAGCCACTAGGAACGGATCTTGGGTTGGAAATGGGTGCTCTAGGTGGCTGAGAAGATCCTGCAATGGTGACTTTTTTGCCTCTTGTGGTGACTCCATAATCAACTTGGGCTCCTTTGATGGTGATAATAGTGCAATACTCATCTAGGGATGCAACAACATGGTCGTATACATGATTCACACTTTTGAAGGTTCCTTTTCCTTTATCATTATTATTGTTCCCTTTGTTATGATTGGTCATCAGATTCGTGTAGATCTTGAAATTTTGTTTTCCTACTAGTTGTTCCACATTTATGATTTTGTCATCAATGAAGTCTTTGATCAATTTTTTCAACTTCATACAACTAACAATTGTGTGTCCCTTGATTTTGTGGAAATCACAAAGGTGATTTTCATTGTACCAAGGAAACTTTACCAAGGGCTCTTGATAGTTATCATAGGTGTGGATTGTGATGAGTTTTTCCTCTACCAGTCTCTTCATGATGGATTCAGTTGATTCCCCAAGGGCAGTGTACTTCTGCTTTGGGGGGGTTTTTTTCACTAGGGTGGCCCCCTTTGATCATTCACATTGTTGACCATTTGATTATTCGGCTACCAAATCACAGTGTTAGCGTGTCGATTGTTTTAATTTTTGTTTTGGGGTTCTTGTTGGGGTGTTGGTGTGTTTTGTCGAGAAGCACCGATGACGACTTTGGCGTTGACAACACCATCTTTGGTAATGTTTATATTTTTCGCCCATGTGCAAGGTTTGTCATTATAGCTAGTGTATGGGAAAAAAATTTGTTGTTCGAGATATGGGGGTGTCCCTCCTTGTGTAATAAGGTCTCATTCAATGTTAAGCACCTTGGAAATCAATTGGTTGTACGTGGTGATACCTTGCACCTTGAGATGGAATGCCAAGGCTCCTTCGAGATTGCGAATGATGGTACAAACTTGTTGTTATTTTGGCATGACCCTTTTTCTCCTATTGGCCTTGGATCAACATCATTGTAGGAAGGAAGCAAATGATTCATTTTTACCTCGTTTAAGATCCGATAGTTCCTCTAGATTGACATCCATACCGATATTGAATGTGTATTTTTTTATGAATGTGTCTACTATCTCTTGGAAATTTTTGAATGCTAGGAGGAAGGCAAGAGAACCACTCCATGGCTTGGCAAGCCAAACTTCTAGGAAATAGTCACATCAGATACGTAGCATCATATGCGACTTCCATGAAATGTACTTGGAATTCCCTGATGTGATCTTCAGGGTTTCCCATCCCACGGTATTGATCAAATTTGGGGATTTCAAATCCCTTTAGGAATGGTTTCATTTCTGGACTCATGTCAAATGAATAGGGACACAAGTTGTTGGGTGTCTTCATGGTTTTCCCTGACTAAAGATTAAGCACTTTTTGTGAGAAAACTTGATTTGTGTTGTCACATCGTTTTATGGATCAAGGGGTGGAGTGAAGGTGTTTTGTGGTGGTTCAATTGTTAGAGGGATGGGTGGATTGGTTGGTGTGTTGGTGGATTGTGTTTTTATGTTTTTTTGTGCCAAGTATGCTTGTAACTATTGTTGCACCAACAATGCTTGATGTTGGTCTTGTTTTTGTTGCGCTAATAATGCCTGTTGTTGAGCTTGTTGTCATTGTTGCGATAATAATTCTTGTTGTTGAGCTTGTTGTTACTATTGTGCCAATGATGCTTGTTGTTGGGATGCCAATTGTGTTGCTTCTTGTTGTTCTTCGTATTGTGTCACCACTTGTTGGTATGCATGTTTTTGGGTTGCTTGTTGTTGTGTGAGGTGTTGTGCTTGTGCTTGTGCGTGTGCTTGTACTTGTGTTTGTGCTTGTGCTTGTTGAGCTACTTGTGTAGCCTGTGTAGCCTGTGTAGCTTGTGCGACCTATGAGACCTATGTGGCTTGAGTAACTTGGGAAACTTGTTGTTTTTGTTGTAATAAGGTTTGGGCTTGAGCAACCTATTGTTCTTGTTGTGCAGCTAATTATGTGTGTGCTTGTTGAGCGGCTAGTTGGGTAGCTTGTCGATTATAGATTTGTTGGAGTTCCTTTTGATAGGCAGCTTGTTGAGTGGCTTGTAACACAATGTTGTATTGGTTTGATGTGTTTGATTTGGGTGGTGGAGGTGGTGGCAGATTCAAAATGGTTTTTTTTGTTGTGATGAGAGGCACCATGGGATTTCGGTGGCAGATGGTATGATTGATATGCTTGATCCTTGAGAGACCATGTTTTGAGATATTTGAGAGATTGTGGATGATGTGATGGTGGCTTGTGTTACTGGGATGGTTTCCATTCATTGTTGCGATATTGATGGCAAGATGGGAGGATTTGGTATGATGCTTTGATTGATGATTGGGGGGTTGCTTTGATTTTGTTGATTGATGTTTGGTAGAGGGGGAAGCCCTAAACTAAGGGGTGGTGTAGATGTTAGTGGCATGGATGGGAGTGGTGGAAAAGTGAGTGGTATACTTCCTTTGGGAAATGATGAAGATGAAGGTTCAAAGATGCCCCCCGGTCCGAATAGCCCATCTTCTTGTTGCGAGGTCATAGGGAGAGAGGTTTGAGGTGTTGTGTGAAATGATGATGATGGCTCATTGGGATCATGAAAGGTGAGGTGGAAATATGGATTTTGGGGGATGAGTTTCCCCAAGATAGTGTTTTCATCCAAATCTTGATTATTCACAAGGGGATGTGTTTATAGTGCATTAAGAAATGCCCTCCCTTTGTTAACAATGGGTTGAGTTGGAGCTATGGATGATGTAATTTGTGGGATGATTTGAGTGATGCTTTGAATTGGGGGTGTGGATGAAATTGGGAGTGTGGTTGATATTGGGGGCATGATCCCAAGAGGTTGTTCCACAATGGTGCTCACATTATAATTAGAAGGAAGTTTAGGCCCTTGTTTTGCAAATTCAAGCACATATTATGAGGGATGGAGCTTCATCATGATATTGACGATTCTATGATTTTTTGGATTTTGGAACATTTCTATGATCTCATCTTGTGTCATTCTGAAGGAATTATTGGTGATGTCCTCTACTTCACCTTCCTCTTGAGGATTTTGTGATGATAAAGGAAGATTAGTTAGGGGATCGTTTGATCTAACGGGATTGATTTTAGAATTGGTTTGACTTAGGTCACTTGAAGTTGATGTTTCTTTGTTGGCCTCCATGTTCCTCTTGTGTTGTGATCTAGTTTGTACCATAAAATAGGGATCAATTTTCAAGAATGTGGGAGATGAATCTCTAATTCTTTAGATTGATCTAACCTTAGGGACAAAAGAGAAAATTTAGGATGATAAAGGATCAATGTTGTGATGATGAAATGTGTGAAAGATGGACGATATGGATGATTGAACTCTTAGAATATATTGAGGGTTGTTGTGCCCTCAGCACACATGCCCCATTTGGAATGGGTGCCCTCTCTTTCCTTTGCCTCCTGGGTCACTTTTTTTGTCACGTTTTTTTGTGTGCCCCCTATTTTAATATCTTAAATGGTTAGTGAACCTCAAAGAGTCATATCAAGTCAACCATGTCTCACCCCCTCAAATTTTCCAAGTCCTATGTCTTTGTGGGGACCCCCTTGGTATTTTTCCTTTGCCATTCATACTAGTGTCCCTCAAGCCCTTCGGGTCTGCCCTTGTAGGTTGCCCCTAGTGGGCTTCCCTGTTGCATTCGTCTCATTGAATGGCTAAAGGACCCTGTCCTTAGACAATCTGGGACCCAATACTTTGATTGTCATTTCCCCAAGTTTCTGATGATTAAGTATAAACAACCATCCTTGAAGCCCATCAGGTCCACCCTATTGGGTTTCCTCTGTCAGGTTTCTGCTACTTCATCATTGTTTCAAAGGGTCTTTCTCGGGCAGCTTCCCTTCCATCGGGTTTTTGGGTTATCTTCTCCACTTGTTTTCCACCAAACGTTCTTCAGCCTTCTCCTGACAGCGTTCCACTTGCCAGGGCCTGATCTCCCTAGCACTACCCATTTATTGCCAAACTTTTAAGCATCCTTTAGCCAACAACATTCTAGCCTTTAGAATCTAGACTCTTCAATGTCGTCCGATAATCACTGTAATTAAATGGCCATTCGTCGACGTCCTCCCGACTGTCAAACCCTAGCGCTCTTGCAACCATTTTAAAATTGAGTCTCACCTACCTTTTGTCTATCATACCTACATTTAATAGCTGGAATTTAATGTCCTATTTTCCATAAATAGGTAAGTCTAAGCGGTCATTTTTACTCACCATTTTTTTAGAACAAATCAGAGAGCTACCCTATGATTGCCAACTTCGAGCCTAATGGATCCTTGCATTGATTCAAGCCATTTTCTGACTGAACTCTTTGCCTCCTTCATCGAGTTCTAGAGGTGAGTTGGTCATCCACCCTCCTGTTGTATTTTTCTTCATTTCTAGTAAAATGAACACATTTGAAAGGAGAAAAACACATGCCCTAGATAGAGAAGAACATTGCACCTAAAACCCATGTGATGGAAACTTTAAAGAAACCATTCAAAATCACCTGATAAATGGTCATAGAATATTGTACTCTCAATGTCGTTCTTTGGCCAGAGCATTAACACTTTATAGGTTTGGACATTCTCTTTGTCATTGCCAATACTTGAAAACTAAAACAACTTACATGCAATGAAATTTCCTTTTGGATTCGCCATCGCGGATCACCCCAACCTTCTTTTTGTTCAGACTTGGAAAAATTCACACCAAAATTGAGTCCATCCCAATTTTCTAAGTTTGTGCCCACAAAACTTCATCCCTAGGGAGTTGCTTGCAAGCCGCCATTTTAAACAGCATTCTAAGCCCAATCATCTATCTTTCGGGCCCCACTAATTCGATCGCCGTGTGACTGAACTTGAAATGACCACACCTTAAACACCCTCTGGGTCCCAATGGCTCATCCAATGCAGGTTCAAGGGCTCAACCAAGTGCTTCCTCATAAGACACCTCTTATGAACCAAGTGCCTCAGCTACCCATAGTCCCACATCCTGGACAACTGATGAACCAAGTGACTCATGCGCCTTCTTATTTGTAGCCTCAATAGAAAATGACCTACTCATAGGCTCTCCAGTAGTAGCAAGCATACTCTCAAACACCTCAAGCACCATTATACCTACCAGGACCAAAATTTCCTCTAGCACAACAAAATCAGCTAGTTGCCTTGCCTATTTTCCTTCAAAATCACATGTCATAGCCAAGCAATACCGAGAAAGACCAACTCAAGGAGCTAACTGAAATGATCAAGAAAATGTCCATAGAGATTACACACCTAAGAAACTAGAATAATCAATTGTAGGCCTCCCAACATAGCCTCTAGGATAATCTAATCGGGATAATAGAGATAACAGAGACAGCAGGGATAACCACAAAGCAAGTACCTCCTTAGGATAGAATTATGAAATGGGGCAGAACTCCAATCAAAATTTTGAAAGGAGGCCAGCCTAGAGGCAGAATCAAATGTGGAATACAAGACCCAACAATGGGGGTGGTCCCACTCCTCTTGATCAACCTACCAGTAATGAAAAGATGACTAGTGGAGTGTACCTCGCCGAGGCTACCCTATCTGGATGGTGTTGGATTGATAAGACAAGTAGGAATTCTGAATTGAACTATCCTAAATTCTAGAGATTCATGGAGATCTTTCAAGTGGAGGTCCAAAACACTGTTGATAGTGCAAGTTACAGGGACATTATCCCATCTAATCCCTATGACTCCTCCTGTCTCGTAGTCAACCAGGCCCCATTCTCGCGAAGTGACTGCAATGAGCCTGAGATCGAGGCTACCTCCAATAAGAATGATGAAGTGCAAGAGGTAAGTAATGAAGAAACCTTTTTTCAGCTTTTCAATTCAATAGACAATAGTCTAGTAGATGAGGAAGAACCATATGTAGATGAGGTTCACATGTTCCACTAGAGAGAAAATCTTTACTACCTTAGGAATAGGCAGGCAAGTGGGCCTTTTATGACTTCCACTCCACCTAATTACTCAGTACGCCTTCTAACCTCAATGCTAGCAATGATCCTGGGCTTCCCCATGTGCCCACTAAATACCTCAACAAGGATAGGCCACAAAATCATCCACAAGACCAGTCACAAAATCATCCTCAAGGCCAATCCCAAAATAAATCAAGCCAAACAAAAGCCCAACCAGCCAGCTCTGCCATAGGAAGAGATTTCGACACTAAAATTGAACAAATGGGTGAGTATGTTATAGAAGAGTTCAAGAAATTCAAGATGAGCTTGTCCGTCTTTGAATTGCTCAAGGTTCCTATGGTCAGACATGCCTTCTTTAGAGTTATTAATGGGACTCCTTCCTCTAAGGAAATGCTAGAGATATCAGCCAAGATATTTTCTTTTGAAGACTCTCCAAGGGAACCCATTATCCAACAAATTCATGGCAATAAGGAAGATCTACCTCAACACTAGTCGACAGGTAAGCAGCTTACAAAGGAATCAACTTAGAATAATAGGCAAAGCCCCAGGGATCAGCCCTCCAGGAAAACTAAGGATAAGGTTGGAGATAAGAACAAAGCTCAGGTAGCTCAAGTAGACACGCCTATGGGCCTCTACCAAGGAAATTTGGAAACACCTCCCTTCCTCACCACCATATAAATATTCGGGAAGAATTTACATAATTTTCTGATTGACTCTAGCATATCCACCAACATTATGCCCCCAGCTATATGCAAAGCCCTTGGGATTACTCCCACACCTTCAAGAAAAAAGGTGACTCAACTAGACAAGACGAAGGTTAACATTGTAGGAGAAATGAATCAGATCCTAATGCATATTGTTGCAAACCCAAGGGTGCAATAGGTTATTGACATCTAGGTTGCAGATATTCTCGATGCATATGGAATCATCTTGGGATGGGACTCCACCCATGCATTGAATGGATATAGTGCAACAAATTTTTCTCACATGTGACTGCCATGGAAGGGACTATCAAATTAGATCCTTATTGATTGGGAGCCACACATGAAATTCATGATCACGGAATACAATAACCTGAATGAGATGTTTTGAAACAAAATTGGGAAATTATTGTCCATTTGCTTATCAGGAAGAAGTGAAGATTCAAGAAGAAGGATGCTTGCAGAGGTCCTCCTAGTGCAATGTAGCCCTCTAGTTGATTTAGCCCATGCACCTTAGAGCATGAAAATGCTAGTAGAAGCCGATGATGAGGAATCCCCTGAAGATGGCACTTTAGGATTGTTGGATGGATTTTGGGACTTTATGGAGAAGTGCATGGAAAATCAGCTTAGCTTGGGTGAAAGAATGAATTTCCAAGAGCTCCTACTGCCCAATTGGTGTAGGGTACACGATGTTGCCTATTTTGAGTTCGACTGTTGTTTATGCCAAAGAGCAATGGAACAGGTCAAAGGATTAGCTACTCCTCAGAAGGAAATGCCAATAGGGCAGCCCACCCTCACACATACCAAACCAACACCTACTTTAGAGGTTGTATATGTCAACTCACAACCTAAAGGTAATGATAGCCTCATTGACCCTAGCATCAAAAATCCTTCCAAGTTCTAGACACTACGCTTTGATGGGTTCAAGTCAAAGCAAGGATTCAGTGTCGGATTTGAGCTAATCATCCCTATGAGTAAGACCTATTTCGCTACCCATATACTTCAATTCTATTGTACCAATAAGTAGTCGAATATGAAGCTTTAGTGCATGGTTTTTTGATGGCCTTAAGGAAAAATGCTAAAATGTTGCAAGTTTTCGGTGATTCCAAATTGGTAGTCAAACAAGTTAGAAAAATGTACTCATGCCATAACAGAAGGTTGGAAAACTATAGATAGATTTTTGGATCTTTTAGAAGGTCTGGACGTGTTTAATATATAGTTGATCCCTCGTGCTCAGAACCTTACAACTAATGCTTTTCCTTAGGTAGCTAGCACTTTACAACCCTGTCTCTATTTGGCCTTAAGAAGTTTATCATGGATTTGACTTCTACACCATCTGTTCTAGAAAATTTCACCCATTTCCAGGTGTTCAACGATGACAAGCATATCTTGGAATTCATCATGAGTTCAGATGTGTTTGCAACACAAATCATTGATGAAGCTGGTCTAGAGGAGGTTGAATTAGATATAGGAGATATTAACTTCGAAACAAACACTATCCCTAGATGTATGGTTCAGCTTGAATGCATTTTTGACTTGGATCAGATCAGAGATAAAGATCAGAAAGTAAAGGATTCCATAAGCGACCAGTGTGACACTCACAACCTTGGAATAGCCGAGGAGGTCAAAAATGTTTTTATTAGCAAAGTGTTTACTACAGAAGAAAATAAAGGGATCGTTGATGCTTTACAGAAGTATCATGATGTGGTGGCATGGAGCTATGAAGACTTAAAAACATACAATACCTCCATCATCACAAACACTATTCCCCTTAAGACAGACGTGCGGCCATTCTAGCAATGCCAGTGCCCCATCAATGCCCTGTTGGAGCCTATCATTTACAAAGAGGTGCAAAAATTACTTATGGCTAGAATAATCTTTCCAATAAGGCACTCCACATGGGTGGATAACTTGGTCCTAGTTAGAAAGAAGAACAGAGAAATCAAATTAGGTGTGGAATTCCACAATTTGAATAGAGCTTTAGAGAAGGACAACTATCCATTGTCTTCACTGGATAAGGTACTACAAATCATCAATGGCTCACAAATGATGTCTTTCCTCAATGGATTCTCTGGGTACAACCAAGTCATGGTGTTGTATGAAGACCGCCATAAGACAGCATTCACCACCAAGTGGGGGACCTTTTCTTACAGACGAATGCCATTTGGGCTCATCAATGTTGGTGCCACCTTTCAACGTGCTATGGACATAGCTTTTAAAGACCTAATCAAAAAGTGCATAATCATTTACATGGATGACTTGACCATATTTTCAAAGAAGTGGAGTGACCATGTCTATGACTTATGCAAAATATTTTAAAGGTCTCAGGAATTTGGAGTCTCCCTTAACCTGAAGAAGTGCATCTTCGGAGTCACTAAAGGAAATTTTTTTGGACATGTTATTTCAGAACAAGGGATAACCATAGACCCTAAACACATTCAATCCTTACAAAAAATCCCATTTTTAGGCAGCAAGAAGGAATTGAAGTCTTTCTTTAGAAATATCAACTTCGTGAGGAAGTTCATCACGTGTTTTTTTGAGATCATCAAGCCACTCAACATCATGCTAAAGCAAGATCCTAAGATCAATTAGATTCCCAAAGAAAAACAAGCCTTCAAAGAGATTAAGATGGAAATTGTTGAGGCACCGCTACTAGCCAGTCCAGACTATCTAAAGTCATTCTATATTTATTCATTCACTTTAGATCACTCATGTGCCAATATCTTAACCTAGAAGGGACAACAAAGGAAATGAGCACTCGATCACCTTTATGAGTTATCCCTTGAAAGATGTTGAGCTATGGTATCATAATGTGGAAAAGTAGGCATATTCCCTTGTCATAGGAGTAAATAATTCTAGTGCAATAAGGTGTTTTCCATTGTTCCTAACCCAACAGTGAAGACACTACTCATGCAAAATGAGCTTGAAGAACAAAGAGCAAAGTGGGTTACCCTATTGCAGGAGTATCACATGGAGATTCGGCCCATGAAGTTATTAAGAGGGCAAGAACTCACCCAAACAATAGCTGAAATAGCAGTTGAAGCAAGACCTGAACTTACAGTACAGCAATACTAACTTGAGGATGTTTCCCCAGGGGAATGGTATGATGACATAGTATATTATCTACTCAATCACAAGTATCCACCCCACTTACAGATATTCCAAAAACATGCTCTCAGGTTGAAAATCAACAGCTACATGATGCAAGGATCCATACTATACAAGAAGAATCACGAAGGTGTCTATTTAAGATGCCTTGGCAAAGAAGAAGTTGAGCGGGTATTGAAGGAATTTCATGACAAATTTGGCACCAGTCATGGATCCGGCCCTTTGACTGCTCACCAAATCCTGTGAGTAGGTTACTATTGGCCAATAGTCTTCAAGTACATTCATAATCATGTTCACACATGCCACATATGCTAGACTGTCACAACCATAGAGAAGAACGTTGTTGTCCTGTTGCAACCAGTTTTGGAGGTGAGACCATTCGCACAATGGGGTCTTGACTTCACTGGTCCACCCACCTTCATCTGCAAGACACAGGTATATTCTAACTAATCCTAATTATTGCACTATATGGACAGAACTCATTACATGTAGGCAATGCACAACTGAGGTAGTTACAAATTTTATTGAAAGTTTCATTTTAAATCATTTTGATTGCCCATATGCTTTGGTGTGTGATAATGGTCTTGCATTTTCCTCACTTAAGTTTGCTAGTTGGGCCTTTGATTATGGAATTTATCTTAAATTTTTTTCCAACTATTACCCCCAAGGTAATGGCCTAACAAAATCCACAAAAAAAGAACCAAATCACTGTGATTAAAACCTCCTTAAATGGAATCCCAAGGACTAGCATACACAGCTCCATTTCGCCCTTTGGAAAAATTGCACTCACCAAAAGGTTGCCCTTGCTAATTCCCCATTCCACCTCATCTATAGCTTAGAGCTCATATTCCCAATCCATCTAAAAATCCCTACCCTCCAATTCATCAATGACTTCTATGAAGGAGGAGACCGCAGAGAAGCTTGCTTGGCTAAGTTGCTACATTTGGAAGAAGTAGGTGTAAGCTGTAGAATGGGGGAAACAAGCTAAACTATGCATCTACGCTTCTAAATAAGATAATTGCATCTAAAACTTAATAAATTTAAACTAATTTAAACTAGAAAGCTTCAGAAATCTATCCTATTACTCTCTAACTCTAAAGACTTCTTTAATTTACTTAGCTCTCAGATTCGTAAGCTAATAAAACCATTAAAGTGACACTTAGAGAATGAGAAATGAATTATTCTACTCTAATATGATCTAAATGTGCAAATTCTATTTTAATGGCAGCCATGACTGTAAATGTTGGATGCTGGATGAATGTTGGATGAATGCTGGAATACTGGATGGTTTGGATGCTTGAATGCTTTGGAAACCTACAGAGTAAGATTGCATTAGTCGGTATCCTTTTCTTGTAGCCCAAGAGCTGTATTTATAGCTTTCATGGCAGCACAATTGCACAGGAAACCGGGATGAGGGGCTATGATTTTCTCTGGAGAATCCAAAGGCATGGGATGAGAAGAAGGAGCTGATCATGGAGAATGGTTTCTCCGCATGAAAACACCAGGCAAGATAAGAGGGAAGGTGGGTGGAAGGTTGTTGAGAGAACTTCTTGCAAATTTTTCCTGAAACTTTCCCGTGAATGGTAGTACCATTAATTTGATTGGTGAGAAATAAATATTTATTGGTGAGTGAATAGTGCAAATTTTATGCATAAATTTAAATAATTTTAATTTATTTAAATTTAGCAAAAGGAGGAATAAATAATTTAATAAATCAAACTATAGGGTTTGTTTTATTAAATTAAAAGGAGAATGATAATTAAATAAAAGATTTTTAGCAAGCTTTATTTAATTAAGAAGAAATGTGATTTTAAATAACACAATTTATTTAAATTGTGTATTTAATTTTAAGATAGAAGAAATAATGATAACAATTAAATAAAACAAAGTTTTTAATTTTGTTTATTTAATTAAGAGAGAAATAATATGATAAAAATAATAATAATTAAATAAAACAAAGTTTTTAATTTTGTTTATTTAATTAGGAGAGAAAAATAGAAGAATTATAAATGAACTTAATATAAATAAATATTTCTATTTATTTACTAAGTAGAAGAATTTAAGATTAATTAATCAAATAAGTCGTATTCAATTAATTAGATTCTCTAGACCATTTTTAGGTGTCTACATTTTGCCCCTCTTTGAAGTGATGTGTTTACGCAGTGCTTCAAAGAATGATTTTGCTTCAGCTGCCAGTATTGACGAAAGGTTTTAAAGTATGCCCCAGACTTGCCCCAGATGATGAATTCTGAAATGATAGTGATATATGCCCCCTCGGGAGATAAATTGATGAATATTGGATTTTTTTATGATTTTTCAAGAATTTTGAAATTTTATGATGGTTTGATGATGAATTGATGAAGATACAATTTATCTCCCGACAAGATTGTCCGTAAATGCCCCTGTGATTGATAAGAATTAATTCCTCAGAAGGAAAATAAATAAATAAAATCTCCCAAAAATAGCCTATAAATGCTCCAAAGGTCATTTTCAAAAGGCATTTGTGCATTTGACTTTTACAATCTTTGTGATAGAGACCCTTTAGAGTATTCAGAGCTAGGATGCCGATCCCATACCACACCCACCGACTCGAGCGTGTGCGCCGTCACCAGCGTCCGGCCGATTATGGTCCTCCGGTATGTACCCCAACTCGTCCTCATAATTCGCACCTTTATTTTTGATGTGTTTTTGCATGTTTTAGAGTTTTAGCGCATGGTGAATGCTGTGTAGCGTGCCCGTGATTTTTTGTAGCGCGTCATAGTTTTAGCGCGTCCGGTCAATGGCGTAGTGCATCCAGTAAGTTCTGTAGCGCGTCAGAAGTTTTAGCGTGCAGGGTCAGTTGTGCAGCGTGTCAATGAAATTTTGTAGTGCGCCAGATATTTTAGCGTGCAGGGTCAGATCTGTAGAGCGCCTGGTGAGTTTTGTAGCGCGCCAAAAATTTTAGCGCATTAGGTTGATTTTGTAGCGCTTTGGGTATAGATTGATGTAGCATTGTGCGTTTTGATTTTTCGTCGATTTGTTTTTGATTCCATATATTTTATTTTGATCTTGACTAAAACATGTGGGAAACAATCTCATGATGAGCGAGATCTATTGATTGATAATAACTACCCTCATGATAGGCGAGGAATAATTATGCATTCTGAATGATTGAACCCAATTGATAGATGAGGGTTCCCTGATGATTTGATAGGTTGATAGGTAAAAGCACAATGTTTAGAAAATTTGATGATCTTGTGATATTCTGATTAAAATATTTTATTTTGTATGAGTATAGGAGCAGTTAGATGTTATCCAGGTGCGAGAGCAGTTCCCGTGGCCCTTTGATATGATACCGAGATTGTCACCTGATGAGAGACAGCATATTGCTGCTTGTGGTTTGGCGACTTTACTTGACATGCCCCATATTAGACTCAATAGGGGTCTATTGACAGCTTTGGCAGAGCAGTGGCATAGTGACCACAACACCTTTCACTTACCTACTGGCGAGATGACCGTGACGCCAGAGGATGTATGGCGTATTCTTCATATTCCCTTTGTTGAAGAGATTGTGGTTCATGATTCCGAGGAGGTTGGCGGTGTAGAGGCCATGCAAAGAGCTTTTCAGGATCCCCACATTGCAGGAGAGTGGATCCCATGGATAGATATATATGAGTCATATGCTCAGCTTCCTTCAGTTTTGGCTGGTTTCATTGGTGGATTCATTTGTCCTGATAAGAGGTCAAAGGGTCTATCGCTTGGATGGGGTCGGGTACTAGAGGGCCTGGTGGTCCATAGGATGAGATATGCATGGGGCATGTGCATGCTTGCCCAGTTATATCATGATTTGCATTGGATTGTATATCTCGGCGGTAGCAGTTTATCGACAGGGGCTACCCTTCTCCAGGTATGGGCTTGGGAGCATATTGTTGTTACGCGTCCTGTACCAGTGTTGGCCAGACCAGCGACGAGGCCATATGTATTTCGATATAGAGGCAGGCCTACCCAGCATATGATGGGTAAGCTTGAGTATTGGAGACGGATCGTTGATGATATAGAGGTAGTGACCTGGCGTCCGTACCTAGATTGTGATGCCTGGGACGACGATGATATTGAGTTGGGGTTCTTGTCCAATTCTATGTATTTGATTGGGAAGAGCCCCAAGGTTTTGGAGTGGTTCCTGTTTCGTCGTGTGTATAGACAGTATGGTATTGTGCAGTGCATGCCATTGGGTGTAGCACATTATGGACGGCGAAGGACTGATGTAGACTCTATTTTTCTATTTTTTTTATTTTCTGATGTTTTTGGATTTTTGGATTTTCTGATGTTTTTGGATTTTGATGGATTTTCTGATGTTTTTTGGATTTTGGATTTTCTGATGTTTTTGGATTTTGATGGATTTTCTGATGTTTTTGGATTTTGAATTTTCTAATGTTTTTGGATTTTGGGTTTTCTGATATGATATGAAATGAAATAATCGTAACACTGTACCCAGTAGATAAAGAAGTTTGGTGAAAATCACAAGTAACGCCTGTTTGCCAGGTTTTCATCACTTGTTTTTATTGTGTCCTCTTTCATTTTCTTTTGTATTTTTTTTATTTATTTTTTTAATTATTTTTTTTTCCCTTTTCTGTCATCATGACGCCTGTTTGCCAGGTTTTCATCAAGACAACTTTATTGACCGTGCACTAGATATCCTCAAGTGTAGAATCGCCTGAGATGAATGTTGTTCATGGGCTCCTCCAACATGTCTCCTTCTGGTGTAGATAGTCGGTATGCTCCTGATCCATAGACTGATATGATGACATAAGGTCCTATCCAGTTAGGTTCAAACTTTCCCTTCTTTTCTCTGTCTGCTTGATTTCTAGGGTTTTCCCGTAGGACCAAGTCTCCGATCTGGAAGACTCTAGGCTTAACCCTATGATTATAGTTCCTAGACATCCTTTATTGATAGGCTGTCAAATGATTGACAGCTTGTTGTCGACGTTCATCAAGTAGCTCTAATTCCTGTAGTCTAGAGACCCTATAATCCTCATCTGAAATGAGTCCCTTTAGTGAAACTCGAAGGGATGGAATTTCTACCTCAATAGGTAATATTGCTTCTGATCCATAAACAAGAGCATATGGCGTAGCTCCTGTTGGTGTTCTGATGCTAGTCCTGTAAGCCCAAAGAGCAGGGTTAAGCTGAACGTGCCAATCACATCCCACTTCATTTACAGTCTTCTTGAGAATCTTTAGGATTGTTTTGTTTGAAGCCTCTGCCTGCCCATTACCTTGAGGGTAATACGGGGTTGAAAAGCGATGTTGAATGTGGAACTTTTCACACAGCTCTTGGACGTCTTGGTTTTTGAAAGGCCTGCCATTATCTGTGATGATTGACTGGGGTATCCCATATCTACAAATGAGATAATTAAGAATGAAAGATGATATTTGCTTTCCAGTGATTGTGGTTAAAGGAACTGCCTCCACCCATTTTGTAAAATATTTGGTTGCTGTGATAATGAACTTGTGTCCATTAGATGAAGATGGGTGAATTTTCCCTACCAGGTCTAATCCCCACTGACAGAAAGGCCATGTAGTTGCAAATGGATGCAGCTCCTGTGCTGGTGCATGTATAAGATTGCCATGGATCTGGCATTTTGAACATCTTTTGACAAACTGATAAGATTCTTGCTCCATGTGTGGCCAGTAATACCCCAAACGAAGGAGTTTCTTGGCTAAAGATAATCCACTTGAATGTGTTCCACAAATTCCTTCATGGACCTCATGTAAATCCACTTGAATGTGTTCCACAAATTCCTTCATGGACCTCATGTAAAGCGGAAGCGGATTCATCATGTTCTAAACAACGTAAAAGAGTACCATCTAGGCCTCGACGGTAAAGGGTGTTGGCAATAATGGTATGTTTGGCGGATTGGCGTATGAAGTTGCGCTTTTGGTTGCGAGAAAGATCTGGCGGTAAGATATTATCTTTCAGATAAGTATAAATGTCTCCATAAATGGAAGATTGGGTACTATCCAAAAGGCTTATGGTTTGGGATTTGGGATTTGTGTATGCAGGATTTGATACTTGCTCTACAATAAATCGATAACGATCTTTCATTTCAGGAATTTGTAGAAGAGATGCTATTGTGGCCATGGCATCTGCTGCTTTGTTCTCTGATCTTGGTATCTGCTCAAATTTGATTTCTATAAAGTATTTTCTTAGGTCATCCACCAGCCTTTTGTATAAAATCAGTGTGTCATCCTTAGTTTGGTAATCATTGTTGACTTGGTAGATGATTAATTGGGAGTCTCCATACACCTGTAGTTCAATGATTTTCCATTCAATAGCCACTTTAATTCCAAGGATCAAAGCCTCATATTCTGCCACATTGTTAGTGCAACGGAAGGTAAGCCTGTATGATCGCGGGATTGTGTGCCCAAGAGGTGTGACAAATAGAATTCCTGCCCCTAATCCATGTTGTGTGTAGGATCCATCGAAGTAGAGTTGTCATGGTTGTGTTGTAACGTTGAGGATATCTGCATCGGGAAATTCCATGTTCATAGGATGACTGTCTGATAATGGAGCTTCTACTAATTGATCGGCGATGACTTGTCCTTTGATAGCTCGCCTTTCAACATATTGAATATCAAACTCACTGAGGAGCATGACCCACTTTTCCAACCTTCCTGTTAAAGCTGCTTTGCTCAGTAGATACTTGAGAGGATCAATTTTTGCAATGAGTTTGATAGTGTGAGTGAGCATATAATGTCACAATTTTTGTGTTGCAAATATTACTGCTAAGCATGATTTTTCAATGAAGGTGTAGTTTACTTCATGTCCATTGAGTGTCCTGCTGATATAGTATATTGCTGTTCTTTTCCTTCTTTATCCTCTTGTGCTAGCAAGGCTCCTAAAGAAATATCTGTTGTTGCGATATATAGCAACAATGGCTTGTCTTCACTGGGTGGTACCAAGATTGGTGGTGTCATCAGATAATGCTTGATTTGATTGAAAGTACTCTCACATTGTTCATCCCATTTAAAAGGCACATTTTTATGCAAAAGATGGTTGAATGGATGACACCGATCTGCTAGTTGAGAGATGAATCTTCTGATGGACTATAGTCGGCCTTGTAGAGATCTTAATGTACTGATATTCTTAGGAGGTGGCATTTCCATAATGGATTGGACTTTTGCTGGATCTACTTCAATTCCCTTTGTAGAAACTATGTATCCTAGGAGTTTTGTTGATGTTACTCCAAAGGCACATTTCTTAGGATTCAATCTGACTTTGAATTTTTCCAACCTGTCGAATATTTTGGCCAATATCTCTAGATGTCCTTCCCTGGTGTAAGACTTCGCTAAGATATCATCCACATAGTCCTCCATGAAGGTGTGCATCATATCATGGAAGATTGTTGTCATAGCTCGCTGGTATGTAGCTCCTGCATTTTTTAACCCAAAAGGCATGACGTTCCAGCAAAAGGTGCCCCATGGACATGTAAATGCTGTCTTCTCTTGGTCTTCAGGGGCTATCTTAATTTGATTGTATCCTGAAAATCCATCCATGAGTGATAGCATTTGATGACCGGCTGTGAGATCTACAATCATGTCTATGTTTGGCAAAGGAAAATCATCCTTTGGACATGCCTTATTTAAATCCCAAAATTAGTACATATTCTAATGGTGTTATCTGGCTTTGAAACAGGTACAATGTTGGATATCCATTATGCATAATCAATAGATCTGATGAATCCAGCATCTAGTAATTTCTTCAAATCATTTTTCACTAATAATGCAACATGTGGATGCATTTTTCTCAGCTTTTGTTTTACTGGTTTAGTTCCAGCTGGTAAGGATAAGTGATGCATAATGAGATCTGTGTCCAAGCCTGGCATGTCAGAGTATGACCAAGCAAAATTGATGCATCGTTCTTCAAAGAATTTAATAAAATATGGCTTTTCTGTATCTGTCATGGATGCGGCCAGGTGTAGTATTCTTGCTTTCTCTACTGTGCCAATATTAATAGACTGTGTGGGTTCTATCAACACTGATGATCTTTCATGGTAATGTTGTGGGAGGATGTCAAACCTTCCATCCTTTGGTGCCTTAATGAGGTTTTCGCCATCGGATGTGTTCTTTGTTTTTACTATTTTAGGATCAAATACTGCCATAGAATGGTTTTCACCATTAGATCCATTTTTTTCTTTCATATTTTTGCAACTGGAAGGCTTGGCATCCTCCTGCCTAAAAGCGTCATTAAAAGAAGTATTGGTAGAACAAGTATCAGATTCCTCACAACAAAGGTAGTTAATAATGGAGGAGTCATTGTCAAAAACAGGGAGATTAATAGGATGTTGGGGTTCCCATTCGATAAGTTCGGGATGTAGTAAAGGCAACGAATCATTAGATGGGTTGAGGTCAGCGATAGTGAAAGCTCGGACGGAAATGTCGTCTAGGTTGTTTGTGGTTATGTCGAGGCCTACAAAGGTATTTTCTTCCACATCATTTATCTCAATCGATGTCCGTTCATCTTCACTTGAGTCATCAAAATTTTGTGTTTCAAAGACAATAGGATTAAAGTTTGAGCTTTGACCCTCCTCGTGTTTGGGGGTATACTTTTTGATAATGTCAATCTGAATATCTTCATAGGAAACATCTGATAAGTTGTCCCACTCATACTCATTTGAATCTGTTTCATAGTTATCTCTTATTTGAAGAATACGCTCCACAGTTTTATTGGTGATTTCTGCTTTTGCTTTTTCTGTGTGTCCAGTTTGGACATTCTGTTGAATTGTGAGGACTTGGATTGGTTCTATCACACTTTGTTTCCCTCGATCAAGAGATCCTTGTTCTGCTACATATCCTAGTCCCGTTTTATCCTTATGTTGGAGCGTAAGAGGCTGGATTGGTTCTGTTATGCCTTGTTTCCTTAACCCGAGAGGTCCCTATCCTGAATATCCCATCTTCTCCAGAATAGTTTTTCCTTTCCCATATTGATTTGTTTGTATGATGTTACTTGTGGAAGCGGAAGCTTCTTCATCTTTATAAAGCCAATTTATTATGGCCTTATCTTCTGATTCTTCATCTAAACTCCCAGCTTTTACAAATCTGCCATCTAATGCTGTTGTAGATTGTTCTGAATTGTGGGTGTTTGTAGATGGTTGTCCATATGTTTGTAAAGAGGGTAACATTTGCGATAGATGAAATGAGTGTCCAACACCATATTCACTTATTCCTCTGTCACTTATCTGTACTTCCTTGGTGAATTGTTGTGAGAGTGAAGCCAATTTTTCTTCAACATTTGAAGGGTTAGATTGTGCCACCCTTATCTCTTGTGATTTTTGTTGTTTTGGAAGCCACTTTGAAATGAAGCTCTGCTGTTGCTCACTATCTGTTGTGCTAACTTCTCTGTTGTTAGGTATGAATGTATCCTTGAGATGTCTTCAAGGTATGACAAGCTTGGGTGTCATTGTAGTCTGCTGTGATTGTTACCTCCTGTCCATTGATGGGAAATTTCAGACATTGATGATATGTAGAAGGTACCGCTTGCATATCATGGATCCAAGGGCGTCCCAACAGTATGTTGTATGTTAGTTCTCTATCTAAAACTTGGCAAACCACTTTTTGGACAATAGGCCCAACTTGAATGGGTAATATGATCAACCCTTTAGAGGACCTTTCTTCTTCATCATATGCTTTGATTGTGATTTTTCTTCTTGTATCAATAGCTTCATCTGAGTATCCTAGTGCACGAATCAGCTTTAAGGTACAAATATTTAAACCAGCCCCTCCATCTATCAGGACACGTTTTACATGATGTTTATGGATAAGGACTTCAATGTGAAGGGCGGAATTGTGTGGATGGGTGAGTGATACATCATCATGTTCAGAAAATGAAAGGCAATGAGGTGTAGATAGATGTCCCACCATAGCTTGGAATTGACACACATCCAGATTGTTAGGTACCGTAGTTGATACAAGAGCTTGTTCAAGAACCTCTTTGTGTGATGGGGAAATCTTCAAAAGTTCCAAGATTGATATTTGTGCCAGTATTTTCTACAATTGATCAATGAGGTTATATTGATTGGAGGGAGGATCCACTGATGGGGATGATATTGATGCTCCTTTCAATATAACTTTGGATTGTGCCCTTGTTGTGGCATTAACCGGTTGGTACTCTTGTTTCCCTTTGAGTGTGACTACATTGATTTGGTTTTCAGATTTGTTCATATGTTGTACCAAATTGGTAGATGTAATGTCGTTGTTCTGATTGATTTGTTTGCATAACTCTTCATCCTCCTTGACAGCGGACAAACAAAGGATTGTTGTGTCATAAACATAGCCAACGTTTTTACCTTTGGTGTTTGCGGAAGAAGATTCTCCCTTTCTGATAATTGGGTAGAGGATTTTTGAATGTTGTATGATATTTGTTTGTTTGAGAGCCCTCTACAAATACTTTCTTTTGATCTATGAGGTCTTGTACCGCATGTTTTAATTGCCAACAATTTTCAATCATGTGACCTTTATTTTGATGATAGTGACAGTAATGTAAGTCATTCCACCATGATGGTTTGACTTGAGGGTCCCAATTTCTAGCCTCTTGCACTTGAATGAGTTTTTCATTTAAAAGTTCTTTGAGGACTGATTCCAATGATTGTCCTAATGGCGTGATTTTTTGTTTATTGGATGGTCATTGGAATGATTGGGCTTTTGTTTCCCCACTGTTTTGATTATTTCCTTGATCACTACTTTGTTTGACATTAAAACCATTGTTTTGTTTGTTTGTAGTGGTTGGTGTCAAGGTGAATACTAGTTTAGGTGCGTGTGTATCGATCATGGTATCAGTATTCTTGTTCTTTTGCCAAAATCTTGGCTTTTCGTTGTTGTTGTTAGAGGAATGGTTATTGTTTGAACCTTCAATGAAGTGTTTGATTGTTCCTCTTTTGATTAGAGCCTCTTCGATTTTGAGTCCCTTTTCGATAACTTGTTCAAATGTGGATGGACATTGTAAGTCCAATCTGTAATTCATGTCATCTACTAAGTTATCAATGAACATCTCTATCTTCTCCTCTTCAGGAATAGATCTAGGGTATTTAGCAAATAGCCTTCTCCATCGTTGGAGAAAGGAAAGAAATTTTTCACCTTTTGCTTGTTTGGTGTTGTAGAGCTCTTTTAAGGTTACCCCATGTTGGATGTTGAATGAGAAGTGTGTTATGAACCTATTGATTAATTCTTCAAAGGATTGAATCCCAGGTTCTAGTTTAGAAAACCACTCCATGCAAGTATTCCCTAAGCTCCTTGGAAATAATCATAGTAGGTAAGAGTCCTCGTGTGCGAACTCTATGATCATGGCTCGAAATTCTCGTACGTGATCAAATGGATCGGTTCTTCCATTATACTTGTTGTATGTTGGGTACTCACAATACCTTGGAAATGGTATCATGTTAATGCTTGAGTCAAATGGATAAGGGCAAATGTCTTGTAATAGATATCTCTTTGTTGGCCCTTGTTGGATATTTTGGAATTGTAATTGCAATTGTTGGATTTGTCTTGTCAAAGCATCTATTTGATTTGGATTTTCTATATTAGTTGAATTAGGTGTGGTTGTTTCCTTGAGTTGATTGACATCAAAGTCTTTAGGAAGCTTAGCACCTTTGTCAGCTAATAATAGAAGATACTTTTCCATATCTTGCTCTAGCATCTTTTCCATAAATTTATGGAAATGAGGGTCTTGTTGAACTTTCTCGATTTCCTCTGCAGTTATTTCTTTCTCATGCGAGTTAATAAGAGGATCAGTGTTGCTATATCGTCCCCAAGGGTTTTCTTCAGCCATGGATGCTATTCTTTCATTTTCTTGTTCTTGTTGTTTTTGATATGTTGCTCGTGTGAAAATAGGCATACAAACGTTTAAAGTTTACTCTAGAATTTGATCTTGGATTTGATTGGATAAGTGCCAAGGTTGTTGATTTAAAATCTGATTTCGTCTTATCTAGTTTCATGATGAAAGGATGATAGAATCCTTGATAGGGAAACTTTGACAGAAAATCTCAGATTTTGGTGAAAATGACACTATGCAAGATGCTGCAAGATCTAGGTGTAGGGGTAAAGCTTTTTATTTTGCGTGACTTAAGTGTTTCTGGACTGAAAAAAATGTTTTGGACTGACGGAAACCTTGTATTCGATATGGGCAAACTGACAAAATGTCCTATTAACTCTCTATTTTTTTTGGTTTTGTGGCGCGCTAAAACAGAGACCGGGCGCGCTAAAACAGAGACTGAGCGCGCTAAAACAGATACCAGGAGCACTAAAACAGATACCGGGCGCGCTAAAACTATGACCTTAAGATTTTTAAGACAGAAAAACTATCTTATTCTATGAAACTCACTTGGTCTGGTATCATATTGGATGGCTGGTTGTGGGATGTATTCTGGACGAATTCTCTGACTATGATTGTGGTGTTGCCTAAGAGCTCTTCTTTGGAAATATGCTTGTGAATCTAAGGGAGCTACAGCGTAGTCGTCTGTATAACCTCTAGAGAAATCATGATACCTATGAATAAAAGTTCTATGTTGGAGTAGAACTTTCCTGCTTTGATACAGAAACCTTTGTTTTCTTAGGAGTTGTTTGTATGCAAGTGTTCTCTTTGGTTTTCAGATTCGTTTGGCAAGAGATTTCTTGACAAACTTGGTGGATACCCAATCTCGAATCATGAGAAATCCACAAGTTCTTTGATTTTAAGGATTTTTGTGATGATCTTATCTGAGTTTAATGATAGAAAACATAGCAATCAAGAATAGAATGGTTGTATTTAAAATTATAGAATCTAAACAAGTAGTGTATGTTCTTAAGAATCAATGATTCTTCTTAATTTTCACTGGTTTGATAACAAGATAAAACACATCAAATAGACTCACTCCTAGAGACAAAAGGTCATCGTTATATACTCGAACGGCCCACAGCTTGGAATTGCGTCGACTCACATAGCCATGTCACCCCCTAGAGGGCGCCCGTGTTTTTGTCTTTTCCAGGTGCGTACTCAGAGTGACGGAAGTGGATACCGGATCCCCTAAGCAAACAGTCCTTGGAATTATATGGTGAGTGCTTGAGGGTAGATTCTTCCCCGCCCCTGCACCACCGAGTATTATAATGTTTGGAAACTGACAGTCGTGCTTCTATTTCTAGGTTCTTAGATAGGGTTTCCGTTCGGAGCGGAAATGGATAAACTCTCTCGAGAGACCTCCCAATCTTTAAAACAAAGATTTTGGGGATGGTTATCCTGCACACTTCCGTTGAAAGAGGGTTTCCCCAAATTCACATAAATTTTTAAGTGGGTTGGAATACCATGGCTTTTGGCTGTCCCCACTCAGGTCGTTCCCGTAGGGTGAGTACCTTTTCCCACTACGGCAGGCCTGTCTAAAGGTTTTAAGAAAACTTGAAATTGCATAAAGTAAATGGTGAGTCTGGTATTCTGATGCACCCAGTTAAGGGGAGAGCATAAACCTATCACCCAAACACAGCAAAAAAATGTTGTTCTTTTTAAAACCCAAAAGACAAGTGATTTATTCTAATGGAGATATTGCTCCATGATAAGCATGATGTTCAATTTTTAACTGCCAAAAGAAATGTGACGTTTCTATCCTAGGATTGGTGAATTTTAATCCATTTCTATCCTATGATTGGTAAGTTTTAACCATTTCTATCCTAGGATTGGTAAATTTTAACTAAACAAAAAGACAGAAATGAAATCTGGCCGCGGACGCGTTGGATCCAGATGAAAGAAATGTTTTTAAAGATAAAAAGATGGCGCACTAGAATAGAAACCAGGCGCGCTGGAACAGTAACCCGGTGCGCTGGAACAGTAACCAGGGGCGCTGGAACAGTAACCGGGCGCGCTGGAACAGGAACCCGACGCGCTGAAACAGACCCCCGGCGCGCTGAAACAGACCCCCGGCGCGCTGCAAAAACTCACGATCCCGCGAAAACTTTCACGCCGATTCCTATACGACACAATTTTCAAAATTTTAGTAAAATATGGGGTATTTCCCCACGGTGGGCGCCAAATTGTAAGCTGTAGAATGGGGGAAACAAGCTAAACTATGCATCTACGCTTCTAAATAAGATAATTGCATCTAAAACTTAATAAATTTAAACTAATTTAAACTAGAAAGCTTCAGAAATCTATCTTATTGCTCTCTAACTCTAAAGACTTCTCTAATTTACTTAGCTCTCAGATTCATAAGCTAATAAAACCATTAAAGTGACACTTAGAGAATGAGAAATGAATTATTCTACTCTAATATGATCTAAATGTGCAAATTGTATTCTAATGGCAGCCATGACTGCAAATGCTGGATGCTGGATGAATGCTGGATGAATGCTGGAATACTGGATGGTTTGGATGCTTGAATGCTTTGGAAACCTGCAGAGTAAGATTGCATTAGTCTATATCATTTTCTTGTAGCCCAAGAGCTATATTTATAGCTTTCACGGCAGCACAATTGCACAGGAAACCGGGATGAGGGGCTGTCATTTCCTCTGGAGAATCCAAAGGCATGGGATGAGAAGAAGGAGCTGATCATGGAGAATGGTTTCTCCCCATGAAAACACCAGGCAAGATAAGAGGGAAGGTGGGTGGAAGGTTGTTGAGAGAACTTCCTGCAAATTTTTCCTGAAGCTTTCCCGTGAATGGCAGTGCCATTAATTTGATTGGTGAGAAATAAATATTTATTGGTGAGTGAATAGTGCAAATTTTATGCATAAATTTAAATATTTTTAATTTATTTAAATTTAGCAAAAGGAGGAATAAATAATTTAATAAATCAAACTATAGGGTTTGTTTTATTAAATTAAAAGGAGAATGATAATTAAATAAAAGATTTTTAGCAATCTTTATTTAATTAAGAAGAAATGTGATTTTAAATAACACAATTTATTTAAATTGTGTATTTAATTTTAAGATAGAAGAAATAATGATAACAATTAAATAAAACAAAGTTTTTAATTTTGTTTATTTAATTAAGAGAGAAATAATATGATGAAAATGATAATAATTAAATAAAACAAAGTTTTTAATTTTGTTTATTTAATTAGGAGAGAAAAATAGAAGAATTATAAATGAACTTAATATAAATAAATATTTCTATTTATTTACTAAGTAGAAGAATTTAAGATTAATTAATCAAATAAGTCGTATTCAATTAATTAGATTCTCTAGACCATTTTTAGGTGTTTACAGTAGGTGACCGTGCAATAGAAAAAATTTCCAAGCACCAGGATGTAGTAAAGAGATGGTTCAACCACCGAGCCAAAATCAAGGCCTTTTGAATTGCTGATCTAGTCCTATGTTGGGGACAAGGCCCACAAAAATAAAGGAGGACAACAAATTTGACAAGCTTTGGTTTGGCCCCTTTCAGATCACTGAGATCCTTGGAGACAATGCTTTCCATCTAAAGACCTTAACTGGTGAAGATATCTCGTTGCCTATTAACGGGCAGCACCTAAAGCATTACTTTCAAACCTAAGCTATTTTGAGCTACTCTTTTTAAATAATTATACATAGGTTAGTTTAGGTTGTTTTTGGTTTACTTTTGTTTCACTGCTTTGCGTCATTTTCATTTTTCTTGCTTCTCGATTGTCTTGTTTTGATGAGAGTGTCTCTTCATTTCTATTGTGGTTGTCATGCTTGTTCGATGAATGATTCACTTTGCTTCCTGCTCTTAGTGTTTTTTGGCTAAATATTCACTCTCAATCATTGGTCTCTGATCACTGCTATGGGATGACTTCCTCATTTGAATTATGTCTTAGAACTCAACCCTTGGTTGAATCTTCCTTTTACATTCATCTTATATCTTGCACAAAATGCATATTAACTATTTCCAAAGTTTTGTACAATGGATGTTATGATGACTTAGTGAGCGAAAAATCTTAAGTCCGCTCTAGTGATCACTATGGTTCCCAAACCCATAGTAGGCTTCAATGCTTGCTTGGTTGAGCAAAAGGATAAAATGTGAAAAGAAATATCAAAAGAAAGAAAATAAATGAAAATTTTGAAATCAAGTAGCCATATGGGCACGTGGATAGCTCTGTCGGGACTATGGATGCCTAGTCGGTAGTAGATCAATATCCGTGGGGTCACAGTGACAACTCTGCCAAGGCTATGGATGCCTAACTAGTAGCGAGACAATGTCTAGGTTACTTTTGGGGTTGGATGATTCATGTAGCTCGCTTGGTTAGAGTAGTTGCCACTTGTCATAGTTTTTGGGGAAAGGAAATGAATTCACTACACACACAATTCTGAGATTCTTCATGGGTTGACTCAACTAAGGACCCTATTCTCCTAGCTCACTTTTGGAAGTCGGCCCCTAGTCTACAAAATAAAAGATTTTGGGTTTTGAATGAGTACTTATCTTCAGAATGCTTGAGATTGTTCCCTAGTAGAGTCTCCATTTTTTGTTCCCTCAGTACACGTGCCCCATTTGGAACGGGGACTCTCTCTTTCCTTTTCCTCGCCGAGTCACTTTTGTTGTCACCTCATTTTGTGTGCCCCCTGTTTTGGTATCTAAAATGGTCGGTGAACCTCAAAGAGTCATATCAAGTTGGCCATGTCTCACCCCCTCAAATTTTCTAAGTCCTATGTCTTTGTGGGGACCCCTTTGGCAGTTTTCCTCTGCCTTTCATACTAGCATCCCTTAAGCCCTGTGGGTCCGCCCTTGTGCGTTTCCCCTAGCAGGCTTCCCTATTACATTCATTGTGTTGAATGGCCAAAGGACCCCATCCTTTCACAGCTCAGGATCTTCCACTTTAAGTGTCATTTCCCCATGTTTTTGATGATTAAGTCTAAACAACCATCCTTGAAACCCATTGGGTCTGCCCTGTCAGGTTTCCTCTATCGGGTTTTTGTTGCTTCATCACCATTTCAAAGAGTCTTTCTCGGGAAACTTCTCTTCCATTAGGTTCTAGGGTTATCTTCGTCAACTGTTTTCCACCAAACGTTCTTCAGCCTTCTCTTGATGGCATTCCGTTTGCGGGGCCTAATCTCCCTAGCATCGCCTATTTATTGTTGAACTTTTAAGTGTCCTTCAACTAACGATGTTCTGGCCTTCGAAATCCAAACTCTTCAATGTCATCTGACAATCACCACAGTTAAACGTCAATCCATCGACGTCCTCCCAACTGTCAAACCCTAGCGCTCCAACAGTCGTTTTCAAATCGATGCTCACCAACATTTTATTTTTTGTACTTGCATTTAATAGTCAGCATTTCATGTCCTATTTTCTATAAATAGGTAAGTTTGAGTTGTCATTTCCACTCACTAGTTTGTCAGAATGAATCAGAGAGCTACCCTATGATCACCAACTTCAATCCCAATGGATCCTCGCACCAATTAAAGCAATTTGTTGATTGATTTCTTCACCTCCTTCATCAGGTTCTAGAGGTGAGTTGGTCGTCCACCCTCCTATTTTGTTTTTCTTGGTTTTTGGTAAAATGAATAATTTTGAAAGGAGAAAAACACATTCCCTAGATAGAGAAGAACATTGCACCTAAAACCCATGTGATGGAAAATTAAAAAGCCATTCAAAATCACCTAATAAACAACCATGAAACCTTGTACTCATAGCATCGTTCTTCTGTCAAAGTGTTAACACTCTATGGGTTTGGAAATTCTCTCTGCCATTGCCAATACTTGAAAACTGAAGACAACTTACATGCAGTGAAATGCTCTTTTGGGTCCACTATCGTAGATCACCCCCACCTTCCCGCCATTTAGACTTGGTACAACTCACACCAAAATCCTAGCTATCTAGGTCTGTCCAAGTCTGCACCCGCAAAACTCCATCCCCAGGGCACTGCTCGCAAGCCACCATTTTAAATGGAATTCTAAGCCTATCCATCTATCTTTCAAGCCCCGCTCATTCATCCGTTGTGTGACTAGACTTGAAATGACCACACCTTAAACATCCTCTAGGTCCTGATTCACAGACCTCTGTCCGCAGACCGCCAAGATGACATTTCCATTCCTTACATATTTTTGGTAGCGACCTTCTGCCCTTCATGTTCTGTTCATCTGACGGTTGTTTGAAGCATAAACAAAAAACCACCAAGTACTTAGCCTCCCTTGGACCCCTAGCCTCGAGCCTCCATGAGTGGGATTTTGTCATGTCCCAGTCGTTACCAAGGAGAAAATTACCTTCATCCTCCTAGCTTCCAGAACCTGACCTCCCATTTACTGATGAAAAGTGAAAGAGAAAACACTAAACCATGCCCTTAATCAAACTCGGGCCCTTGGATTTCCTACAGCAGACTTCTGCATGTTGTCTTCCATTTCAAACAGAAAATTCCCAACGTCTTTCTACCCCCTCGAGCCTGAAATGTGCAAATTCCAAGTTATGAGTTCGATTGCCTTCTAGGCCTATAGATCCCACTAGGAGGAACTCCACCCCAGGAATGTCATTTCACCCAAGTCATTCCAAACAACAAACCTTAAATGGCCAAGCTTCTTCCTGAATCTAACCTCCTAAACGATGATCCAAATGACTTCTAACCTAAAAGAAAACTTTGACCCATGTGCCAAAATGGCCTCTTCTCCTTAGTGGACTCCCATAATTTGACCAAATCCAAGGGCGGATTGAAACTTGTGGTCCACCCTACCCTATTTTCCCTTCAAAATAGCCATCCAGCTAGGGAAGTCTGACCCCTAGGCCCCAGATCATCCAAACTCCCTCCTATGAACTCCTATTGCCTTTTGTTATATTCCTTAAATGATGATTTATCCAATCTAATGTTGTCTTGCAGGGT
Organism: Sequoia sempervirens; assembly: GCA_007258455.2. NCBI lineage: Eukaryota > Viridiplantae > Streptophyta > Pinopsida > Cupressales > Cupressaceae > Sequoia > Sequoia sempervirens. The sequence continues at coordinate 156,010,622 of VDFB02000363.1, read as the reverse complement.
TTTGACTAACATTCCATGTATTTTATGCTTGAATGTGTTTGTTGCCCCTTTGGTTACAGGATATATAGAATCAGGTGTCGGACCTTTGAGATTCGTTGTGGAGAAAGAAAAAGGAAAGAAAACAAACAAAGCACCCCATAGGAAAGAAGATAAGGATCAGATGAAATATCAGTTCCAAGGGGAACCATAAAAATCTAAAGTCACTACAGAGTGGAAGGAGGTCTTTGACACAAACATCAGGTATGTAGACCTCGATGAATTCATGCAAAGGGTCAGGATCAACCCTAAAATAGAGAATGCAAGATTGATTAGAGGCAGTGGGTTAGCCAAGGCTACAGGCTTCCCTCCCACTCTTGTCGCCCCCGAACTAGTAAAGGGCTTGCAAGGAGGCATACTAGCTAGAGACCTGAAAAATAGTAGAAAAATATGGAAATGTGTTAGCTAATATGTCCACTCAAGCAATAACCAAAACCTTTCATATCCCTACCTTTGGGGAGATGGAATTTCCAACCATAAAGGAGTTCAGGGCAACATGGGAAGAGGACCCACTCAAATGTAAGAAACTCATAAATCAGCTTTGGCTTAAGCAGAAGGGAGGTAGTGTTGCAAAAGTTCCCCAGGAGCTCTTTCGCAGTGACTTTTATGAAGACTACCATGATTTGGTGACCCTGCTAAGAAAAGTAATGGGCCTTCCTATGACTTCTTACTTCCAAGAATGGATGGTATATTTCATTGAAGAGATTCTTCATGGATAAGAAACCAAGTTTTACTAGGGCGGGATAATCAATGATTGCTTCCATGAGAAATTTATGGCCATAAATAAAACCTATAGATTCTATATGACATTATACTTGGTCTATTCATTGGCTAAACAAAGGCAATACAGAGGCTTGTTCAGAGCTTCGGATGAGGAACCAAGTAGGGAGCTAAAATTTTATGACAAATACCCTCAGTTAAAATTTTGAAACTTCAAGAGGGATTATTGTAGGGTCAATGACGCTTTCATAGGTCATATCATCAAGTTGCTCAGGGGTGACTTTGAGAGGCGAGTCTCCCATAGCACCAATGCATTTCTAAAATATTTTTCCTTTCTATTCATCTAGTATCCAAAGTTCATATATATTTTTGCAAAAGACTTCTCAAAAATACCAAACAAGCTGCCCTGGTATCCTAATGACCGGATAATACTATTGGATCTCTCTCGGTAGCTATGGCATTTGCACACCCTCTTGAGTATCAAACATAAGGCAAGGATTCCTTATCCCCTCTCCTTCGGCCAAGGGTTATACGAACTCCATACCTCTCAGTGCACCGACAATTCAAAGAAGGAATTGGTCGAATACCATTTGAGACTCCACATTGCCCGACCACGAATGGATCCTTATGCCCATATCAAGAAAAATATTGGACCTGAATATGCCCATCTACATAGCATTGAAGATTTTTGGGCTAATTTCAAAGATTACAATGAAGTGCAGATGATGCATTATATGCGGATGACTGCATACTTTGTAAATAGGATCAATCTATTCCCAGTACCTAACCAAGTGGAAGAAGATAAAAGCATGGTCATAGATCCTCGATACAACACAATTTCCAACCTTTTGTTGCATCTGATTGATTGGGATGAGCAAGAATTTGATGACCTTGACATCCTAACCAAGCATGTCATGGCTAGAAGAAGAGAATGGATTGATGGGAAAATTACCCAATTGAAGTAGCAAGGGGTCACTTTGAACTATGAGGAGCTCAAGAACAAGCCAAGTGAAACAAACAGTGGGATAGTTGTTGCCCCATCAAGAGAGACTTTGAAATCCCCTCTAGTTACCAGTTCAAGAAAAAGAAAAGAGACCAATGAGCAACAGCCCAATCCCAAAGTATATGCCAGAAAGGCTACTGAATTTGAACCTTCCAAGAAACATAAAAATTCCAATAATGTCACAGAGATGCTTGTTATTCAAGAAGATCTACTCCATGAGGGAGAGGAAATGGAGGCTGAGCAACTAAAATCTCCACATGCAGCCTCCAACATTGTTTCCCTTTCACCTACTTAAGAAATGGTTGCTACTTCCCCGACCATGGTGGACATCTCAATCCACCTTACCTCTTCCCCACCTATAGGGCAGGTTGTAATGATCGACTCTTCTTCTGCCACCACTTCTCTACTCCCTTCTACTCCCATGTCCCCGACCACATCCCTCTCATTAGTGACAACAACAATTCCAATACCTACACTCTCACTTCCAAAGGCATTTTCACGGCACATAAAGAATGTTCCTTTAAAGATTTCTAAAACATTGATGAATCTTGTCATCCAAGCTACCTTGGCACAAGTTCTTGCCAACATTCCTACCTCTACTCTTCCAACTAAACCACTAGAAATGAATTCCATGATAAAAATATCCTAATATTTGGAGAGGCAGGAAAAGGAACTAACAAATTCATTGGAGGAAGAAGTAGATGACTAGCATGAACACCCAAAGCACTAGCACTTGCAAATTGATAAGGTAGTCCGTGAGGGAGAGGAAACAGAGTCCTCTAAGGGTGATGAAGAAGAATATTTTGGCACCAAATATATTATAGAAGCCTTCAATATGGACCTGTAAGAAGAGCTAGCTTGGAAGTTAAGGGATGTTGGAGAGGAAGTGGAAAGACCACCTCCTGAAGAAGAAAAAGATTCTGGTGATAAAATGGAAGACACTAAACTTCCAACTGGGGAGCAAGAAGAAATCCCTAAACATGGTGAAGAGGCACCTCTCTCAAAAGGTTAGGAAGAACAAGAAAAGAAGGAACATGAAGATGTGCCACCTCAATGTGAGGAGGAGGAGAGTAAGGAAGAAGATAAGCCCCAAGAAGAGTATGTACCTAACAAGAGTCTGAAGATGAAGCAGCTCGAAGAAAAAGTCCACAAAGAAGAGAAGGAAGAAAATGATTCTGAAGGGGAGGACAATCCCAAGAAACACACACCCACCAAGTCCCCGATCAAAGACACGGTGTTCATCTGAGACTCTGATGAAGAAGGAGAAGACATGAGGATGGAGCAAGAAGCTCCAAGAGATAAAGAGATTGAAGTTAGGAGGGGCGAAGAAGAGGGTGATCATGAATCACCCAAGAAAGAGTCTCAGATGCCTGAATGGCTGGGAAAGAAATTAGAAAAGAAGGCTCTAGCTCCCAAGGATCCAAGGACAAGATTGGAGGCCATCTTGGCCCAAGCTCAAATCAACACCAAGAAAGAGAAGAAACCCAAAGTTAGATCCAAGCTAACAATGGACACTTCTAGATCTAGGACCGTGTAGGTAGCCATTCCTTTGGTGGGAGAAGAAGAAATAAGCTACAATGTCTCCACCATCGACTTGGGAACAGCCACCAGAGAGCATAAGGTAGACCACCTTCAGGATTTTTTTGCCATGGTTGTGCATTTGATACAGCAGGATAAGATCTCCAAGGAGGAACTGAAGGCGTAGGTGGTTGATTTGATAGATTATATTCAACAATGGTCATCAACAGATGAGCTCCCCACTACATCCTCAGTGCCACCGAAAATATTGTCCCATAACCACATTGACAAACTTGAGAAAAGAAAGAAGTGGACTAAGACTACAAAATATTGGTTCCAATGGGTCCTATATATTGGAAACATGGGTATCAATCATGTTTTCAAGATAGCAAATAAATTCTTGGAAGTCCAGAAGTCCCTTAAGGGAATGGGGAAGTTCAGCACTGACTTCCTAGGGATATATGAATCCACCTATCCTAAGATTGAGGCTATCCTCAAGCTGCCTCACAAAACATGGAAAGAAGACCTTGCATTCCTGGAGGATGATAATTGGCTAGTGGATAAGTGGAAGTTGGAATTTGAACATAGGAAAGAGATACTGGAGCAAGTACTTTGTAAAGTGGAGCCAGACATTGATTGGGCCAAGGACATTAGGGCCAATTGTGTTGAGTGTCTAAAATTGATGACAATCTATGATGTGTTAGTCGTCGAGATTGATCCCGGAAAGGTAAATCCTTATTTCCATAAGAGGATGGAAGACGGGATGTCATGTGAATTCACCACAGATTTTATGAATTTTGTTGCTCGGGATTTTTCCCCATCTCAGCAGGTCAAGGACAATACAGCTAAGTGTGATGAATATTGGGATACACTTACAAGCCAATCTAAACAATGGAACTACCAGGTGCTCCAATCTAGTATAATGGAGATCAAGAAACTTCAGACAATAATTAGAAAATTCATGGAATATGTTACTTTGAAGAAGGGGGAGGGAAACCCAATCGTTGATGAGAAGCTCCTCACAGAATAGCTATAGCAAAGGCAATCAGCTAGAAGAAAAAATGCTACAGTGCTGCCACAAGAGGAAAAAATATGGAAAAAGACAAGGAATGTATTTTAAATTGTAATATATTTGGGGGTAGGTGAAATCCTAGTTTGTAGTGAATCTTGGCCATTCATTTTTATTTTTGAACACTATAAATAGGGGGTATCCTCTCATTTTTCAAAGAGGGTTGAGTTGTTGTAATGACATGCTACAAAAAATTTAATAGAAGTTCATTGTCTTTTGGTGGACTCTTGAGTTTGTATTGTTTGTTTCATGATTCATCTCCCATATTTAGTTGATTTAGTTAGATTTACTTTGTTGCTCTTCATGGTCTTAGATTACTTTGATAGATTTAGTAATGTTGTTCAATGGTTGTGTAGATTTCTAATGTGTTGATGCCTTTCTTGTCCATACTTTTTGTTGTTTACTACTGATAGATAGTTGTGTAAAGTTAGTTTGGACATAAACTAAAAGCCACTCCAAACTTTTATTTTTTGTTCATGCATGTTTATGGCGAATGAATGGTAGAACATTTGTAGTCCTTAAAAGCTAGCCCAAGTCTCATGATACTATGATTTTTTTGGTTTAAGGAAATTGTCCACTGTAGAACCCTCCATGATCACTGTTCATAGTTAGTTTTAGATCCAGGAACCTCTTCTCTTCCCTACCCTTTTCCTTTCTTTTTTTTTTATAAGTGACCTATGCTAAGGTTCATTGTACATTGTAAAGATAAATCTTAAGATAAAATAGGAGTAATGATTGTTGTTCAAACCTGCAACAAACTACACTCTAACTTCCCATCTTAGGAACTCCATTTCAAGATCCATTTCGTATCCAGCCCAAAAAACATAAGCCTGCATTGTGATTAGCAGTAATATCACATAAAACATCAATTGAGAAATCCCATGCACGTGATGACCTGACACCCAAGAGACCTTGGGGTAGCAATTAGTAACTTGCTTGCAAATTTCTACCTTTCAAGAGAGGTAATGCATCTATGCACTTCCTATGTTGAGAAAGTGCTAAAACACCCATCAACAAGGGGATGCTCGACTTTTGGGACTTTTTAGATTCTTGGATTTGTTTTGATCTCGATTTTGGATTCTTGGATTCTTGGATTTTTGGTTTTGACCTTGATTTGGTTTCAGATTGTTTTGATTTTGGATAATGAACAAATAGATCCCAAGATGTTGGATGTTATCTATGGGATAGACTTGCTCACAAGATGATAATTTGACTAAGTGTAGGGAGAAGGATTCATCTACCCACACCTAACCAAACAAGATTATTTGATGATAATTCAACTAAGCATAGGGAGAAAGATATATCTACACATACTTAGCCAAACAAAATGTTTTGATGTTTTGATTCGAGGATTTTGATTCATGGATTTTCCAAAAAGTCTAGCATAAAGGATGGTTTCAAGATTTTCAAGAGTTGTTGGTGGGGTGATATTGGTTTGATGTTTAAAAGATGGATGAAGGTTTTGATTTGATCCTATGTATACCTAAAAAAGACTCTTGTTTTACAAGACCTCAGTTTTGAAGAACACGCTTTACTTCTCATACAAGATGCTCAAATTTTCGAAAAGGATTTGGATTTTGTTGATAAAATAATTCATACAAATTGGGATTGTTCCTTGATGCTCTTCTATAAAAATTGAAGGTCAATCTTTCTCTAAATTTGTAGAGCATGGACAACCTTTTCTTGTGATATTTTTGATTGAGACCTTTGGATTTTGGTTTTCAAACTTTTATCTTTCAAGAAATCATTTGTAAGAACACATGTGTGGGGTCGAATTGTTATTACTTTTCTTAGTGACTTTTTTTACCACAAACAATTTTTTATTAGGTTTCTTCAAACTAAATGTCTAATGTCTTAACTTCTTATCATCTCACAAAGTGTATTATGTGGAAATCAAGGGAATTAAGGAAAAAATTTCCTATTGTTGACTTTATTTGAAATATAAATTCAAATGTTTAGAAACCTCTAAGGATAGAATCCTTAGGGAAAGCAATAACACTTGAATTTTGTCAAAGATATTTGCTTCCTAAAGGGTTTGAAGTTTGATGATAATGTTGAATGTTTGTTTTCCAAATGTTTACGATCAAGCAAAGTGTTTTGATTCCAAGAACATGCACAATCCTATGGATATGAAACATGGTATTTGTTGAGTTCCAACTTGGATAAAATCCAACTACACATACTCTTAGTAGATGATTAGATGTTTGACCACACAGGCTCCCCCTTATAGTGCACCCGCTTCTCAGGTCATCCAAGCATTAGTACCCATGAAACTCCCATGGCATACTTTTCACCTATACTAAGAGTCGTAAAAATGTGGGACAACTTCAGAACGGTCGTTCTTTCACCAACAAATAGATCAAGGATTTTGGCCTTTTCTAAACAAGGATTTTAATGCGGGCATTTTGTTCATGGGGGACCATCCATGCCATGAGAGACCATTGCTACCCTTCTCATTGGAATAATCCTTGTGATACTTTCCTTTCCTCAAGTACCCACACTTATATACCGATTGGAAGTCGCTTGGCTTTAGCATGTTCCCAGTTGGGTCGTTCCTTTGGGTGATTACTGTTGGATGTTGTGGTTGTGTTGCTGATATGTGGTTGTCATTGATATCAACACTATTAGCATTATTGTATTGAAGGTTGTATATGTCGAGGATATTGATAAAATTGTTGAAGGAAGACTTGTAGGTTGCCAGTGGAACTGTGTAGGTCAAGAAGGTGTTATGTTTTGTACGTTGAAGATCAGTTGTTGTGGACTAAAAGATTTATTTTTGTGAGCATCTAGATCATCTACCAGAATTTTTAGAGGTTCGTGTGCAGATTTGATTGTGTTATGGATAGTTGTGTTATGACAGTGTTTATGTGGTCTCTGTCAGTATTCCTGATTGAAGATTATGTAATTTTGGTAATCTCGGTTGTTGTGGATGCTTCTCTGTTAGTTCTTGTTTGTGGATGCTTCTATATTTTGCTCTATCTTTTTTGCATGCCACATTGATCGGTGTGCTCATGGTCAGTAATTTTTCTTATGTATGTTTAATTTTTGTGCTCTTGGCTGACATGGTGGCTGTAGCATGTTTTGGATCCATGAACATTAAAATTTGAATGTTTGGAATGCTCGAGGAGGTTGTTTTAAGTCTTTATTACATTGTGTTCGATGGTGTTTGATTCACATTGAAAATGCATTTGTAAATTTGGGCCGACATTATGTATATGTTTTATATTTTGTTTTGGCCGATGAAGTTTTTGATGTAATTCATGTTTCGGATATATAAGAGCAACTATTTGTTCAAATTGAAATAAGTAGAGTGTGAAAGTGTGAAGTGTGCGAGTCTTGTGTGTGAATATTGTTCAGATCAATTGAAGGTAGAGAAAAGTGTGAAAGAAGAGTGAAGAGGGTTGAAGAAGTGTTCATGTGCATAACTGGAATTGTAACCTGGAATTAGTAGATCCTATTTTCTTAGTTCACAATCTAGATGGTTTTAATCCAAACCTTTCTTGGGTAGTGAGACCTCTTGTAATTGAATAGTGAGCTCTAGGCAGTGTGCCTGAATGCATGTCCATTCCCATTGATACTTCTTTATACTTTTAACAAGGTATAATCTTGTGTACTGACATACACCATGGCTTGTCCCTTAATAGGGTTTCCACGTAAAAAAATTTGGTATTCTCTATGTGTCTGATGTGCTGATTGTTTATGGTTTATTTTTCATTCATCAAATCTGAGATTAAAGTTAAATTAATTTTGAAATGTTAAATATTTTGTGACAACTTATTCACCCCCCTCTCAATTGTTTGTCCTTGTTTTTCCAAAAATTGGTATTATAGTAGGTTCCTCAAAGAATTTTAAAAGCTTGAGGTGATCCGAGATGGCATCATACAAGGATAGTCCTAGATTTGATGGAACAAATTACTCACTATGGAAATCCAGAATGGAATGTCATTTGAGGTGTCTTGGTGAACCCTTTTGGAAGATTACAAAGAATAGATATATTATTCCTCATAATGGTCCTTCCACTCCTGGTAAGGTTAAAGAAGCTAAGAATAATATCAGGGCCATGGAAGCTTTACTGAGTGCTCTGAAAAATTCAAAAATGACAAATGTGATAGGTCTAAAGATAACTCATGAGATGTGGATGAAGCTTGAAACTTTGCATGAAGGAGATGTGCATGTGAAGATGGCTAAGCTATAGAGTTTGAAAGGAAAGTATGAAAATTTGAAGATGGGTGAAGATGAAAATATTTCTTCTTTTATGCAAAGAGTAAATGAACTTGTGATGGGTATTAGATGTGCTGGCGGTACCCTGGAAGAGAAAGAAATTGTAGCTAAAGTACTCACATCGTTTCCTTCCTCCTACAAAGAAAATGCTCATGATATTGAAGAATTCAGATCAGTAACAAATGTGACAAGGGATACACTGATTGGTAAACTTGTTGCCTTTGAGTTGAGTGAATTTGGTGAATCTATTCCCAAGACTGAAATTGCATTTAAGGCTACTATATTTGGAAGAAACAAGAAAAGATATGATCTAGGAGAGTGCTCCAAAGAGTCATTCAAGTATGAGGAAGAAATGAAACAACTTGAAGATGAAGAAAGAGAAGTAGAAGAGTTGGAAGCACTAATTGTGAAGAAAGAAGGTAGAGGACAAGGTAAGTATAAAGGAATGTTGCCTATTAAATGTTTCTCTTGCAATAAATAGGTCATTTTGCATCAAGGTGTCCTAAAAGAGTTCCTAGGACTAAGCCTAACAAATCTACATTTCAAAAGAAATGTTACTATGCTGAAAAAGGAGTGACTAATGAAGAGTCTAATAAAGATAATGGAAATGAAGATGAATGGGTGTTCCTTGCTATCAGGGAAAATGGTTTGGTGGCTATTGAATCTACTAAAGTTAAGAAAGCTCTTGTAGCTCAAATTGTAGAAAATGATGAGTTGGTTATTGACAGTGGATGCTCACATCATATGATTGGTGAAAAAAGAAAATTTGTAAGTCTAGAGAAGTATGACGATGGGGTTGTAAGATTCAGAGATAACAATGCTAGTGTGATTCATGGAAGAGGATCTATTTGTCTTGGTGGTAAGCATAAAACTGATGAAGTCCTTTATGTTGAAGGCTTGAAGCACAATCTGTTGAGTGTTGGATAGATGGTTGACAAGGGCTATGATCTTTAGTTCAAAGGTGGAAGATTGAGGATACTTGGAAGTTCTAGAAATGTAATTGCTTCAAGTAAAATGACAAAAGGTAATATTTTTCACTTAAATGCTGCTAGTGAAAGTTGTTTAATTGCTCAAGTAGATGAAAGCTAGTTGTGGCATAGGATCCTGTGTCATGTGAATTTTGAAAACATTGTAAAAGTAAGTTCCACTCAAGCAATAAGAGATCTACCTAAGCTAGTGAAGCCTGCTAACACAATATGCAAGGAATGTCAAATGAGAAAATAGACAAGAGTTTCTTTTCAAAGCAAACATCATCATTCTAATGGGATACTGGAGCTGGTACATATTGATTTGTGTAGTACCTCCAGAGTTAGAAGTCTACAAGGAGAAAGGTACTTTATGTTGCTTATTGATGATTATTCTAGAATGATATGGGTTTCTTTCTTAAGAGAAAAATGTGAAGCATTAGAGAAGTTCAAAAGTTTCAAAGCTATGGCAGAGAATGAGATAGGTCTAAAAATAAAATTCCTAAGGTCAGAAAAAGGTGGTGAGTTCACTTCCTAGGAGTTCCATTCTTTCTGTGAAGAGAATGGAATCAAAAGTCAGTTATCTGGTCCCCAAACCCCTCAACAAAATGGAGTTGTTGAGAGAAATAACAAAACAATTTTGGATGTTACTAGAACAATGATGATAGAAGGAAATGTGCCTCACATCTATTGGAGAGAAGTTCTAAACACTGTTATGTACACTTTAAACCAGGTAAATGTCAATGGTATCTCTAGTAAGACTCCTTTTGAGCTATGGTTAAATTTTAAGCCTACTATTAAATATTTCAAGATCTTTGGAAGAAAATGTTACATTAAGAGAGATGAGGATATGGGAAAGTTTGATGCAAGAAGCAATGAAGGAATCTTTCTAGACTACTCTACTAAAAGCAAGGCCTACCGGTGCTAACAGAAGATTAAGAAAAATGGTTGAGAGTGCAAATTTCAGAGTTGATGAGGACTCTGCTAAATCATCTAAATATTGTGGATATGATTCAGATGACCAGGAAGACAATACAAACAAAGGAAAAAATGCTCAAACACATAATCAACTTCAAATTGTTCCATTTGTTCTGGTAAATCAAGGTAGTCAAGAAGCAGAGACAAGTGCAAGTGCAGAAGAAAGAACAAAAGAACCAGAAGTTTGAGAAAGTTCTAAGGTTCCAAGGTATGTAATGCTAAGTCATTCTGAAAATAAAATTATAGGATACAAGAATAAAGGTGTGCAAACTAGAAGAAAGATTGCAGAAGAGTATTGCTTGATTTCCAACATTGAGCCTAAAGATGTTAATGAAGCTTGCAATGATGAGCATTGGATGGAAGCAATGAAGGAAGAACTTATGCAGATTGAAAAGAATGATACATGGATACTTGCTCCCAAACCTAAAGACAAAAATGTGATTGGTACTAAATGGGTCTTTCTGAATAAGTTGAATGAACAAGGTGAAGTGGTCTGGAATAAAGCAAGACTGGTATGTAAAGGGTATTCACAAATGGAAGGTATTGATTTTGAAGAAACTTTTTCCCCTGTTGCCAGAATTGAAGCTGTAAGATTATTTCTTGCTTATGTCGCATACAAGAACTACAAAGTTTATCAAATGGATGTGAAGTCAGCTTTTCTAAATGGTGGGCTAGAAGAAGTATATATTGAACAACCAGATGGATTTCAACTAACTAATAAGGAAGACATGGTTTTCCAATTAAAGAAAGCTATATATGGACTCAAGCAAGCCCCCAGAGCTTGGTATGCTAGACTAGATAAATATTTACTAAAGCTTGGATTCAATAAAGGTACTATTGATAGCAACTTGTATTTCAAATTGGATCATGATAAAGAATTGATTATTGAGGTCTTTGTTGATGACATTATTTTTGGAGGAGATGATAATCTATGTATGAATTTTGCTGATGAAATGAAGAGTGAATTTGAAATGAGTATGATTGGAGAGAAGAAGTTATTTTTGGGATTGCAAGTTTCTCAGTTAGACAATGGAATTTTCATATCTCAGTCCAAATATGTGAGAGAGTTGCTAAAGAAGTTTGGCATGGATGACTCAAAGCCTGTTGGTACTCCCATGGTAACTAGATGCAAGTTAACATAGAATGATGATTCTCCTAAGGAAAATCAAACAAGATACAGGTCAATGATTGGTGGATTTCTCTACTTAACTCAAACTAGACCAGATATTATGATATTTGTATGTATGGTTGCTAGATTTTAGGTTGATCCAAAAGAATTTCATGTGACTATTGTAAAGAGAATCTTCGGATATCTAAAAGGAACAGTTGACTTTGGGCTTTGGTATCCTATGGATGATGATCTTACTTTGAATGCATATACTGATGTGGATTGGGCAGGAGATATAGATGACAGGATGAGTACTAGTGGTGGTGCCTTCTTCCTAGGGAAGAAGTTGGTGTCTTGGTTGAGTAAAAAGAAAATTTTCATTTCTCTATCTACTGTTGAGGTAGAGTATATTGTTGTTGCAAATAATTGTACTCAAGTGGTGTGGATGAAACAGATGTTGAAAGATATCAGAGTAGTATATGATGAACCTATTTCCATATATTGTGACAACTCAAGTGAAATCAACATATCAAAGAATCTGGTGCTACACTCTAATACCAAGCATATATCAATCAAGTTTTACTTCTTGAGGGAAAAAGTGAATCAGAGAGAAGTCAGACTGGAGTATGTTCCTACCAAAGAATAGGTTGCAAACATTTTCACCAAGTCATTGTCGAAGGATAATTTTGAGAATCTCAGAGGGATGCTAGGGGTGATTACCCCTCCTAATATGAACTAAAAGATGCATTTACTTGCATCAATCCATGTGCTGATCTAGATTGATGTTTTTGTGGCTACTACTCAAGGGGAGTAGTCAGATGTGTACATATGTGGTTCAGATCTTGTATGTGGGAAGGTAATTCTTATTTTTTCCATTGATGTCAAAGGGGGAGAAGAGAAATGTGAAAAATATTTTTAATGGGAGAAGAGAAATTAAGGAAAAGAGTTAGAACCTAAGGGAGAGTAAGTGTAGTTATGTTGATAGTATTTTTCACATCATGTGTTGCCATCAATGCCAAAGGGGGATATTGTTGTATGTTGTGGTTGTGTTGTTGATATGTGGTTGTCATTAATGTTAACACTATTAGCATTATTGTATTGAAGGTTGTATATGTCAAGGATATTGAGAAAATTGTTGAAAGAAGAGTTGCAGGTTGCCAGTGGAACTGTGTAGGCCAAGAAGGTATTTTGTTCTATACGTTGAAGATCAATTGTTGTAGAATAAAAGGTTTTTTTTGTGAGTATCTAGATCATCTACCAGAAGTTTTAGAGGTTTGCATGAAGATTTGATTGTGTTATGGACAATTGTGATCTAATAGTTTTTTTGTGATCTCTGTTAGTATTCCTGATTGAATATTATGTAATTCTGGCAATCTCAGTTGTTGTGGATGCTTCTCTGTTAGTTCTTGTTGCTTGTGGATGCTTCTAGATCATGTTATATCTTTTTTTCATGTTCATATTGACCGTTGTGCTCATGGTCAGTAATTTTTCTCTTGTATGTTTAATTTTTGTGCTCTTGGCCAACATGGTGTTTGTAGCGTGTTGTGGATCCTTGAACATTAAAATTTGAATTCTTGGCATGCTCGATGAGGTTGTTGTAAGTCTTTATTACATTGTGGCTGACGGTGTTTGATTTGCATTGAAAATTTATTTGTAAATTTGGGTTGACATTGTGTATATGTTTTATATTCTATTTTGGTCGATGAAGTTGTTGACGTAATTCATGTTGTGAATATATAAGAGTGATTTTTTGTTTGAATTGAAATAAGTAGAGTGTGAAAGTGTGAAGTGTACGAGTCCTATGTGCGAATATTCTTCATATCAATCGAAAGCAGAGCAGAGTGTGAAAGAAGAGTGAAGAAGGTTGAAGAAGTGTTCATGTGCATAACTAGAACTGTAACCTAGCATTAGCATATGTTATTTTCTCAGTTCACAATCTGAATGGTTTTAATCCAAATATTTCTTGGGCAGTGAGCCCTCTTGTAATTGAGAAATGAGCTCTATGCAATGTGTCTAAATTCATGTGCATTCCCATTGATACTTCTTTATACTTTTAACCAGGTATAATCTTGTGGACTGACATCCACCCTATTTTTTCCCTTAACAGGGTTTCCATATAAAAAAATACTGGTGTTCTCTATGTGTCTGATGTGTTGACTTTTTATGGTTTATTGTTCATTCATAAAATCTAAGATTAAATTTAAATTAAGTTTGAAAAGTTAAATATTCTGTGACAACTAATTCACCCCCTCTCAGTTGTTTGTCCTTGTTTTTCCAACAATTACTTTTTCCCACAAGCAAGGTCCTCTAAGATAAACAAAAGCAAGAAAACATATACATAGTTTGATCAATCTTTGTTGAGAAACAAAGAGAGAACACACGCAATATGTTCCACTCACACTCACAAGATTTGTTCAATTTTAGAATCCAAATTGAAGTGTGGAAGTAATCACTTACACAACTTAAGATCACCAAAAGCCTTTTGATTCTCAAGATCATCGTGAGGCATGAGAGAAACACATACATATTTTAGATGATATTACTTTGGGTAAGTGATTACAAAACAAAGATGCACATGTTCATTTTAAATCCTCAAAGCAATGTTTTGATTCTCTTTAAAGCACCAAAGCAAAAGATGAAAGTTGCTTGTTCAATTGTTAACCTTTAAACAAAATCTAGTAAATTTGCCTAAAGTTCTTTTTAAACCTTTTCCCTTGTTCGTTTTAAACCCAAATTGAAATTAGTGAGTCCTAAATATCTTGAAGGGGTAAAATCCTTTAAATTGGAATTATAATTGCTTCCAAAAGTGTCTAAAGACACTTGATACAATGGATAAATGACGTTATGCTTCAAACTCTTCCTTACTCCTTCCTTGCTTCCACCTACAAGAACTAATTAATCCAAGGAAAACAAAGGAAAAAAATAGGTCAATAGCTCAAAATGGTCAAAAGAAAAAAAGAACATGTCAAAATAACATAAAATCAACTTTTTACCCCACCCTAGTGGTGCAACTCGCATATGCGTCATAGTTTAAAGAGATCAGCAGCGCTATACGGCGCTACTAGGACTAATAGCGGTGATTTGTAGCAGGGACAGAAAGCGCGATTATGGCATTGTTTTGGTTAGCGGCGCAGTTTGTAAATTTGAAAATTCAACATCCAAACAATAGCCCAGTGTAAGAGTTTGAAATTTTAAATTTCTTGGTGGGAAGACATAGCTGCAAAGTTTGAAGTTTGTAGTGTCATTGTATAACGACGTTGGACTGGTCAGCGTCATTGTATGGCACCACTGAACTGATAGCGATGTAGTTTCTTGTAGATGCAAAAAATCACAAAAACCATAGAATTTTGTCAAAAAACGTGTTAAGAACTTGAGATTTTCCCTCCTTCTAGCACCAAAATGTAGAACCCCAATCCTAGACCTACATAAACATAGCAAACAATCACAATATTAGATCCAAATGCAAGTTAGAATTCAAATTCCCCAAGGAATTCATCTACAATGCTCAAAATAGGAAGAAAAATGAAGAACAAAGCAAGAGAAGCAATAAAATCCTATTTAAACATGCAAACCCTCAATCCCATGGGGGAATTGGTGCCAATTTGATGTGAAAATTGGCCCTTTCTCGAGTCCTTTGCAAGCTTGATGGTTTTGATGAAGGTTGATCCACTTGGTGATGAAGAACGATGAGCTCCTTGGTGAAATATGTAATAACCTAGCTAAAATGATGACAAATACTATGAAGATGGATAAAATTAGCTCTCAATGTGAAGAGAGTAACTTTTCTCTAAGTTATGGATTCCAAATGAGAAGAAGATCCTTTTATTTATAGAAAGACAAGATGAAATAATGAGAAAAATGAAGCAATGTGGGATCATTCAACATCCAATGGGCAAGTGCCACTTGTCAAGATGTCAATGGAGGAAGCTTGAGCACATTTTGATGAATGTGCACAATAAATGAAATTAGGTGGAATTTGAAAATCATGTAATGACATGTTAGAGGGAAAAAGAATTAATTAAATGCCACTTGACTCAATGCACAAGGACATGAAAGAGGGTTAAATGCTTTGTTGGAAGGACAAACCCACTTGGAAAAATTTTCAAACTTGGAGGAATATTCCCCTAAATATGCCATGTTGAGAGAAAATAAAGATTTAAATAAATCATTTAATGCATTTTCATGTGCAAGTGGAAAAATCTAGAGAATTCGGGTGATTAGGATTAAATTAATCGGGATTTGATTAATTTAATAGGAGGTTAGTTGATGTGACTATTTGATTTAGATTTTTGGATTGATTTAAATCAAAGTTGAGAAGAATGTGATTTAGACTTAATTAAATAAAAGATTTTGATTTATTTAATTAAAGAGGGGTGATGATGTTAGATTAAATTAAATGAGGATTGATTTAGTTTAAATGGAATGACTTTAGGGATTTAATCAAATAAAATGAATTGTTTAATTAAATAGAGGCTAGAGGGTTAATTAAATAACATTGATTTATTTAATTAACAAGAGAAAATGACTTAATCAAATAAATAATGATTTATTTAATTAAGGGGCGAAGGGTGATGATTATCTAAGAAGATGATTTAGGACGAAATGATGTTAGTAAATCAAGATCAAGTGTGTCGGTATGCTTTCCATGTCTACACCTTCAAAGAATGTTCATAACCAATTTGCATACCAATATACAAACTAAACTTGAGATGTTGAAGTTTCCTTCCTTTACACACTTGTGCATGGCCCTTCATGACTATCAGAATTTAGTTAGTTATCATGAAGCGAAAAATCCTTCTACCAATTCTGAGAAATCCAAAGTCGCGCCCCATAACAATTTCTAACCTTTCAAGAAACAAAACAAAGGATTTTTACAAATAAACACACCTTAAACAAGTCAACATGTTAACACCCAAGTGGCTACTATTAAAACAACAAATCCATATCCCTTTAGGGAGAGGAGTATACAATTTACCCCTTTATTTGATACCCTTCACTCCATCATGTTAAAAACTTATAAGAAAGAATTTAGTTACCTTACCTCCTGTTAGACCCATTGATGCAACTAAGCCCTTACCTCTAAACTTTAACTTGAATGCCTTTTTCCATTATCACCGATGAAAAGGACATGATACAAAACAATACAAGCATCTTAAACATATTATGCAAGACCTCATTAATTCTAATCACATCCAGATTGGTGGTGTTAATGATCAAGGAAATAATTTTGTTGCCCCATCCAACCAAAAATTGTAAATCTTTACCAACCCAATGCCAAATCATAATGTCTCTTTTGTTAAAGCTAATGATTCCAATAATGATGTGATGAATGTTGACAAACTTGAAGATGAGAATAATGACAATATGGGTGAAAATGAAGAATAATTACAGTGTATGGTCAATTTCATCAATGTGCAACCTCATAAGGGCCAAACCAAAATGCCCCATTGACATTACTTTCTCACAAAATTACATAATTAGGCATGCACCTAATGGTCCTCTTTACACCTCTAGAAGTGTTACACCCCATTGGGCTAGTACTTATTTACTTTTACCTAGTTATGTAAAAATGATTTAAATGTGTGTGTATGCTTTATGAAATTCGAAAATACAAATAAATGAATATTTGATTCAAATGAAGTTATGAAATGATTCTATTTATGAAATGTATGATAAAAAAAGGGTTTTAATTGATTCAGCTAACTACATTTTCTATGTACTAAGTTGGATGCATGTACAAGTCCAATCCTCTAGAAGAGAGGGGAAGTATCACTCAGGAGAGGAGTACTGGTTGGATAACCCCAAAATGAATCTAATTGAGCTTTCACACACTCACTTCTAAGTTTAGTCAAGTCTAGTCAATAGCCTGGAAAAGGTAAGTTACCTTAGTCTTGATTGTGGATAAACTAGGAGAGGTTATGGTTTTGATTGAGATCATTCTTGTTTAGTTAAGTGTTTGAGTTTATGTTAAACTGTGAGTTATTCTTAATATGTTTGATCGATGCAATATATATATTGAATGTGTATATACATATACATATACATGTCTATGATGAACTCATGCACATGAGTAAGCACATACACGAGTATACATAGATATACATATCTATGTATGCTTATGGAAAGAATACCCATATGCATTGGAATGTCAAATAGACAAGTAGATATATACACGTATATATACACTTAATGTATATATGTCAATCAAAGTTGCTAAATTATATATTTGAATGCTATGTTAAATAGATATACAATATATGTGTGTGTGTGTATATGTATTGATATACATGTATGTATCAATGTAATGGAAATGTCCATATGAATGTATTAATATATATATATAGATGTACATATGTATATAAGTATATGTATTTGTACATATGCATTATTATTATATGAATGAATATATGTATATACATTCAAATATTAAAAGATGCATAATATAATCATTTAAATTTGATATATTTATATATATATAAATATATATACATATATATATACATATATATATACACATATATACATATATATACACATATATAATAACATGTAATGTCATTACTATATATATATATATGTATATTATATATAAATATAAATATAGATAGCGATGTTATATAAATGGATAGTGTTGATATATATTGATAGCATTGTTTATACAATAAAGCATATGGAATAAGTGAAACACATTTTATTCATATTTGAAATTAAGCACATGAAACTATATGCAAATTATAAAATATTAAAACTGTTGTAATGTGAGTAGTGTTATAAAATGTGCACAACCTTATGAGCCAAGTTAATTAATACATGGTATTTAAAGGTTGACCAAGTCGACAACCAATCTGCAAATCCATGGAATTAACTTTGACTAAGTCTTTGAAACTTTACACAGACCAAAGGAATAGGGAACATGGTATTTTGGTGGTGCCAAACTGAGAAATCATGAACTATGTAGGAGTCTTTATCTGTAAAACAAATTAAAAATGTGATACAATAAGAATATATGAATTGGTCAAAACATGGGCTAGCCAAATAGGTCAATCTATAGCAGACCATTTCTTTGCATTTTTACTGATCTTTCTTGTTTTCCAACGGATTAAGATGACTTATTCTTGTGTTGTGTATGTGTTTCCTGTATGTTGTTTCCATCTGCGCCACCTTTTGTTAACTTTGTTTAGTCAAGTTGTGAGATGTCAGTTTTGTTACCTGATTTCCAGCCTTTTGAAGTTGATCATTTTATGTAAATAAATGAACCTTTCACCTCATTTGGGATGCATTCTTGCTATCATAATTCTAAATTTTTTTTAGTGTTGCTATGCTTCAAAATTGAGTTGTGGGGTTGAGAGATTTAGGTGTGAGTTGAGTGATTTTTTTAGAGAGTTCTTTGTGGAAATTGGTCAAGAAAGGAATTTTCAAATTGCTTGTTGGGGGTTGTGCTAGGACACCCAATTTATCAATTGGAGCCATTTGATTATTGGCATGCTAGTTCTCTACTTTTCTATTTTGTAGTTAAGTTGAAAAGATTTTTTTTTTTTATAGGTGTTGATTGAATCATTTGGAAATAGGAAAATTAATGTCTTTGTGTTTTCTATACCCTTATAAGGGAATTATCTTAGCATATTATGTATGTAGGAATGAATGTTTGCATGTTATTCTATAGACTATGTTAATTCATGTTTAAATAGTTCTAGTTGTTATATGGGAGTTAATGGAAATTGAGTTATGCTTCAGTTTAAGCTATCATAGTGTAATGTTAAGTAAGAGGGAATAGGTTGTTCCTGGGGTTAAATATTATCCACTGAAGGGAATTTCCTATACAGAGGATATGTATGGTCTTAAAAAATTGAGCTAGCGAGGTGTGTGAATGAGAATGACTCTCTCTCGAAGTAACTGGGTGATGAATTCCTTGCACAAAGTAGTGTAAGTTGTCATTGTTTACACTATCAATTCACTATGATCCAATTAGACATTCTAGTTTGATATTTTCATACTTGTAGATAGACGCTACCATATGATTAAGTTCTAGTTTGCAGGACACAACATTGAGCTTGGGAATGGCTAGTATTATGGGGTTATTCAACCAATCTCTTATGTTGGTTGTTTTTTTAAGAACAAAACTTAGTCTCAACAATTGCCTATGAACCTGTCACAATTCAATGATCAACAATGATGAGGATTGGCCAATGACTAGGTGAAAGCTTGTTGTTGTCAATCAGGATTGCACTCTAGCTAAGTTTGACTCAACTATCTGTTGAAACATGGAAACACTCTCAAGTTGTGGGTGACTTATGGTGAGAGTGAATCTCCAGAGAGGGTTGGTTCCCCTAGTAGATCACCTAGAACTAAATGACTTTTCTAAGAAAATGGATAGAAGGATAAATTGAAATGAAAATCCTAACATCTAAGGGGTGATACACTAGAACTTTAACTTATTTAATAACTCCACTCACAATCATCTCTCAAAACACTAACTTTCACAACCACACATGAAGCATACAACACAAAAGTGATTTGTATGAAAGTTCAAAACTAAACACAACATACAACCTATATTATATGAAATTTTTGCACTCACACTTGCAATAATGAGACATAAAAAGGATTCAGTACTAGAAATCACAATGACAACATCAAATCATTACTGCAAAAGAGACAAAAATTGTGAGATAAGAATGCTCTGCTACTTTTATTGATCTGAAAGGAGTATGAGAACATGAAAATTTGAGTACAAATCAAGGCTTATAATGCTCTCTGCAAGTGGTCAAGAGAGAAAGAAGCAAATATGAACTGAGAAAAAACTAAGTTTTCCTCCAATATATGCCTCCAAGAGTGAGAAGGGAAAAATTTGAGTAACTGCACTCCAAAATAGAAAATTTAGTGTCATTTTCGAGCAAGGATAAAAAACCTCCAAAATAGGGCCCAAACAGCCTCAAAACTGAGTGATAAATGTGGAAACTTTCATCCCAAGAGGATCGACCCAGAAAAAACTCAAAAATCAAGCTTGAACTGACTGAAGAATAGAAATAGAAACCTTAGTTTGCCTTTTTTTTTTCATCTTGCACAAAAGAGACACAAACTGAAATAGGAAAGTTACCCCCTTCAACACTTGCTCTCATTTTACTGCATTTTAAAATAACAATTACTAAGGAAATTTATAGAAACATTGCCTAAATATTTTTTTACAATATTTGTAGCTTCAAATTTCAAAAAAGAAAGAGGGAAAGAGACTTGATTTTTAAATTGATTTTTGAAAACCTTGTAAAACAAATAAAAGGCACTTATAATTTTAACTCAAATTTTCAAAATATATAAAATCTCCCTTTGTTATTTGATTTTCTTCAAAAAATCATAAAAATTTAAGACACACTAAGGTATTCAAGGCTTAGGAATTTGATTTTCTATAAAATCATAAAATGAAGGCACATAGCCATATGAATTTCTCCAAAAATTAAAAGAAACCTAAGGCATGAAAGATTAACATAAAAGTGAAGGGATAAGGCATTAGTTAAGGCATTGAATTTTAAATCAATGTGACAAAAATCATAAGGCCAAAGTAGGGCAATTGGAAAACCCTAGAACAAAAGTTCAGCCTCCACCTTTTTTTCCATTCATTTGCACTTTGATGTTTGATGAAAACATTCACCTCTGCTTGGCCACCACCATGAGGCTAGGTTTTGAGCTCTATAGGAGATTGAATGGTGGATTCTTCACTGAAAGCTCATTGCGTAAGACTCCTTGGCACATCATATTCAAGAATCTCACCTTCCTTGCATTCTGGAAGATTTTTTGTCTCTTATCCACAACCTAATATTATTTTTTTGATACATTTTTTGATAAAACCTCCATGCCTAGTTGTGGCCACCGTGAATGCTTTTAGTTCGTGCTTTGGACTCTTCTATGGGAAAACCAACATATTTAAATGTATTTTTCTTATGAGAAATTGACATGAAAACTTGAGGTAAGGCCTCCATCCATCAAACCTTGCATTATTTCTTTATTTCTTGTAAAAATATACTCGATTCAAGCTCATTGAGTGAAAAATAATGAAAACTTTTGTGTTTCCTATACAAAAATCTTCATGGGCTCTATCATTTCTACAAAATATAAAAATATTGAATTCTTAATTCATTATTTCCATCATTTATGAGGCTTTTCTATATACTAAGGTCATGGGATTTCTATTCTTCCCTAGACTTGGCCTTTCAAATTTCTAGGTAGTAAAAAACCCTCTTGGCTCGGCCTCTGTAAGACATTTCATCCACTTTACACTTCTATGGATGTGGCTTGTGTTTGCTTGTTTACTTCTTAGAAAAAGAAAGTGGTTTATTCTTTTTGTTTTGGCCTTTGAAGCTTTGAAACTGTAGGTCATGGCTTCATTAGTGAAAACTGAACATTATTCCTCTATACATTCAGTATCCATTATGCAAATAGAAGATGGGTTTCTTAAACCCCTAGCCTACATTATTGTTTCTTCCTAAAAGAAAAGAAGAGAACTTTTCTCCATTTTTGGTTTGTTTCTGTGCTTGTAGACTGAATCTACTCTTTGCATTCTTGATTCCTCCATTCATATTTTCAGCCAAACGCAGGTTCAACACCCCTTGGTCATACCTTCTCATTTCTTGTTGATAAGATGAAACCCTTGGTTGTATCTTAACCCTTGCATTTTATGGGTTCTCTTTTTTTGGAAAATGATGAGGGTTTTGAATCTTTTGATAGGTCCCCATTCCAATCTCACAGGCACTATGTAGAAATAGCTAGTTGTCAAGGCATCACTCCCTTCACTTGTTGCATACAACCCCTCAAAGTTGCACTTCTTCAATATGAAAATTGGCATTCCCTAGAACACTTTTACATGGAAAAATATCCACTCTTTATGTAGGTCACCATCTTTTCCCTTAATGACTGGTAGAGACTAAAACCACCTTTAAACTCTCCATGCACTTTTAACTTTTGTTAGAGGTAGCTACAACTTGATATGTATATGCTTGTTTCTATGGAAATGATATTCTTCTAAACAATGTACAATGCCTTTGAATGGCTCAAACATGATTAGAGGAACCTTTGAAGTACTTGAATGCTTTTACTTCTCACATTATCATGCATAGCTCTAAATGCTTATAACTCCTTGCATTTGTAATGAGAAAATGAATTCTCTTTGTCTTTTTTGTTATGTCTTTATTAGTTTCACTTTATTGTTTTCTACTCATTCTCTTGTAACTATGCACTTTCAATACCTTTTCAATCCTTCAAGTCTTGAGAAAACACATGATTGTTGTCTTATCATTGATGATAGCTTTTGATGAATGCTTGGTAATTGTTCCACCTTAGCACTCCATGAACAATACACTTTTTGTTATCCCTTATATATGAGCATTGTTTGTCATTACTTTTTGCTTATTGATAGTTGTACCTTCAAGGTATATACTTCAAACAACATAGACAGCAGAAAATATGATGCATGGCAGCAATAAGATATGAATCTACACTATGAAAACAAACCAAGCAATGATAGCATGAAATCTTTCTTGTAAACATAACTCCTTCAATGAAGAAATGGTGCATTTTTATTTTGTTCTGCATATTACTAAGCATTTAAATGAGCTCATTGCTCATTTTTGACTCTCATTTCAAATTGAAAGGTTGTCCCATTACTTCTTTTTATTTGACAGTCATGAATGAGCCATGAGTTTGAGGCTCTTGCAATCACTTTGTGAATTACTCCTTTAGTTGAAAATGCTTTGAATTGAGCAATATGAATGTGGTTTTACTATCTCATTCCCCTTATGAATCTTAGGGGCAACATGTTGGGCTAAACCCTTGCGAGAGCCTATTTTTCCACCACATGTTGAAATGTCATAAAAAATGAATCAAAAACAAGATTTCACCTATACCTGCACAGTGAACAAACATTTTAGATAAAAGATAGTGAAGCTTAATGCTCTTGTGATGTTTGATTTTTAGGAACTCCTACATATATGTGATGCTTTCTCAAATAACTTAATGCATCATAGTCATATATTATATTTCTATTGATAAGACATATGTTGAGATTCATATCTGGAGCTCTAACCAACCCTTCTCATCATGATCCAGGTTCATTTGAAGATCAGGAGTGAGGAGCAGGCAACAACAAAGACCAACACAAGACCACCATTGGCAATGATGGATATGTTTCTTTTCATGTTTTTTTTAGTGCTTCCATATTCAAATGTATAGTATATCTCTAGGTTGCTTTAGTTCAGCTACTCCCACAAATTGTGTGGGACATCTGATCATTCTTCTCTTTTCAATGAATAGAACAATAACACTTTACAATCTTGTGTATATTTATTATTGCAAAATGAATGAAGCAATATCTTGCAATTTAATGTAGTCTCCTTTATGTTACAAAGCACTGAATAATGAAAATTGAATTCTCTTTTTTGAAATTTGATATGCAATGGTTAAGCATAGTAGAAATATGTTGGAAAACCTTTCACCTTTAAAATTAATCAACTGCTTCAGCTCTACCAAATTTATCTATAAGTGAAAATTTGGTAACATCTCTGGAGATTTTTGTCGAATGCTTTCCTACTAACTGTATAGAATAGTAGCCTTAAACAATTCATTAGGAATGGAGTCAAATTTTGCCCTTCTCAAACTCAGAAAACCATGTAACTCAACTGAAAATACTCCAAACAATAGCAAAAAATCAAATTGAAAGAAACTAACAAGGCCTTGGTGGCCAAAAAACATGTGCAACAACACTTAGGGAAAGAAAACAATTGAAAGAAATGTGCCTTGAGCACTTATTAGCAGAAAAATACTAACTTACTATAGTACAACTATAGAACTTATCTTCAAAGGAAAGGCTTGAGGTGGATCCCATTGACTGGGATAGGAAACACCTCTCCACTTAGTTCTGAAAGCTAGAAAGTGTTGTGTTGCTTACACTTTGTGATCACATAGGGTCCATCCCAAACTATATCAAACTTGGAATGTTTTCCAGGTTTGCTTCTATTCTAATCCCATTTGAAAACTAAATCACCAACATTGAAATCTCTTGGAATTTCTCTTTTGTCAAAATAACTCTTCATTTGAGCTTGATGAATTTCAAGCTTCTTTAATGCATCCTTCCTTGTTTCCTCTAGTTCCATCAGCTATGCAAACCTAACCACCATAGGCTGCTCCTCCAACAATTCAAGCTCTTTAATGAAACTTAGAGTAGGTAATTCAATAAAAATTGGTAACTTAATTTCCTTACCATAAGTGAGGAAATAAGGAGAGTAACCAGTGGCTCTCTTAGGATTTATCCTATCAGTCCAAAGGGCTAACTTCAACTTATCATGCCATATCCTCTGGTTATCTTCAATGATCTTAATCAAAATTTTATTGGTGGATTTGGCTTGCCCATTCCCCTGTGGGTAATAGTTAGATGAAGTATTCAAAAATATGTTATTATTTACAGACCAATCTGAAATCCTTAAACAATAAAAGCTAATGCATTATCAAAAATAATAGAATCAGGAGTACCAAATCTGGACACCAAGTCTTGATAGAAATTAAACACAAAGGTTTCATTTGCTTCCTTCAAATCAATAGCCTTAGTCCACCTAGTAAAATAAATTTTTGTAGTTAGAATCCATTTATGGCCTGCACTTGAAGGTGGATTAATAGGTCCAATGAAATCAAGACCCCACTTAGCAAAATTTTGCTCTACTTGAATGGGGTGTAGAGGCAAGGCTGTAAGCCTTTGCTTCCCTAAAAATAATGAACATTTTTCACACTTTCTAACCCAAGCAAATGCATCTTTAAATAAGTCTGGCCAATAATACCCAGCTCTCATAATTTTTAGATCTGTGGTCCTTGGTGCAAAATGGCCCCCTAAGGGCCATCATGAAACTCTTCCAACAACTTGTCTATCTGATCTGGTACAATATGCCTTAATAAAACACCATGAAAATTCCTTTTATACAAAACACCATCAATAACAGCATAAGGGATGGCTTGTAGCTTATAGTACCTTCTCTTTGCTCTGTCCAAACCTTCAGGGCAGACACCATTCTAGAAATAATGAATCATTTGTTGCACCCAACTTATAGTAGGAGCTGAACCAGCTGCTTTCCCTTCATTGACGAGCACTATTGCAACATTTTCATGTCCTCTTCTTGGTTGTTTTCTCTATTTTCAATGAGTGTTTCACACAAACCCTTGCCCCTAACAAGCTTAGTAACTTTAATATTAACATCAAACTCCAATACTTTAGTTATCCAGCTAGCCCTTTTATCATTAATATCCCTATTGAGCAAGAAGATTTTAATAGTTAGATGTGCAACCAGCAATTGTATTATGTTGTTAGAGAGCATATGCTTGAACTTTTTAAGGCTTCTAACAACAAAAAACACATGCTTTTCAACAAATGAATATTTTACCTCATATTCATGCAATACTTGGCTGAAAAATGCCACTGGCTACTCCAAGCCTTCCTCATTCTACTAACAAAGCATAGCTGAAATAGTGTCAACACCTCCAAATGCATACAAAATAAAATCTTTATCATAGTTAGGATTAATAAGTGTTGGGGTAGCTGAAAGGGCTTCTTTAATCTACTCAAAGCTTCTCTTACCCTCTTTACTCCAACTAAAAGGTACAATTTTCTTAATAATAGTTGTAAGATGTTGCAATAATGTTGCAATATTAGGTATGAATCTTCTCACAAAGTTGATCCTACCAAGCAATCTTTGTAAGCCTTTCTTGTGTGCTAGTAGGGGTAAATCTAGAATGGTAGAAACTCTTTTTGGATTAATGGAAATACCATGTTTTTAAACAATGTGTCCAAGGAGCTTACCTTCATGGATAGAAAATATGCACTTCTAATGGGTTAAGAGAAACCCCAAACTCTCTACATCTCTGGAAAATCTACCTCAAATGACCAAAATTTTCATTAGCATTCTTTGAAAAAACTGTAATATCATCTAGATATACCAAAATAATCTTGTTCATGAGCCCATGAAAGGCCATGTCCATTGCTCTCTGAAATGTTACACCTACATTGGACAAACCAAAGGGCATTTTCCTATATGCCATGGTACCCCATTTGGTGGTAAATAGTTTTGTATTGATCTTCCTCCTTCACTAAAATCTGGTTATAGCCTGAATATCCATCCAACAAAGAAAATATGTCAGAACTAGAAACAACTTGCAAAATCTACTCCATTGAAGGTAGTGGATAATGATCTTTGAGAGAGGCATTATTCAAATCACAAAAATCAACACATGGCCTAATCTCACCATTATTCTTTCTAACAAGGACTAAGTTAGAAATCCATGATGTGTGTTTAATAGGAATGATGATGTTACTTTCAATTAACTTGTTCAATTCAACTTTCATTACGTGCTCAAGCTTGGGGTTAAAAGGCCTTTGCTTTTGCCTCACTATTTTTGCATTGGGCTCTAACTCAATGGTGTGTTGAGCTAGCTCAAGATCAAAACCTTTTAAATCTCTATATTCCCAAGAAAAAATATCACTAAATTCTTGACAAAGAAGAATAAAAGCTTGTCGCTCCTCTTTGGCACATACCTTTCCAAGCTTGAGGAGCTTACCGTTAACTATCTCAATGGGTTCATAATGCTCTTGCTTAACCATCATTCTGCTTTTATCCTTTCTAACTTGGTCATCAAAATTGAAAACTGATTCCAAGGTTACTAATCCCTTGGGCAGCTTGTTTGACTTTAACTGCACAATCTGATTGTCATATTGTTGTCGCCATTTCTATTGATTTTCAACTACAAACTCAACTTCTACAATTAGAAAGCTTAGAATTTTCTCATCACTCTCAAAAACTTTCCAACTCACATTATTATTAGGTATAGATGGTCTAACAACAACTTTTACATAATGTTGTACCTCTACATTATGAATTTTATTTGGAATGTCAAACTAAGATCCTATGGCAACAAGCTTATCTGCATATTTATTCTAGTTTCTAGGAATAGATAGGAGATTGAAAGCGTCAAAATCCTCAACTAAATCCCAAACTTTATGCTTGTGATTCTTGAGAAAATCATTTTTTTTAACATTTAGATTTCTAACTTAATTTACAATCACTTTAGAATCTCCAAAAACTTGTAAGCACTTTATACCTCTCTTTCTGGCCCATTCTAGGCCATGAATAAGTGCTTCATATTTAGTTGTATTATTTGTACAGCTAAAAGCAAACCTCAATGCTAAGTAATACTTATCTCCATTAGGTGAAATCAACATGGCTCCTCCACCAGCACCCATTTTGCTTCTTGATCCATCAAAGTACAACTTCCAAAGCTGATTGTCTTGTTGTTTAGGCTAACTTTGATCCTTAACTAGATTTGGGATCACTATATCAGGTTCATGAATCATGTAAATTCCTAATCCTACCTCATCGGTGTGACTGAAAGGGTCAAATTCATGATTCTCGGTTGCCCACTCATCTAGATTTACATCCTCAATAGGTGTGTTGGGTTCTAGGGTCATGGGTTGATCTTCTAGCTCATGGGTAATGTAGAGGCTAGCATTTACAGGGCAAGGGACATATGGTTCGATATGATCCTTAGCTTGAGGCTCAGATTTTATGGTTACTTTTATACCATACCTTGTTCTGAAAAACAAATAAGACCAATTAGAAGATAGAAACCTCCCAACTTAGCAGTAA
The DNA here is from genome assembly GCA_007258455.2 of Sequoia sempervirens. Taxonomy (NCBI): domain Eukaryota; kingdom Viridiplantae; phylum Streptophyta; class Pinopsida; order Cupressales; family Cupressaceae; genus Sequoia; species Sequoia sempervirens. The sequence goes on along the minus strand of VDFB02000363.1, from coordinate 155,982,334 downwards.
AATCCCTAGAAAGACATATGGAAAAATGAGGTGGTAGGTCAATAACATGGATATCTTAAGGGATTGAAAAATTTGGGCATGCATGCAAGGTAAGAGCTAGTTTCTTAATCACCCCAACAGTCTTAACAACAGGACCATCTAGTTAAACCACTCCCTTTGAAAGAGGCTTATATGTTAATACTAGCTTATCAGCTAGACTATTAGGCATTACATAACTACTTGCACCCGAATCAATCATGCAATTGTGCACAAGCTTGTCACCAATGATCAAGCTCAAATAAAATGGAGGAGGTTTTACCTCTTGGGCTTGCTGGTCATTCTTAACTTCATGATTTTTTGTGAGCACAATCTTAGACTGATCTTGGTTAGAAACATCATAAATAGAAATCTTAGACAAAGCATCTTGCAATAAGTCTTTTTGCCCAGGAATGTGCAATGCATCCTTTATTGACATGCTAATGGTAGCCTTCTTTGGATGTTCAACAACATTAAATGAAGTGGGACTCACCTTTTGTTTCCCCTTAGAAATAGGAACCTCATTTTGAGCCACTAATTGTTGAGGTTGTTCCTTTGACTGATCCTTATCATGTACAGCTTGTCCTCTTTGCAAAATTTGAACTTTTGATAAGTTGTGGGGACAACTTGAGCTGCAGAAGCTTGAAATTTACCTTTATCTAGCTATTGTTGGACATTTCCAGCTTGCTACCCCAAATCAATAGTGCTCTTCTTTGATCTAGTATTGGTTACAATGGGTGAATCTAGTTGGTTTTGACTCTAGGAATGATTTACCCCACAAAATTTAGTGCCTTTCCAATTCATCAAAGCAATATCAAAATTACCTTGTTGCTCTATTTTCTTGGGATACACTTTATGAACTAGCATAACTATTTTGAACCATTAAAGCTTTATTCCTCATACCATTCATGCATGCAGCTTGGTTATGAGGATGGTTGCATGGATAACACCAGTCACACTATTGTGCCATATTATTTTGTGTAGGCACGAGATCCTTTGAAGAGTTGGTAGCATTAGGATTGTAAGGCTGAAAGGGTCTAGGATTGCAAATTTCTTCTTTGGCCTTGAGCATCAGCTTGAAAAGGTGGCCTACTTGGTTGATTAGGCCGATATGGAGCTTGGTAGGGCCTATGATCTTGGCCATCTTACTTCTTGAGATTGAAAAATTCATTACTAACAATCTTGCTAAAGGTTTGCAACATTCCTTTTAGCTATTGAATCTCTTTGGATGGATTTGGGACAGCAACCTCTTGGGTTGCAACTTGATAGCCTATTGTAGGAGCAGGTGAAATAGCAGCTAAAGGGGGTAATGACATAGGAATAGGTGGCTAAACTTTAGGGAAAATTGGCATAGGAAGCCTTGGGGCTATTCTACCAGCTTGTATAAGATAATTTTCTACTCTAATAGTTATGTCCTAAGCATTAGCGAGCGTAAACACCCCCATAGATTGAATCATCATAGAAATTTCACTATTCAAAGCCTTGAGAAAGAAAAGAAATGCATGTTCAGGTGAATGCTTTACCATCATTGGAATCCTATCCCAAGTCCTCTAGAAATGGTAGTTAAAATCTGGCATATGCTCATGAGGAGGTCTTTTGATTGTACTCAATTGTTCCAGCAAAGACAAATGATCAGATTTTTCCTTGAACTGTTGATACAAGCCATCACCCAACTGATCCCATGTTGTAATTGAATTTTTTGGGAGACCTCTAAACCATTGCAAGGATTTTCCCTTCAATGATGTAGCCAAAAGCCTAAGTGCTACGTTCTCCTCGGTGACTTTATGAACTAAGCACAAAGTTTCCAAATCTTGAATGTGCTCAATAGGAGTGGTCTAATCTTCTCCGATGAAATATGGTAGAATTTTGAGGGCTACAATAGGAATGTTATCATGTTGAGTAATAAATAATGGGATACCCCAATTAAATGGTCTAAATGCAAACTTCCTTGCCATCACTGATGATTGTGCTATAGGTATTAGATTTTTCTGCACTCAAATTGCAAGGCTGAGATTTGGAGGTGTGGATTTTGACCTCCTTGGTGAGTAAAAAAAAAATCTTGTTGTCCTACCCCTCCTTGGTGGAGATAACTACAAATACTCAAATGGAGTAGGACTTGATCTAGTATGCACTTTTCTCATAAGTTGGTTACACTAGATCTGCGTTCCAAACTAGAGAACGAAGTCGCTAGGTATAAACTTAAAACCTCTAAAGGCTGAAAACACTATTGCATATACCAAAAAAATAGCTTAAAACTTGAAAACTCCTCTGAAACAAAATTTTAGAGTCCCACCGAGCATGCCAAAAACTGTTGTCAATCAAAATTTCACCCTAGCTAAGTTTGACTCAACTATCCTGTTGAAATATGGAAACACTCTCAAGCTGTGGGTGACTTATGGCAAGAGTGAATCTCTAGAGAGGGTTGGTTCCCCTAGTAGATCACCTAGAACTAAATGACTTTTCTGAGAAAAGGGATAGAAGGATAAACTGAAATGAAAATCCTAACATCTAAGGGGTGATACACTAGAACTTTAACTCATTTAATAGCTCCACTCACAATCAGCACTCAAAACACTTACTTTCACTTCCTCACATTAAGCATACAACACAAAAGTGATTTGCATGAAGCTTCAAAAATTAAACACAACATACAACCTATATTATATGAAATTTTTGAACTCACACTTGCAATAATCAGACAAAAAAGGATTTAGTACTTGAAATCACAATGACAACATCAAATCATTACTGCAAAAGAGACAAAAATTATGAGCTAGGAATGCTCTGTTGCTTTTATTGATCTGAAAGGAGTATGAGAACATGAAAATTTGAGTACAAATCAAGGCTTACAAAGGTCTCTACAAGTATTCAAGAGAAAAAGAAGCAAACCTGAATTGAGAAAAAACTAAGTTTTCCTCCAATATATGCCTCTAAGAGTGAGAAGGGAAAAATCTGAGTAGTTGCTCTCCAAAATAGAAACTTCAGTGTCATTTTCGAGAAAGGATTAAAAAAACCTCCAAAATAGGGCCCAACCTACCTTGGAACTAAGTAACAAATGTGGAAACTTTCATCCCAAGAGGGTCGACCCAAAAAGGACTCAAAAATCAAGCTTGAACTGACTGAAGAATAGAAATAGAAACCTCAGTTTGTCTTTTTTTTTCCATCTTGCACAAAAGAGACTCAAACTAAAATAGGAAAGTTTCCCCCCTCAAAACTTGCTCTCATTTTACTACATTTTAAAATACCAATTACTAAGGAAATTTATAGAAACATTTCCTTAATATTATTTTATAATATTTGCAATTTCAGATTTCGAAAAAGAAAGAGGGAAAGAGACTTTATTTTTTACTTGATTTTTGACAACCTTGTAAAAAAAATAGAAGGCACTTATAATTTTGACTCAAATTTGAAAAGTATATAATATCTCCCTTTGTTATTTATTTTCTTTAAAAAATCATAAAAACTTAAGACACATTAAGGTACTCAAGGCTTAGGCATTTGATTTTCTATAAATCTTAAAATGAAGGCACATAGCCATATAATTTTCTCCAAAAATTAAAAGAAACCTAAGGCATGAAAGCTTGACATAAAAGTGAAGGGCCAAGGTATTAGTTAAGGCATTGAATTTTAAATCAATGTGACAAAAATCATAAGGTTGAATTAGGGCAATTGGAAAACTCTAGAACAAAAGTTCAGCCTCCACCTTTTTCATCATTCATTTTCACTTTGATGTTTGGTGAAAACATTCACCTCTGCTTGGCCACCACCATGAGGCTAAGGTTTGAGCTCTACAAGAGATTGAATGGAAAATTCTTCACTGAAATCTCATTGGGTAAGACTACTTCACACAATATATTCAATAATCTCACCTTCCTTGCATTTTGGAAGCATTTAATGTCTCTTACCCATGGCATAATATTATTTTTCTGATGCATTTTTTGATAAAACCTCCATGCCTAGCTATGGCCGCCATGAATACTTTTGGTTCGGGCTTTGGAGTCTTTTCTAGGAAACCTACGGACTTGAATGTATTTTTCTTATGACAAATCGACAAGACAACTTGAGTAAGGCCTCCATCCATCAAACCTTGCATTATTTCTTTATTCTTGCAAAAATATACTCGATTCAAGCTCATTGAGTGAAAAATAATGAAAACGTGTGTGTTTCCTATGCAAAAAATTTCATGGGTTCTATCATTTCTACAAAATATAAAACTCTTGCATTCTTAGTTCATTATTTCCATCATTTATGAGGGTTTTCTGTATACTAAGGCCATGGGCTTTCTATTCTTCCCTAGACTCAGCCTTTCAAATTTTGGGGTAGTACAAAACCCTCTTGGCTCGGCCTCTATAAGACATTTTATCCACTTTACACTTCTATGGTTGTGGCTTGTGTTTGCTTGTTTACTTCTTAGAAAAAGAAAGTGGCTTTATTCTTTTTGTTTTTGACCTTTCAAGCTTTACAACTACAAGTCATGGATTCAACAGTGAAAACTAAACATTATTCCTTTGAACATTCAGTATCCATTATGCAAATAGAAGATAGGTTTCTTAAAACTTGTAGCCTACATTATCATTTCTTACTAAAAGAAAAGAAGATAATTGTTCTCCATTCTGGGTTTGTTTTTGTGCTTGTAGACCAAGTCTCCTCTTTGTATTCTTGATTCCTACATTTATATTTTCAGCCAAACACAGGTTCAAAACCCCTTGGCCATGCCATCTCATTTCCTGTTGATAAGATGAAACCCTTGGTTGTATCTTAACCCTTGCATTTTATGGGTTCTCTTTTTTCTAGAAAACATTGAGGGTTTTGAATATTTTGATAGGGCCCCATTCCAATCTCACAGGAACTATGTAGAAATAGCTAGTTGTCAAGGCATCACTCCCTTCACTTGTTGCATACAACCCCTCAAATTTGCACTTCTTCAATATGTAGATTGGCATTCCATAGAACACTTTTACATGGAAAGATATTCACTCTTTCTGTAGGTCACCATCTTGTCCCTCAATGACTAATAGAGATTAAAATCCCCTTTAAACTCTCCATGCATTTTTAACTTTTGTTACAAGTAGCTATAGCTTGATATGTTTATGCTTGTTTTTATGGAAATGATATTCTTCTAAACAATGTACAGTACCTTTGAATGACTCAAACATGATTAGAGGAACCATTGAAGTACATGAATTCTTTTACTTCTCACATGATCATGCACAACTCTGAATGCTTATAACTCCTTGCATTTGTAATGAGAAAATGAATGTTCTTTTTCTTTTTTGTTATGTCTTTATCAGTTTCACTTTATTGTTTTCTACTCATTCTCTTGTAACTATGCACTTTCAATACCTTTTCAATCTTTAAAGTCTTGATAAAATACATGATTGTTGTCCTATCACTAATGATAGCTTGTGATGAATGCTTGGTAATTGGTCCACCTTAGCACTCTATGAACAATACACTCTTTATTATCCCTTATATGTGAGCAGTATTTGTCATTACTTGTTGCTTCTTGATAGTTGTACCTTCAAGGTATATACTTCAAACAACATAGATAGCAGAAAATATGATGCATGGTAGCAATAAGATATGAATCAGTGCTATGAAAATAAACCAAGCAATGACAGCATGAAATCTTTCTTGCAAACAAAATTCCTTCAATGAAGAAATGGTGCATTTTTATTTTTTTCTACATATTACTTAAGCATTTAAATGAGCTCTTTTCTCATTTGTGAGTCTCATTTCAAATTGAAAGGCTTTCCCATTACTTCTTTTGATTTAACAGACATGAATGAGCCATGAGTTTGAGATTCTTGTAGTCACTTTGTGAATTACTCCTTTAGCTCAAAATGCTTTGATTTGAGCAATATGAATGTGTTTTTCCTATCTCATTCCCCTTTTGAATCTTAGAGGTAGCATGTTGGGCTCAACCCTTGTCGGAGCCCATTTTTCCACCACATGTTGAAATGTCATCAGAAATGAATCAGCAACAAGATTTCACCTATACCTGCACAATGAACAAACATGTTAGATAAAAAATAATGAAGCTTAATGATCTTGTGATGTTTAATTTTTAGGCTCTCCTACATATATGTGACACTTTCTCAACTAACTTAATGCATCATAGTCATATACTATATTTCTATTGATAAGAGATATGTTGAGATTCATTTTCGGAGCTCTAACCAACCCTTCTCATCATGATGCAGGTTCATTTGAAGATTAGGAGTGAGGAGGAGTAGGAAACAATGAATACCAACACAAGACCACCACAACTAATGATGGATATGTTTCTTTTCATGTGTTTCCCAGTGCTTTCATCTTCAGATGTATAGTGTATCTCTAGGTTTCTTTAGTTCAACTACTTCCACGGTTTGTGTGGGACATTTGATCATTGTTCTCCTTTCAATGTATAGAACAACACTTTACAGCCTTGTGTGTATTTCTTATTGCAAAATGAATGAAACATTACAAAAATGAATGAAATCAATATCTTGCAATTTAATCTAGTCTCCTTTATGTTGCAAAGCACTAAATAATGAAAACTAAATTCCCTTTTTGAACTTTGATATGCAGTTGTTAAACATAGTAGAAATATGTGGGAAAACATGTCACCTTTAAAATTAATCAACTACTTCAGCTCTACCAAATTGAGTTGTAGGTGAAAATTTGGTAACACTTGCTAGGCTTTCCCTCTACACTTCAGGCTTTGCAATACTTGAGAGGGTGATCCCTATAATGAACTTAATGATGCTCTTGTACCATTTATCATAGACATTGTAAATAACAGATACATTCTCATAGATTGAAAATCAGATAAAATCCTTCAAGAATTTGGATGATTATTTAAAAAATTATCATCTAAAGTAGAGAATGGATAACCTCATATGGAACTTTACAACAATTTAAGGTGTATGAATGTTTTTCTTTAAGGATTTTTTCTTTGAAAGGAAGGATTGACTCAATGACTTTAAAGTTTACCAAATTAATAGAATAGTGCTTTATCCATGGGTGACAGATTAAAATTTGCAATAAACTATAATACAACAGTAATCAAACTTAGCATTTATAGACTATTGCATGCAATATCACAATTCCAAATCTTCCAAAACAGAAACTACTTATTAATCCCCATACTTTATCACACAAACCTATGACTTCATCAAAGAAATTCAACTAATTTTTTGAATTAAAACAAAGATAAAATCACACATTCAACCAAAATGATTGAAAAAAAATAAAAGTTCCTTGATCATTTTATTCATAATTTGAGTGACAAAATACAACATGAGAGAATTTTTTCTAGAATTTGCAATTCTCATTCAAATTCTATTACTATTGTAAAACCATTATGCCTATTACAAGCTAGAATTAATACCTAAGACTCAATACTAATTATATTCCTTTGTGCTTGAATTATAAAATCTTTAAAGTGAGTTCAAAACTTCACCAACCAAAGGCTCATGCAATTGGACTTGAATTCCATTTTATAGGAACAAGGTAGCAACAAGCTTCAGGCCAAATTACACATTTTAGTCACACTTTACTTTTGACACACATTTGAATTTCAATTTCAAGATGTCCCCAAGCATATTTGCATTTCCATGAGGGGGAAAACATATAAGATAAAAATCATTTCCATTAGTTGAAGAAGATTTCCCCAACTTCCAAAAAGCATATTTTATTATTGTAGTTGTTCCAACTGAGAGCAAAACATATTTACAATGAGAAAAATTGTCTTCCATGTGCACGCCAAGTCAGCAGAACTAGAACAAGAAAGCAATAAAAGAGAAAAACATAAACCTCTTCTGCATTAGCACATTTGTCATCAACTAACTAAGAGGATATAATATTTTGTAATACTTCATCCAAGGCATAATCTATGAATTTTTTAAGCCATGTATTATATTCCTCCTCAGTAGGCCATTGTGTATCCAACAACTTTTGCACTTTGGTGTTATGTTGGTTATATCTAGCATCAATCAGTATCCTAGCCTCCTTCACAAATGTTTCCATTCGTACTTCAATTCCTATCATATTATCAATAGCAGGATTCAACATGGTATAATTAGTGAGACTAATCAATTTCTTGAAATGTGGGAGAAGACCTTCCAACTCATCATTCTATGTGGAAAACTCCTTCAATCCACCTTCATCGTCCACTATCTTTGGCATGCCATGCCCCTCCATATATCTAAACATCTTCAACTTATTTTACAACTGCATGCCCAAGTTCCCATGAAATGTTGTAATTTCACTCAATAAATCAATTGCTTTCATCAAATTAGGAATATTAGTTGGAGCCTCAGGGTCCTCTTGCATACTGGGCATTATTTCTTTGGGTGCTCCTACCCTAGTACTCCACTTGCTCCATTCATTTTGGAATGCATTTTGAACCGGAACATATTTCTTGTTGGCCTCGTGAATGTTTTTGTAAACATCCCACACATTATCAGCCTTGAGCACCAACTTTGTAACCCTATGCTTTAAAATGTCATCAAAAACATCATCTGCCACCTTGGCAATTTCCTCTCTGGCTTTGTTAGCACTATCATTTTCTACTTGCACTTCCTGCTTCCAACTCTGAATTCTTAATGATAGGGTCTCCCTATCCTATGCAAAAAAATCAAAGAAGAAGTTGTGGGAGAAGGAAAAGCTTTTTGTTTTGTAGAAAGTACCCTATTATGCTCATCCATCAAATTATTATATTTATCTAATAATTTGTCATATCTTTCTTGTGTGATTTGGGTTGTATTAACACTTAGCATAGCAGCATGCATTGTTAATTGTGCAGCTATAGTGGCAGTCGTATTAGTAGCCCTTTTTATTACCACAACACCAATTTCCTTCTCTAGAGACTTAATAACTTTAAGTTTCCCAATATTTGGTTTCATGGAACAAATAGCAAGAGTATGCAACTTTGGGCTAAAACCTAAACCAAACAACTTGTTATCAAAATTCTCTTCAGAAATACATGCATTGGGGTCTTTTCTTATTGCATCCAATGCAATAGCAGATGAAAGCTCCCATCTCAGCAATAATAGAATTCCACTTCCCTAAACCAAATCCCTTGCCTCTTGGGGTGTTATTGCAGCAATTTCTTTCATTATTTTGTCTTCTTCCTCCTTTTCAACTTCATCCTGCAGTTAGGGATCAACATTTTCTTTTGCTTCCTCTATCCTCTTTTTGATGTCTTGGCTTCTCAATTTGATGATAAAGTCCCTAAATTCTTTGGTTTGGAAAAAAATTTCATCTCTCATAAAATCCCTACAAGCCTTAATCCTGACATCATCATCTTCATCTTTATTATATTCTCATTTAACAATCTTGCTAGTAGGAACAACAACATTCAAAGCATCCTCCTTTTCAGGGGATGGGAATCTTTGGTCAACTTCTTGCTCCATTGGAACATGCTCTTTAGACTCTTTAGTTGCATAACCCTCACCACCTTGCTTAGTCTCATAATAATTCACCAATGGGGTGACTATAGGTTTCTTACCTGCTTGCTTTTTCTACTCTTGAATGCCTTGAGCTAAGGATTGAGTCGGTTGGCTCCTCACCTATGCATCATGATGATCTTTGGAAACTTTGGCTTTTATCTTAGCCTATTTAACCTTATAAAAGAAACTTTTATCTTTGAAGTCCTCTAGCATTATTTTAGCTTGCACATATTGGTCCTTTATCTCAATATAAGGACTCACATAGAAGGGGTTTTCTTTCAATATCCTCTCTTTAGTAGCACATTATTTTCTCCATTCGTTGTTCCTCTTTGTAATCTCAACATCAGAAGACAATTTTTTTATTACATCTTCTGTATATAGAAATTGATGTTGTTTTCCTGACAATCCTCTTGCTCTTCTTTTCGCATCAATAACTCCCTCAGGATCACAATATATTATAATATCTTGTTTCATCTCATAATTATTTAAGACGGGCCCAAAACTCTCAATACCTTCCTCTAAAAAGCATGCAAAATATGCAAACCACACTTAGGTTTTATCAATGATGCCTTCCTTGACTTTTTGAAATGTTCTTTGTCCATGGCATCCAACTACCAAATTATTTCCATAAATGTCTTCCTGTCAGATACATACATAGGTAATCAGTGGGGTGGCACTAGAGATCCATAAATCTTGATTGTGGTATACTCGGCATGCAAGTACCAGTCCCCCCAATTGAACTTTTGTGTAGTGTTCTCCTCAAAATCAATAGGCTACAAAATTTCTTTTGCACCTCTTGATATTTTGTACATGGGATTTAAACCCAGTTGCTCCATCACACCAAATTTGAAGCCATTGCAAAATGTAGTGTAGTTAGAATCCAAACAGTGTACATCCCAAACATGGGTCCACATTTGTATTGGTAATTCATTATCATGGCTATCCCTCTCTCAGTCTCATGAAATTTCTCCATACCTTTATGCTTTTCCACAATAAAATGTGCATTAACAGAGAACAGTGTCTACATGATAATGGAGGTGTTGTATCTTTCAATTTTATCAAGTCCTCATGAAGTTGATCAATAATGTATGAAACATAATCAAAATCCCTATTCTAATATTTGTTTTGTATATCAATTATCATGGCCATAAGGGAAATATCCATCTTGATGTCAAACTTCTTGTGCAAAACTTGGCATAATGCATAGTTTGTATTCTTAAAATAATCTTCAAAATAATCACAATCAAAAGGCTCAAACTCCTTTGGACTGCACGATATGCCTTTTTTGTCATGCCTTTTATGCCAGGTTGAGACATTCTTTCTATAACCAAATTTATTCTGCTCATATTCATTATACAATGCATAGAATTAGATTGACCCGATAGAAAAAGGGTTCAAGTTGAAGACCTCAACTATTTCACTCCTTGTAATTTCCAGCATAGGAGCTCCATCTAAAAATCTCTTGATTACCCTGTCATTAGGGTCATAACATCTAGCCAATTCAAGAATCAAATCTACCTCCATAAATACATTTGAGAAACCAACTTTCCAATATCACAGGTCTAGAGATGACATGTAGGGTGACTAGAAAACCTTCTATTTAAAGCATATAGAAACAAGTTCCAACCGCTCTGTGGTAACACCACATCACCATCCCCAAAAGCTAAATCTTGGAAGTGGTTTGTCAATGCACCTTCACTAGTTTTCCTCATCCCAACTAGTTTAACTTATGTAGCTGGATCTTTAGAAGCTTCTTCCATAAACTGAGAGTAATCTCTCTTCACAATTCTCTTCTTTGTAGATTCCTTAGGCACCTCCAACTTAGGTATGGGTTTGTCGTCTTAGGGTTTTGGTTGTTTGACTCTTTTTTTCTTAGGTTTCCTCTCAAGTTTGGCAATAGACTCACTAGGTTCACTCATTTTGCATGGTCTTAAAGGACTAGGGTTTTAAAATAATCTGGAATTACAATCTTAATTCTAAATACATAGGGTTATACTTGAATTCAATCAATCTTATCCTACTCCCCAAACCCTACATGAAACAACTATAATTCCCCTTTTGAATAAAGAGATAACAACCCTTACCACAAAACTTAGCAACTCACCCAATTCTCAAACTACCCAAAGCTACAAAATTACTCATAGAGGCATAAAATTGACTTACCCAAGAAAAACCAACATTTTTTTCTTCAACTTCTCTTCACCTGGAGGTCAGCTTCTCTTTTCTTCCAAACTTGACCAATTCTTCTACTCTCGACAATTGTGATTGTGAAAGAAAATGGACCAACAACCCTCTTTATGGCTCAGAAATGGAGCGCCTTCACCATTAATGTCTGAAAGATAGCTCGCACAAGTGAACTGACAAGTAGTCATTCATGTTTGAATTTATGCCATCAATCTTTTTGATTTAAAACATCATCTACGGCTCTCCTTGACCATCATTTTTTCTTTCCACAAGTGTGCTTTAAAACAACAATGATACCCAGGAAGTTACCATGTAACTGCTCCACATGCCTCCATAATCCTTTTGAAACCCATCTCTCATCGCTATAATTCCATCACTTGATCAAATGCAAGAGCAATGTGAAGAATGCCTCTAATGGAAGGAATATTCACCAAAACATTTGCTCATCTCAATCACTTGTCATTGTAATGTTTCAAAGATACACATATACTTTAGCTGCGTGAAATCCCTAGTGATACAAAGAGCCTGCCTATGCCCATCGTTCATCATAGTAGTTGATTTGGAAATGAAAAGGCTTTCGGTGATGGGCGATATGGGTGATAGCACCGGATGCTAATAGGTGGCAATATCATATCCCATGGTTACTCACTTCTCCATTGCTAATTGTTATAAATGACTTGAGTGACAAATTTTCTACAATGCAAATGAATGGTGTGATATAAAGGAAACTTGAATACCATTGCACGCCATTGTAAGGATTTTTTAAGCATAAAGACTTCAACGATATAAAAGGTAACTATGATGCAAAGGACAACACTAGCCATCACATTTTGTTGAAGTGGAACATGGAGGCCAAAATCTTTTGACAATGTGTGATGCTAAGGAAGAAAGGCTCATCACTCATCGATGTAATGAACCCGATGAGTAATAAAGCTTCTACGATGAGTGATAGAAGAACTTTAAGTGGCAGATTTTAGCACATGCACAAAAGGTTGTTCTTAAAGAGGGACCACCTAGGGAGAACAAGAGATGAGGCCTTTAAAAGGACTTAAGATCATTTTTAACAAAGTATGTAAAGGCCAAACATGTTTGAATTTTCTAACCTTATAAAATATTAACTTTAGACAAAAATAATAAGGAAAAATATCATGCAACGAGGTAAACGAGAATTCTAAGCACAAGGGGTTGGTGACCAAATGAATTAAAAGGCTCAAGATGTAACTTAGACAATCGAGAACCGGCCATAGCAAGTCAATGAAAAATTAGACCAAGGAACAAGGATTTAGACAAGGGGAAAATATGCTAAGTAAAACACACCAAAAGTATAAAACCCTAAACCCTTGTTTCATTTCAGACCAAGAAGCCACCCAAGTAAAGGCATTTAGATCAATGGAATATAAAAAAGTTGAGGGTTCCACTAGTAGCTCTGACTGAGGACACATGTCTCTCATAGGCATGGCAAGATTTCAGATTTCATGGTTGAAGTACACCAAGCACAAGGAAACCCAAAAACCAAGGACTTTCCCATACAAGGAAAGGAGACTAGAACCAAGAAAACCAACCTTTATATAAAATTTATATGACTATACAATGTACATGGAGTAGAACATATTTCAAGAGAAATATAGTTTCAAGAACTATCCATGTACTAGTAGTTCAAGAAGTTTTCCTATTAAGCTTTAGAGAAAGTATGAATCCTCACCATGTGTGTTGGATATCAGATAAGGGCCTAACCATAGTGCCTAAAACTTCCCATGCTTTCCCTTATCCTGATCTCATGCATTCCACATCAATACCATGCTCCCTACTTCAAGTTTTCTAGGAGAAGCTCTTTTATCATACAAGTGCTTGACTTGCAGTTGCATCTTAGTCTTTTTGTCATTAGATTCTCTTATAGTTTCATCCAACTGTATATAGGCATCAACACTATGTTTCATTTCATCACATATGTCACCATCATACTCTTGTACAAACTTGTACATCTTTAGCAAGTTATTCTAAGGAAACCTAGATGCAATACCATAGAATAAATCAAATGGGGCATAACCAGTACCCTTCTTAACTGTTACTCTATCCACCCACAAGGAAAGCTTCAACTTTGAATCCCACACTTTCTTATTTTTCTCAATCACCCTCCTAATTATCTTCATTAAACTCTTGGTACTTGATTCAGCTTGACCATTCCCTTGAGGATGATAAGGGGAAGAATAAGAAATCTATATGCCATGCTTATCACAAAAATCCTTGAACTCTATTGAAAAAATGGAGAAGAACATTCATTTTATTACTTTTTGTTTTCATTGATGTCACCATGATATATGAGTTGCAACTGCAAGATTAAGACTAAAGTTACTTTAGTATTCTAGTCCAGTATCTGAACCGGTATTTTTGCTTACATCCTCTGATATTTTGAACTACATTTGTTCTTCAGTGATCACTATTGCTTGTGGTTTTGGGAAGTGGTTTATAGGTGTCAGAAGCATGTTCATACAAGATCTCACGTATATTTGTTCATATGGTTCCATCGTGGTGTTTTGCAGTTATGTTTTTCAGTCCATCTCTAGCTGACTTGATGGATGAATTATGTAAATTAACTTTTGCTATGTGGACATATGTGCAGCCAATTTTAGTTCTGTACCAACTTGTTGAAGCATGTGTATTATCTTTTCTATTTCTCAAGGCCGACAATTGATATTCTATAAATAAGAAGTCCATCTAATTAGGTCGACCTAATTGATGCTTGCAAAGAGATTGGGTATATATAACAAACAGTTTTTGAAGAAGATGTGTGTGATAATTCGAAGTAGTGCCAACATAATGAAGTGTGTCAAGTCTGTCTATTGAGTTTTATTTAGAACTAAATCTGCACTTATTAGGTGTACTCTATCAGTTCATTTTTTGGCTGAAAGCCATTCAATCGTTGTAATTTTGTAGGCAGTCAGACTTTGTTTATGGATAGTGAGTCCTGGCAGTGAGCCAACCATTTTTGAAATATCTTATAACTAGTTATACTATATTGTGAGCTAACACTCATTGTGGTTTTTCCCATTTTGGTTTTTCCACATAAAAATCTTGGTGTTCTTGTGTTCTCTAATCTTATGTTTTGTTAATGCTTTTATTTATTTATGCTATTGTTTGCATTGGAATAATTGGATGGTATCTGATCAAAAAATTTAAGAAGATACTGATTCACCCCCCCTCTCAGTATCTTGGATCTTTAACAATTGGTATTAGAGCTCGGTTCCTCTGGTTAAGCCTAACAGCTTGAGGGAGATATTGAAGATGGAATAAATCAATGATAAAGGAGAGATTCAGACTACTCTTGAGGATCTTGATAAAGTTGAAAGATAAAATAGAGAATTGAAAGTGAATCTTGAATATGTGAATGAATGTGTCTGAAAACTCAAGGCGCAATCGAAAAAGTTCAAAGATAGGCATAAGGAAGTGAGCAATCAGTTGAAAAAGGCTAATGAATATATTGTTGGTTTGAAAGTGCAAGTGGAAGAGAAGAAAAGAATAGAAAAATATATGAACAAATTGGTACAAATCAAGTCTAAAGATTGCACTAAGCTTGAGCAAGAAATTGTGAATCTGAAAGTGGATCTAGAGAAGGTGAAACTCTGTGAAAACAACTTCAAATCTAGCTCAGATAGGCTTGATGAATTAATTGTAGGACAGAAATCGAGTAAAGACAAACGTGGTTTGGGAAATGATACCAGTGAAAGTTCTAAGACTATGAACAATCAGAAGATTTAGAATAAAGGAAAGCAGAAAGAAAATTCAAGGAACTCATCTAGAAGACCTCTGATGAGACAACCTATTGTACAAAGGTACCCTTCTTTTAATGGCACTTATTTTTCATGCAATAAATTTGGTCACAAGGCAATTGAATGTGGAAGCAAGATGAATCAATTCCCTGGTCCTTTTTCTAGTCAATGCTTTGCATGCAAAATATTTGGACATAGGGAAAGTGAATGCAGAACTTCATTGATGAATTAGTTTAATCGAAGAGTGAACCAATCCTTTAATGGCTACTATTATACTTGCAACAAGTATGGACATAAAGCTAATCAGTGTAGAACAAGAGTTAGCAGAAGTCAATCCAATCAGAAAAATATTGTCTGCTATAACTACAACAAACTAGGACATGTTTCAAGAGTCTACATAAGCAAGAAGAGTAAGGAGATCAATTTGGTAGAAAATAATGAATCTATGAAGAAGATTGACAAAGATGAGATGAATAAAGAGATGAATAAGATATGGAAAAAGAAAGAAGAATAAAAGAATACTGATGAGTATGTGCCCTCATCTGGTATAGATGATTTATTCAGTAACTAGACCTAGCAAGGTCATGGGGGGGCTTTATCAAAAAATTGTAACCCCTGGATAAATGGCATGTCAAAGGCTAGCATGAGGAAGAGAGGTGAAGATTGAGTTTTCAAAGGTTTTGGAAAAGGAATCAACAGAAAATATGAAGGCATGATTATGTGTAGAGAAAATTAAGGTTTGTCTGTGTGAAAGAAAAGAGTTCTTAGCAACTTTTTGGAGTCTGCCGCAATAAATGTGAATTAGGAAAAATTGTTATTTTATAAAGAAAATGATCAAGGCATTTTGTTCATTCAAGCATTTGGATAAATTGAAGACCTTGTGGAGCATTCCTGAAGAAAATTGGAGTTTGAGCTATGGAAACCCTAGTTACGGTTATGTGGGTGAAAAAAGGTATTTATATCTTTTGTGTAGTTGTGTTCAGTGTTTTTGAGCCATTTGAATTTGAAATTGGAAGTATGGCTACTCCTGTGGTAGTTAAAGTATCAAAAAGGCCGAGACCCTCTTATAGAAAGTACTCTTTGAAATTTTTTGAAGATGATCCCATGGGCACGTTTTGGTCAATTCCACATGGCGTAATATTGACCGAGGATACTAGGATGATAATTTGGGTGAAATTTGAAGAATACAATCATACAAAGCTAATAGACATCTAGCGAGATGAGCTTACTAGCGATGACTTTAGGGTAAAACCTGAGTATTAAAATGTGGTTGCTAATAGGTTGGATGTTTGGAAAATTTTCCCTAATTTTAGTTGTGATGAAAAATTTGTGAAGTTAGTTCTGAGCATAATTCATGGCAAATTTATGTGGACTGACTGACTGCACCTTATAATGAAAGAGGCAATTAGGGTTGTTACTGGGTTATGGGACAAAGGTACAGTACTCGTGCTAGAAACTGTAAAGAATGAGGTTGTAGGACTTACAGGAGCCAAATATGATAAAAGGGATTTAACAACAAAAACCATCACCAATTGAGCAATGAAGTATGCTTCTCTCATGATAGGTCACAAGATATTTCACAAACAGAGAGAACTATGTTTTGGCTACTATTATTTACGCTGGATTTGATATGGTCGAGAAAGCTGTTGATTATGACTTGTGTGAGCTGCTCCAGTTATAGTTGTTCGAGAATGTGAATTTGTTGAAGGAAAGGAAGTATGCATTTAAATTTGGTTCCATGATTGTGTGTTTATTGTTTTATTTCTTGAAAAGGCTCCCTATGAAGAATGAAGAAGTATTTTGGAACCCATCCAGACCAATGGGACATCAAATTTTTTAACACATGCATAATCTTGGAAATTTGAATGCTCAATAGGATTCCCTAACAACAT
This sequence comes from Sequoia sempervirens, assembly GCA_007258455.2. Lineage (NCBI taxonomy): Eukaryota > Viridiplantae > Streptophyta > Pinopsida > Cupressales > Cupressaceae > Sequoia > Sequoia sempervirens. The sequence goes on along the minus strand of VDFB02000363.1, from coordinate 155,965,042 downwards.
TCTTTGTTGTATTCAAAAGAAATATGAATGAAAGGGAAAGGTCTTGTTTTCTCTCGACCTACCACAAGATCCAAGAAAAGGAAAGAGACCCCTCTGGTTACCCCTGCAAAGAGTGGAAATAAGGAAAAGGCAACAAGAGAGAAAAATCTTAGTGTTACTGATGATCATGATGAAGAAGAAGAAGAACCTCAAGCAAAGCTGGTAAGAAGAAAAAGAGGAGATATACCCTCCGGTGAAGGTGCATCTACAAAATTCGTTGGTTCTAAAAGAGTATATATTATTTTGTCATCTTCTGAAGATGAAGAAGAACACAATTTTGGTGTACATGTGCACACCAAGCCTGAATCGAAGAAGGATAAGGTATCTTATGATACTTTTGTAGATCAAAAAGATGAACAAGATATTTCGGTAAGTTTTGGCCCCCGGTATAAACTTGAGCCAACTCTTAATGGTTTGTTAACCTTTGAGAATATGCTCCAACCCACAATTGAATGATATGATAAAGTTGGAGAAGAAGACAAGACATTTCTTTTAGTTGTTATTAAATATGTTATTATCTTAGAGGTAAAATGTGATAACATAAGAAAAGATGTTCCTGAGAGCATGTGGGATGATCTAATGAAAAGGAGATCTGAGGTTGTAGTGTTTGAAGAAAAGGTTAGAAATGCAGCATATAATAAGATTGGGTCTTCCCTGACCCCTGATGATCTAAAATCTTTGAAGAGGATTTGTTTTGATATGTTTTGGATGAAGATAAAAGTGAATATATTGATGACAAGAAATAAGAAACTGATAAAGAAAGTAAGAAAGGAGACAGCAAAGGTAATATAGGAAATAGCATAACAGTATGGTATGCTCAAAATTGTTGATGATGTTGTTGTTGAAAACACTAAGGAAAATGATTCTTTGGGTATAGGTAATGAAGACATTCTTGATAATTTTGATGTTGAAATTAATATGGGTAATGAAGTTAATGAGCAGAATGAAGGAGAAAATGAGCCTGAGGTGCATAATGATGCTCCACCAGAGCATACTAAAGGAGAAGAAGGCAGTAATAGGCAAGGTAATGCTAAAGAGGAAGGTTAGGGAAATGAAGAAGAAGGTCAAGACAACCCTAAGGAAGAACAGGACAAAGATGAAAAAGATGAAAATGAGGAAGAGGACAATAATGATAAAGGTAAAGACGAGGATGAAAAGAAAGAGGAAGAAGAAGAAGAGGTAGTAGAGGAAGATAAAGAAAAGGAAAAGGAAAAGAGAGAGAAAGAAAAGAAGGTAGTGGAATCCTCCAAGAAAAATGAAGAAGAAAAATAGATTGTAAAATTGTTGAAGCATCCCGGTGATTCGTCCTCCAATGGTGATGTACTAAAAGGTTTGTTGTCTAAGAAAATTAGATTTCAACCAATTATTCCCCAAGAACTTTTGAAACTTCCTATGATTGAGGGATATGTTGATGTGGTAAATATGTCTTCAGTACATAAAGTTGTGTTGGGTGAGGATATATATGCATCTAGAAGAAAGGAAATTCTTGAAATGCATCAAAAAGGAATGGAATTGATAGAAGATGCTTTGAAAGCTTTACAGGAAGCTATACCCAGTGCATCCATTGATACATCCCTTGCCCCTATTGAAAATCTGAGATTATTGTTAGACTCTCTGAAAGAGTATTCATCTGGGCTTAACGAAAAGACAAGATAGGAGTTAGAAGAAAATTTTGCGGAGAAAAGACTGTTGGCTTTACATGACAAATGTGCTCTTGCACCTTCTTCTATAGAAAAGTGTCTGGAAGCGGTGAAATTTTATGAGTCATAGGTAGATGTTGTTCTCTCTTATTGCTTGAAGTGGTCAGATGCCACTCAGAATATCAAGATTTTCATGGACTCAATTGAGTCTCAGTTGTCTACTATTTCTGGTACTTATAGTGTATCTAAAGATAAAGACAAATCAATCTAGAAGGCCATCATTGCACATAGAGAAAATTTATTTTCCTTACAGAAACAGAAGGAAGAAATTATCAAAAAATTCAATCAATTAAGTGACATTGTAAGAATGGAGTTCACTCCAGTTGGAGAAGCTTTGGCTTGTTTTGGAAGGCTTGAGAAGATAAACCTAATTCCTAATACTTCAGATGGTGCTAAAGAAACTCTAATAGAGCTCGAATCTCTGAACAAGATGTTGTCTACAACAAAGGATGGCTAGGAAAAAGGAAAAATAGTTTGGGAAGGTATTCTGAAGGAGCTTCAAGGCTCATCATCTTCCAGTTGATATATATTTCTTTTTTTTCTTTGCTTTAATATTTTTCTATTGGCCCACCCTTTGTCCTTGATGTCAAAAGGGGAGTGAAGTGGCGAAATGTTGGTGTTAGGGGGAGAAGTGTTGTAAATAGAGAATCTTGTATATATTTTTTTGGTTTTGGCACATGTTGCCATCAATGACAAAGGGGGAGATTGTTGGAAAATTTGAGAAGAACATCTCATTTTGTTACTTTTTGTTTTCATTGATTTCACCATGATATATGAGTTGCAACTACAAGATGAATACTAAAGTTACTCTGGTATTCTAGTCTGGTATCTAAACCAGTATTTTTTCTTACATCATCTGATATTTTTATCTGCATTTGTTCTCTAGTGATCACCATTGCTTGTGGTTTTGGGAAGTGGTTTATAGGTGTCAAAATCATGTTCATACAATATCTCACATTTCCATTTGTTTGTATGGTGCCACCATGGTGTTTTGCAGTTATGTTTTATGGTCCATCTCTGGCCAACTTGATGGATGAATTATATAAATTAACTTTTGTTATGCAAACATATGTGCGACCTATTTTAGGTTTGTGTTGACTTGTTGAAGCGTGTGTATTATCTTTTGCATTGCTCAAGGCCGACAATTGATATTTTGTAAATAAGAAGTGCATCTAATTAGGTCGACCTAATTGATGCTTGCGAAGAGATTGGGTAAGAGATTGGGTATATATAATGGACAGTTTTTGAAGAAGATTTGTGTGATAATGAGAAGTAGTGTGAACATAATGAAGTGTGTCAAGTTCATCTATTGAGATTTATTTGGAACTGAATTTGCACTTATTAGGCGTACTCTATCAGTTCATTTTCTATCTAAAAGCCATTCAATCATTGTAATTTTGTAGGCAGTGAGCCTTTGTTTTTGGACAGTGAGTCCTGGTAGTGAGCCACCCATTTTTGTAATATCTTATAACCGGTTATACTGTATTATGAGCTAACACTCACCGTGGTTTTTCCCATTTTGGGTTTTCCATGTAAAAATCTCGGTGTTCTTGTGTTCTCTGATCTTATATTCTGTTAATTCTTTTATTTATTTCTGCTATTGTTTGCATTGGAATAATTGGATGGTATCTTATCAAAAAAATTAAGAAGATATTGATTCACCCCCCCTCTTAGTATCTTGGATTTTTAAAAAATTCATCTAACCTAAAACACATAGCATTGTTAGAGATATTTTTTTTGCGACTCCAAATCTGATCAAGATGTCGTTTATCAGAAAATCAATCACTACTTTTCTTGTTTCCTTCTTAGTGGGGATTGCCTCCACCCATTTTGTAAAGTAGTCAATTGCAACAAGAATCCGGGAATGTCCACTAGATTTTTCATATATCTCCCCCATGAAGTTAATACCCCATTGTTGAAAAGGGGCCTGAACTGAAATAATTCTGAGTGGAAAATTCCCTAAAAACTTTAGCTTGCCTGAGAATATTTGGCAAGCATCACAAGTTTTAACAAACTTGTGGCATCCTTAAAAATAGAAGGACACCAAAAGCCTACCCTCAAAATATTATGAGTTGTGGTCTTAACCATGTAATGTCCACCACATACTCCACTATGCATCTCATTTGTTAACTTAGAAGCTCTGGTCTCATCAACACACTTTAGCATAACACCTTCTAGATTTCTCCACCATAATTCACCATTGACAATCACATACTTGATGGCCTATAACTTGAGATTCCTCTTTTCGTTGTGAGTTAATCCTTTAGAGCATTGCATCTCTTGTAAGTAATAAATGATATTCATATACCAATCACAATCTTGCATATCACAAATATGTGACTTGTCAAAGTCATCCTCAAGATTTATTTGATTGGCTTCTAAGTTTTCTTCAGCCATTAGCTTAGCTAACCCTTGATCTCTCACCAATATGGTGCTTTGAACATCAATATTAAACTCTTCGATCTTGTTGATCCATTTGCATCTTCTATCTATGGTCTCTTGTTGAGTGAAGATATCCTTCACTACATTACTTGGCACAAAAGCTATGAGTGTAGCTCCCATTAGGTATGTTCTAAAAGATTTCACAGTCTTGACTAAAGCATAGGTTTGCTTCTCATTCATATCATACTTAAGCTCAGAATTTTGCAAACACTTGCTAAAGAATGCAATGGTTTGTTCAAATCCCTCATCATTTTTCTATCATAATACAACAACAATAGTATGAAAAGATGCAAAAGAAAATATATGCATTGTCTTGGAAAAATATGGATATTTCAACATTGGAGCCTCCTTGATAGCTTTTTTTATTCTTTTGAATGCTTGGCTAGGATCTTCACTCCAAAACACCTTCTCTCCTTTCTTTAACATCTTAGAAATAGGCTTGGTAATCTCAGCAAAATTAGTTACAAATCTTCTCAAGAAATTGATCTGACTGAAGAATGACTAGATACCTTTAGCATTCTTTGGCTGTGTAATTTTTTCTATGGTAGCCACTCTCCCAGGACGGATCATTATTCCCTATTTAGACATAGTATTCCCCAGTATCTTTCCTTCCTTTACCCCCAACACACACTTTGTTGGATTTAATGAAATTCCATATTCGAGTGCTTTCTTAAACACTTTCTCCATATGCATACAATGGTCTTCCTCTTTCTTACTATATGCAGTTAGGTCATCTTGGTAAATGGCTAGAAATATTTCTATGAAATCTGCAAATTCCACATCCATGGCTCTCTAAAAAGTAGCCCCTGCATTTGTCAACCCAAACATCATTCTCGCATAGACATATGTGCCCCATGGAGTTGTAAAAGAAGTTTTGTATTACTTAGACTCTTTGACCACCACTTGGTTGTAGCTTGAGAATCCATCCATCATGGATAACAACTCACAGCCAGTTACTGGTGCAGGAGCACTTGGGAAAATACTAGGTTCCCTTGAAGTTTTGGTTGAAGTTATATTTTGGTTGTGTTGTTTTTAGGTCATGTTGACCATTTTGTTAGCATTTGGTGGACTAGGAATAAAACTTGATTCATTATGATAAATGGATTGGGAGGTGGAAATCATGGATGGGTTTTGAAGCTCTAACTTGTCTAGGTTGCCAACCTTGTCAAAGGTTAGAAAACACAATGGGTTTTATAAATTGCATCATTAGGTCATCTATGGGTTCGACAAGAAGAACTTAGTTGTTTTGGGGGCCTATTTAAGACATGGCTCGACAATGAAATAGGGTTGGAGGTATTATTGTTGAAGTGACATTTGAGAAGCTGAGGGAAACAACGTTCTAAAAGACAGTTTTCTAAGTTTTGTTATTATACTGAGCTTTAATGGAGTAAATTTATTATTACTTTGTTTGCAGAATGTTGTGTGAATTTTGTGCAAGCTTAGTTTGCCAATATTTTTGTCTTTTTAATCATTTTCATCTTGTATTTGTAAATAGTTTGTTTCATGTCTTTTTCTGGCCTAAATCAAGCAGTTTTGAAAGAATGGAGTCCTAGAGCACTTTTCCACCGTACAAATTGTACGGCCCTTTGAGAATAGTGTCTAGGCTCCCTTAGTGTAAATATGGTAGTTTTTAGAGCTTGTGGGAGTTCAGGAGGTTCTAGCAAAGCTTTGCCCTAGGCGAGCCAGGCAGGGTCCGGCTAGGGAAGGCAGTGAGAAAAAGACTCATATCTTGCAAGGGAATTGAGATCTTGGAGAAATTATCTTTGGAGAATTTTTTTGGAGGTATTGGCAGTGCATGGTGATCAGGAGGAGACTCCACCAATTAATTTGGAGTGAGAACTTTTTAACAGTCTCAAACCAGCATTGAAAAGCTTAAAAACCTTAAGATTTGGACCATTTTTGTGTGTGGACAGTGTACGAGCTGTGTAGGCTTGAAACCCTAAAAATCCTTGAGGTGTAGGCATGTGAAACACAAACCCTAAATAAAGAACCTAGGTCCTTTGGTGGGTTTAGAAGGAAATTGCATTTTACCTCTGTTGAGAGGCCTAATTGGGCTCTAGTCTTGTAGCCTTTTCAAACCCTAGGAGGGAATTTTGTGAAAGCGATGGTTAGTTGGAGTCTTGTGATGGAACAAGAACCCTAGTTTGATCATCTTGAAGCTATTACAACTTCTACACACCCCTGCAAGAATCAAATTGAATGTTGAGAAGATTTGGCCTCTAGGGAAGAATAAGGGTCAATGGAGAGTATATGGCGAAGCACCAAGGTTGGCTTGGTAGAAGGAAAGCATGTTGATAGTGGGGTTGGTCAATAGAAGCAGTGGCACCTAGACCTGAGGCAAGACCACTAGGACAAGGTGGAAGAGACACCTAGGAGTTCTTAGGAGCAAGGACTCAGAGCATGGGGCAATGAGTGCCTCATCCAACCCTAACCTATCAGTTACCTTTTGTAACATGGCTTCCATGTTAGGTAGTGGGTAATTGTCTTTCAATGATGACACATTCAAATTCCTAAAATCAATACAGAGCCTAATGTCACCATTTTTCTTCTTGACTAGGATCAAATTAGAGACCCATGTCGAATGTCTAATGGGCTTGATGATCCCAGTATCCCTTAATTTCATGAGTTCTTGCATCTTTGGTTGCAATGTGATATTTATTAGCCTTTGCTTTTTCTTGAAGAGCTTTGCATCTAGATTCAAAGTTATTTCATGATGAAATAACTCTTCCCTATATTCCTTCAGGTCATCATAAGACCATGCAAATACATTTCTATACTTTCTCAACAAAGCAATCAACATTGCTTTAATTTGAGGCTTCATATTTTTACCAATGTAGACCTTTTCTAGAGCATTCTCTGTTTCAAGATTTACTTCTTCAAGATCTTCCTTGTGAGTGGATGTTTGCTTAGCATTGCTCCTATCTGGGCCATCAAAAACCCTTTCCAATGCAACCAGTCCCTTTGAAATTTTATTGGTCTTTAACTAAATAATTTCATTTCAAAATATGGTTTCCTTACCATATACTTCTTCCAAAAAGGCTCCAAAATAAATTTCTTGATTGTCATATTCATCTATACATTGCAGGAATCTCACTATATCATCATCATCATTAAACACCTGCCAGTTCTTTATGTTATCAAGAATTGAAGATCTGACTTGCACTTCAACCTTTGAAATGCCAGCAAAAGTTGTCATTTGACAAGAGAGAAATGTTAGCAAGTAAATCTACCACTCCATTATTACTCCTATCCAACCAATCAAATCCAAATGCATAAAACTTCTCAATTAAATCCTAGATAACATTTCTATATTGTCTTAGTCTAGTATTTTTTATGCATATTTTCCCCTAACCTAAGAAATAACAAGTTTTGAGTCTCCAATAACTCTTAACTTCTTAATTTCATGTTTCTTAGCTAGCTTTAGCCCTATTAGTAAGGCTTCATACTTGGCTACATTGTTTGTGCATACAAACAATAATTGAAATGAAAACTTGAAGGTCTTACAACTGGGAGAAATAAGTATGACCCCTGCACCAGTTGAGACTTCTTAGCAGCAATGGAAGGGTCAATGACTTTAGTTTCTATAATAGAGGTAGTGTAAGTACTTGCAACATAGCTCCCCATAGGAAAGGTTACCTTAGGAGGATTAGGGGTTGTCTTAGTAGCATATTTAGAAGGAACTTTAGGAATTGGTCCTTCCTTTAATGCTTCTTTCATCCTCTCAATTTACTTTCTTTGTGCATCTCTTTCCAAAACATTTTCCCTAATTCTCTCCTCTCTTTCCTTTTCTTGTCTCCTCCAAATCCTTGATTTTGAGTTCTTCTTCTCCCAAGGCTTGCATATCCTTATCTAATTCATTTTCATCTTCTATGACTTCCTCATACTCACTAGGTTTAGGAGTGTAGAATATAAGATTCGTTGGTTCTCTCTCAAGGGATTAATGTGAGGGTATATTATGGGATTTACCCCTTGGTTTCAAATTATCATCATTAAAAATATATTTACCCCCAAAGGTTCCAGTTTTGGTTAGGAATTTATTATCCTTTTCCCAAAATTCCCACCTCTCTTCTTCCTTTGACATTTCAATGTGACTATCAAGGAATTCATTAATGGGAAAACCTTCCTCATTTGTATCAAGCACACTAGATTCATGTGCCTCTTCATGAGCATTTTCATTATGAATATTTTCATTTAAAATGGGAGATGCATTAGCAGGATTTTCAGTAGACTTACTTGATTCAACATTCTTTTCTTTCTAGGTTGGTTGTTTGTCCTTTGATGGCTCGAGCTCCAACTTCTGCTCGGGATGTTTCTTCATATAGATTTTGGTTCTCCTCATGGTTTCAAACTTCTTCTCAGAGTTCTCCTTCTCTTGAAATTTCTTGAGTATTTAACCTTGCACTGGCACAAGAGACTTTAGAGTCACCACCCACTATACTAGGAAATAGAAATTGATTACACTTTGGAGATGCACTCACAATCTTAGAGAAGACTTTGAACATAACCTAACATGAAATGGAAAAAGGAACCAGAACTCGATGCATGAAACTGGACTTGAGCTATTAATGAGAATTTGAGTAAACTGTTCTCCAAACAATGAATAAATATGAAAATAATAACTTTGACTGTATTAAATTTGACATAGAGATATTGTACTAGCATTGTCCCTAGTAGAGTTGCCAATCTATTGGCTATTTTTTAAGAACCAAACTTAATCTCAACAATTTCCTATGAACCTACCATAATTCAATGATCAACAATGATGAGGATTAGTCAACAACTAGGTGAAATCTTGCTAGGCTTTCCCTCTACACTTCGGGCTCTGCAAGACCCGAGAGGGTAATCCCTACAATGAACTTAATGATATTCTTGTTCCATTTATCATAGACATTGTAAATAATAGATATGTTCTCATAGATTTCAAATCAAATCAATTCCTTCAATAATTTGGTTGATTCTTTAACAAATTATCATCTAAAGCAGAGAGTGGATGACCTCATATGAAACTTTACAAAAAATTAAGGTGTAAGAATGTTTTTCTTTAAGGATTTTTCTTTGAAAGGTAGGTCTGACTCAATGAATTCAAAGTTTACCAAATTAATAGAACAATGCTTTATCCATGGGTGATAGATTCAAATTTGCAATAAACTGTAATACAATAGTAATCAGACTCAACATTTATAGACTATTACAAATCTTCCAAAATAGGAACTACTTATTAATCCTCATACTTCAACACACAAACCTATAACTTCATCAAATCAATTTAATTAATTCTCTGAATTAAAGCAAAGATAAAATCACACATTCAACCAAAACAATTGAAGACCAACAAAAGATCTTTGATCATTTTATTCATAATTCGAGTGACAAAATACAACATGAGAGAATGTGCTCTAGAATTTGCAATTCTCATTCAAATGTTATTGCTGCTATAAAACCATTATGCCTATTACAAGCTAGAATTCATACCTAAGATTCAATTCTAATTATATTCCATTTTGCTTGAATTACAAAATATTTACAATTAGTTCAAAACTTCACCAACCAAAGACTCGTGCAATTGGCCTTGAAGTCCCTTTTATAAGAACAAGGGAGCAACAAGATTTGGGCCAAATTACACATTTCAATCACATTTTACATTTGACATACATTTCAATTTCAGTTTCAAAAATATCCCCAAGCAGTCATATTTGCATTTCCATGAGGGGGAAAACATATAAGATAAAATTCATTTCCATTTGTTGAAGAAGATTTCCCCACCTTCCAAAAGGCATCTTTCATCATTGTAGTCATTCCAACAAAGAGAAAAACATATTTACCATGAGAAAAAAATTTATCCACGTGCACGCCAAGTCAACAGAACTAGAAAAAGAAAGCAATAAAAAAGAAGAGCATAAACCCCATCCTCATCAGCACATTTTTCATCAACTAACTAAGAGGATATAATATTTTTCAATACTTCATCCAAGGCTTAATCTATGAATTTTTCAATCCATGTATTATATTCCTCCTTAATAGGTAATCGTGTATCCAACAACTTCTACCCTTTGGTGCTATGCTAGTTATATCTAGCATCAATCAATATCCTGGCAGGTTCTTCACAAATGTGTCCATTCGTAATTCAATTCCTATCATATTATCAACATAAGGATTCAACATGGTATAATCGATGAGATTGATCAATTTCTTGAAATGTGCGAGGAGACCTCCCAACTCATCCTTCCATACAAAAAACTCCTTCAATCCACCTTCATCATCCAATATCCTTGCAATGCCATGCCACTCCATATCTCTAAACATCTTCAACTTATCTTGTAACTGCATGCCCAACTTACCATAAAATGTTGTAATTTCACTCAACAAATCAATTACTTTCATCAAATTAGGAATATTAGTTGGAGCCTCATGGTCCTCTTGCATATTGGGTATCATTTCTTTGAGTGCTCCTACCCTAGTACTCCACTTGCTTCATTCATTTTGGAATGCATTTTGAACTAGCACATATTTCTTGTTGGCCTCATGAATTTTTTTGTAAACATCCCACACATTATCATCCTTGAGCACCAACTTTGTAACCCTGTGCTTTAGAATGTCATCAAATATATCATCTTCCACCTTGGCAGTTTCCTCTTTGGCTTTCTTAGCACTATCCTTTTCTACTTGCACTTCTTGCTTCAAGCTCTAAATTCTTAATGATAGGGTCTACCTATCCTATGCAAACAAATCAAAAGAATAATTTGTTAGAGAATGAAAAGATTTTTGTGTTGTAGCAAGCACCTTATTATGCTCATCCATCAAATTATTATATTTATCTAATAATTTGTCATATTTGTCTTGTGTGATTTGGGTTGTATCAACACTTAGCATAGCATCATGCATAGTCAATTGTGTAGCTACAGTGGCAGTCATCTCAATAGCCCTTTTTATGACCACAACACCAATTTCCTTCTCCACAAACTTAATAACTTCAAGTTTCCCAATATTTGGTGTCATGGAACAAATAGCAAGAGTATGCAACTTTGGGCTGAAACTTGAACCAAACACCTTGTTATCAAAATTCTCTTTAGAAATAGAGGCATTGAGATCTTTTCTTATTGCATCCAATGCATTATCAGATGAAAGCTCCCACCCCATAAACAATAGAATTCCACTTCCCTTAACCAAATCCCTTGCCTCTTGGGGTGTTATTGCAGCAATTTCTTTCATTATTTTGTCTTCTTCCTCCTTTTCAACTTCATCCTGCAGTTAGGGATCAACATTTTCTTTTGCTTCCTCTATCCTCTTTTTGATGTCTTGGCTTCTCAATTCGATAAAAAATTCCCTGAATTATTTGGTTTGGACAAAATTTTCATCTCTCATAAAATCCCTACAAGCCTTAATCCTGACATCATCATCTTCATCTTCATTATATTCCCATTTAACAATCTTGCTAGCAGGAACAACATTCAAAGCATCCTCCTTTTCAGGGGATGGGAATCTTTGGTCAACTTCTTGTTCCATTAGAACATGCTCTCCAAACTCTTCAGGTGCATAACCCTCACCACCTTGCTCAGTCCCAGAATAAGTCACCAATGGGGTGACTGCAGGTTTCTTACATGCCTCCTTTGTCTACTCTTGAATGCCTTGAGCTGAGGATTGAGCTGGTTGGCTCCTCACTTGCGCATCATGATGCTCTTTGGAAACTCTGGCTTTTATCTCAGCCTATTTAATCTTATCAAAGAAACTTTTATCTTTGAAGTCCCCTAGCATTATTTTATCTTGCACATATTGGTCCTTTATCTTAGAATAAGGACTCACATAGAAGTGGTTTTCTTTCAATATCCTCTCTTCAATATCACATATTTTTCTCCATTCACTCTTCCTCTCTGCAATCTTAGCATCAAAAGACAAATTTTTGAATACATCTTTTGCATATAGAAATTGAAGTTGTTTTCCTGAAAATCCTCTTGCTCTTCTTTTTGCATCAATAACTCCCTCAGGATCACAATATCTTATAATATCCTATTTCATCCTATAATTATTTAAGATGGGCCCAAACCTCTCAATACCTCTCTTTGGAAAGCATGCAAAATATGCAAACCCACACTTAGGGTTTATTAATGATGCCTTCCTTCACTTTTTGAAATGTTCTTTGTCCATGGCATCCAACTACCACATTATTTCCATAAATGTATTCCTGATAGATACATACACAAGCAACCAGTGGGGTGGAACTAGAGATCCATAAATCTTGATTGTGGTATACCCAGTATGCAAGTACCAATCCCCCCAATTGAACTTTTGTGTAGTGTTCTCCTCAAACTCAATAGGCTACAAAATTTCTCACACCTATTGATATTTTGTATATGGGATTTAAGCCCAATTGCTCCATCACACCAAATTTGAAGTCATTGTAAAATGCAGCATAGTTAGAATCTAGATAGTGTACATCCCAAACATGGGTCCACATTTGGATTGGCAATTCATTAACATGGCTATCCCTCTCTCTCAATCTCATGAAATTTATCCATACCTTTATTCCCTTCAACAATAACATGTACATTAACAAAGAATAGTGTCTCCAAGGCAATGGAGGTGTTGTATCTTTCAATTTTATCAAGTCCTCATGAAGTTAATTAGAAATGTATGAAGCATAATCAAAAGCCCTATTCTGATATATTTTTGTATATCAATTTCCATGACTATAAGGGAAACATCCATCTTGATGTCAAACTTCTTATGCAAAACTTGGCATAATGCATAGTCTGTATTCTTAATATAATCTTCAAAAATTTCATCACAATGAAAAGACTCAATAGCAAAAGGGTTCAAGTTGAAGACCTCAACTATTTGGCTCCTTATAATTTCTAGCATAGGAGCTCCATCTGAAAATCTCTTGATTACCCTGTCATTAGGGTCATAACATCTAGCCAATTCAAGAATCAATTCTACCTCCAAAATTACATTTGAGCCAACCAACTTGCCAATATCACGGATCCAAAGATGACATGTAGGGTGACTAGCAAACCTCCTATTGAAAGCATATAGAAACAAGTCCCAACCACTCTGTGGTCACACCACATCACCAACCCAAAAAGTTGAATCTTGGAAATGGCTTGTCAATGCACCTTCACCAGTTTTCCTCTTCCCAATTGGTTTAACCTTTGTAGCTAGATCCTTAGAAGCTTCTTCCATAAACCAAGAGTAATCTCTCTTCACATTTCTCTTATAGATGCCTCAGGCACCTCTAGCTTAGGTATTGGTTTTTTATCTTGGAGTTTTGGTTTTTTAACCCTTTTTTACTTAGGTTTGCTCTCAAGTTTGGCGGTAGACTCGCTAGGTTCACTCATTTTGCATGGTCTTATAAGACCAAGGTTTCAAAATAATCTAGAATTATAGTCTTAATTCTAAATACATTGAGTTTATACTTGAATTATTCAATCAATCTTATCTTGCTCCCCAAACTCTACATTAAACAACTATAATTCCCCTTTTGAACAAAGAGATAACAACCCTAACCAAAAACCCTAGCAATTCACCCAATTTTGAAACTACCCAGTGCTACAAAATTACTCACAGAGGCATAAAATCGACTTATCTGAGAAAAACCAATAATTTTTTCTTCAACTTCTCTTCGCTTGGAGCTCATCTTCTCTTTTCTTCTAAACTTGACCAATTCTTCTACTCTCGACAATTACAATTGTGAAATAAAATGGACCAACAACCCCCTTTATGGCTCATAAATGGAGCACATTTCACCATAAATGTCTAAAAGATAGCTCGTGTGAGTGAACTGACAAGTAGTCATTCAGGTTTGAATTTATGTCATCGATCTTTTTGATTTAAAACGTTATCTACGGCTCTCTTTGGCAATCACTTTTTCTTTCCACAAGTGTGCTTTAAAAAAATGATGGTACCCTAGGAAGTTGCCACCTAACTACTCCACGTGCCTCCATAATCCTTTTGAAACCCATCACTCATCGTTGTAATTCCATCACTTGATCAAATGGAAGTACGTTGTGAAGAATGCTTCTAATGGAAAGAATATCTACCAGAATATTCAGTCATCTCCATCACTTGTCACTGTAATGTTTCAAATATACACTTATACTTCAGCAACATGAAATCCCCAATGATAGAAAGATCTTTCCTTAGACCATCACTCATTGTCATAGTTGATTTGGAAATGAAAAGGCTCTAGGTGACAAGAGATGTGGGTGATAGCATTGGATGTTGAAAGGTGGCAAGATCATAGCCCATGGTTACTCACTTCCCCATTGCTCATTGTTGTAAATGAATTGAGCGATAAAAATTTTCTACGATGCAAAGGAATGGCACAATACAAAGGAAACTTGAAGGCCATCATGTGTTACTGTAAGTATTTTTTAAGCATAAAGACTTCAATGATACAAAAGTAACTGTGATGCAAAGTAAAACACTAGCCACCGTGTGTTGCTAAAGTGGAACATGCAGGCCAAAAGCTTTTAGTGATGTGCGATGCTAAGGAAGAAAGGTTCATCGCTCATCGTTGTAATGAACCCAATGAGTAATAAAGCTTCTACAATGAGTGATACAAGAACTTTAAGTGGGGGAATTTAGCACATGCATAAAAAGTTGTTCTTAAAGAGGGACCACCTAGGGAGAATGAGGGATGAGGCCTTTAAAAGGACTTAGGATCATTTTTAATGAAGGATGTAAGCCAAACATGTCTGAATTTTATAACCTTATAAAATATTAACCCTGAACCAAAATAATAAGGAAAAATATCATGCGATGGGGTAAACAGGAATTCTAAGCACAAGGGTCCGGTGACCAAATGAATTCAAAGGCTCAAGACATAACTTAGAAAACTGAGAACTGACCACAACAAGTCAATGAAAAATTAGACCAAGGAACAAGGATTTAGACAAGGGGAAAATATGCTAAGTAAAGCCCACCAAAAGTATAAAACCCTACACCCTTGTTTCATTTCAAACCAAGAAGCCACCCAAGTAAAGGCATTTAGATAAGTGGAACATAGAAAATTTGAGGGTTCCACCATCTTTTTTGAAGGGAAGGGTCATCTTACCTATTAGGTAGATGTGTGGGGGACTGCAGTAAGTCTGTAGTTGGCAGAAAAGTGCTTGAGTGATGCTTCTCCCCATCAGTTGGTAGCCAAGGATTTGAAGGTGATGGACAACCTGGATCATACATGTTTCTAATGTTGGAAGCTTAGAAGAGCTATGTATGTACATTTTATCTACTTGAATGAAATATGTAAACATGAATGATGTACTAGAGTTTATTCTATATGAAATCAATATTATGGAAATATTTATGAAATTACAATTGAAAGAAATAGAAGTTTGAAATAATGTTTATTTCTTATGTGCATGTAATTTACATTTTAGAATGAAAAATTTATTGCTATGTTTGGCATCATGATTTATTCACTTGTGGGTTAAAATTAGGAATTTTTTTTAGTAGAACAATGGGTATGTTACAGGAAGACTCAATGACAAGTCTACTAATGGGATATTAATTGATCTTGTGTGTGTAGAGAATGTGATCATTGAGGATTTCTTATTTTTTCATGAACTTTATTGAGATTCTTATGAACAACCGAAAGCATGGATAAAAATGCATAATGGTTTCACTTGCCCTACGGTAGGTTCGATCACTCTTCTTTTAAAAGTAGGACCAAAAAAATTGAATGTATAATTCTCCATCATCTCGTCATCGAACCAATTTTGTGTGAAGCTTGGTTACCCATGGCTATACTCCATGGATATCGTCCCCTTGATAGTGTATAAATGTTTAAAGTTTCCATTTCGCAATGAGATTTTTACTATACACCATAGTAGCTTTAATCCTGTGTATTTTCATGGGAATTTATCATTGGATTTCTTCTGGCCCAAACCTATGGAACCTATTAGGCCTCATGAGGACTTCTTTTTAAAATCTTATCAAAATTTTAAGGCAAAGCGCATAGCATAATTATCCCTTAGCAAAATGCCTCAACCCATGATTCAGCCTCCTATTATTAATGAAACCATGATTGAACCAAAAGCTCTTCCAAGTAACCAAGACCAACCCATGATAAATCCTTCACCTATTTCCTATAAAAGATGAAGAGATAAAAAAATAATTCTTATTTTCCCTCCTAAGATCAAACAAGTTTATAAAGTTAAAGATAAATTAGTTGAACAACCTCCCATAGTTCCTTTTGTTCCTCCCTTGCAAGAAGAAAATAAACCTATAGTTGATAAACCTGCTCCTACACAATCACAACCTGAAAATCATGCAAAGAGAAACAAAAATGTTAAAGAGTGTAGGCATATACGTCATGCTATTTCTCATAGAATAAAAGAAGAGAAGAGAACAAAAGGTTAAGGTAAAACACAAATTGAAACAAAGCATGATGAATCTCCACCTTCACCACAACAACAAATACAATAGGAAACTTCTAAGGACATTGTCACTAGGCCTCCTATTTTGATTAACTTGGATAATGATGATGAGATTGCTAAGATTGATGAGGAAGTGTACAATGAGTTGAATTTATTGTTTTCCTCTTCAATGAGCTTAAATGATAACAATCATGATGATCCTCCTAATAAGATTGATTCACCACATGTTGAACCTGGTGATGCTCCTAGTAGAACACTTTTTGTTGTCCCTTTGGATAGTTGTCTTCCTTTCACATATAATGAACAAGATTGGGATGTGGATGACCTCCTATAGGTTGATTCACATGCGCCCTACTAGTCTTCTCTTTGTGTTCTTTGTGATTGAAGGTGCCTAATGTGATCCCCCCATACTGTGTTGCTTGGTGTGTCTTTATATGTTTGTGAGCCCACTTTGGATGACCCTTGTCACTCCATTGGTGCAAGAATACAAAGGAAGCTAATCCATTGTGACATTATTCTATTTATATCTACATTCTTCTATATATTGTAACCTTTATCTTTTGTCTTGTCTTTTCCTTTTGGGGATGATGCAAGGCATCGAGACATTCATGTCTCTTCTATGTTGACCCAAAAGCTTCCCTTTGTTCTCTCTCTCTCTCTCTGTCATTCTTCCTGTGTGCTCATCGTTCCATGATTTATTTGGGGAATGATGATAGTTCCAAGCTTGATTATATCACTACAACAATGACAAACACTAGCCCCAGATCCATGGATCACTTATGTGTTATTTTAGGATTGCATATGGGGGGAAACCCTCTCCTTTATATGACATAGCTCTACTTGGAAACATGTGTTTTTCATAAGGATTTCCAAATAAATCTCTTATGTATTAGCATTTATTATGTTCTACTTTAAAGTAATTGCTCACAACATGGTGTTTAGAAATTTCTTTAAAGTGAGGGCATACGTGTCCCTGCTCATTCTTTGCTTCAAAGTGTGGTCTTCTCATTTCACGTGATTGTAATGTCGTAGAATTGCACCTAGGGGAAATTCCACATTTTAGCACTTTTCCTAGCATTTATGACACCTAAACACATTAATGACAAAAATCCCATGGGTCAGACTTTCATAATTCTAACTCCATGTGGTCCAATGGAGAAGCAACAACAGCTCAATGACACAATTCCTAAAAACTTATGCTTTGGATGCCTACATGATGTGCGAACATTTGTGTAGCGCACTAGCGTCCTAGCAGTTTTTTAAGTTTGAAATGAGGAATCTCAAATCTTGACTCTTGGAACATGTCCCAACACTCAGGTTTTTAGGTGTAACAGCTCTTTGTTGCCCTTGCATGCAATAAAACTCCTCAATTTCTCTCATTTTTGGGGGTTCATCCATTCAATCAAGCTTCTCTCTTGAACTTCACTATTGAATCTCTTTCACTCTTGATAGCAATACTTCTACGAGCGAAGCTCTATCAGACTAAGGTCCCTCCAACAACCAAATCTCTCTAGCATGCATTCAACGGTGAATTCGTGTGTTCCAAAGGGGGTCGAGGCTTGTTGGTAATGCTCTCTACCACTCTTTTCTATTTGTGAATAGATTAGATCTCTTGTTCATTTACCACTTGGTGGTGCGGGTTCTACTCATGAAGCAAGTTTTTCTTTCGCCACTCCTTTTGTCAATTTTGGTTACACTCTCTTTCTATCTGGTTGTCCATGGAGGTGGGAACACCAAAGCAGGGGTCTAATTACAACATGCCCCTATATAGCCCCAACATTTTTCCTTGTTCACCTTGTGGGCAGGTTACTAACGTGGAGCTTGGAGTGAAGATTCAGACATTCGGTCGTTAGTAAGTTTTCTCCAAGTTCTCCTTGTATTTTCCCATAGTTTATGTTCTTTATTTTATGATTATGTTAAGTAGACCACATATTTGGAACAAGTAGTGAAACTTTATTTCACCCACCTAAGTTCCTGAGCTCTTTGTTGCTCAAGATGCCAGCGAGCCATTTGGACACCAGTGTGTCGCACTGGCATCCTAAATCCATGTTGTTGTCCTTTGGCCGAGAGATCCTCTATCAAAGGCATAAATCTAGGAGTTTCACTCTCTCGGAATCTGAAGTAGTCTTCTCTAACAGTTAATCTGTATACATTTCTTTTGCAATTTCTTCATTTAACTTATGTTGAGGTGGATAAAGGTAGTTCATTCCCTGGGATTCTTTTGAGAACAAAGAGACTCGTGTGTAGCGAATCCCCCTTATCTCACGTTTTGGTGAACCCGACATGAAACATGTCAAATCTATTTTTACAATGTTTTAATGTTTATGATAGTGCTTTCTCTAGGGAATATTTTGATATGTTAGATGACGCTTTAGATGATTTCTTCAAAGAGTCTTCCCCTATCTGTAAATCTTTTGAGAAAACTTCCTCTCAACAAGCCAACGAGTTGGTAAATGTTGTGGTGATCTTCATAGCTCCTCCAAGCCCTTGAAAACTAGTCATTTACTTGAATTTGGATAGCCCTTCTCCTAAGAAGGATCATTTTTTCTATGGAATTACATATCACAATGATTCACCAATTGTACTTGAGGTTCGTAAAAGCTATAGACTCTACTTCTTATAATGTTGTTGGGAACACATACAATACAAGAAGAAACAAATAGAATTTAGATCAACAACCTTTTGTTCCTCCACCTCGGCCTACTCAAGTTTCTAATTCCTTACCATCTTCTCAACCAATTCTTCCTTCAGCACTTCAACCTATGACTAAAGAACTAGGTGATTATGATCTTGTCGAGCAACTTCGTGTTACTCCGGCTAAGATATCACTTTGGGATTTTCTTCAAAATGCTCTGGATTATTAGGAAATTCTCCAGGAATCCTTGTAGAATATTCTCTTACTTTTCTCCGCTAGGTTGATGGATGTTAATGTGTTGAATATTACATTCTATCTACAATAGCTCCTTCCTCTAAACATGTAGAAGCAAGCAGATCCTTTGATGATTATAGTTAATGTTAATACTATTGGTACTAGGTGTACCCTCATTTACACCGATTCAGCTCTCAACATTTGTGGTATTGACCTATTACCTAAGATTAAAATTAAATTATATTCTATAGCTACTTCTTCATTGTATATTTGTTGGTTTGATAATGTTGGCCACCAGTCTCTAGGCATGATAATATTGCCTTTGTAGCTAGGGCTCATTACCTTACCCACTTTGGTTTATGTGATTCTTGGCCCTTTACCTTACAATATTCTTTTGGGCAGACCCTAGATTCATGTTATGGGTGCCATAACTTCTACTCTACATCGTTCTCTAAAGTTTGTTGCAAATAATCAAGTAGTCACAGCTAAAGCTGGCCTAGAGGTTGTTCACCTTTGTGAATTAGTGGCTACTAGTTGAGCTTCGATTGTTTCCACTCTTAAGAATTGTATTCCATCTTTGACTTCTAATGCAATGAAGAATTCCTCAATGATACCCTCTATAGAGGTTGTCCTAGAAGTGAACACCACTAAAGACGAGTCACCTAAAGCAAAAAGTCCTAAGTCTTCCGCGTCTACTTCTTCTTCTGAATCAAATGCTTTCCTTGGTGATGATTAGGGGTCCTTGGAGTTCTTTTAATGCTTTATTGGAGAATACAAAGTGAGTCCCACTCATCTAAAAAATTTGATGAACTCGAATGCCTCTAATGAAAGAGTGGATGATACTCTCACTGGGGAAGAGAATTGTAATCCTACCTAGGAAACTAGTATTTTCGCTATTGAGGAAATTAGTCCCATTCTTGCAAAGGAGGTTAATGTTTTTGAATTGAGTAAAGTCTAGATATTTTTTCTCTTGTAGATGCATTTTTTCATTGGTGGAACGGAGCCCTCTATGTAGAGCCACTGCCTTATGATGTTTTGCAAACTCATTATGGTTTTGGATATCAACTTCCTTCTCGGTATGGCTATGGGCGAAAAGGCCTGGGACATATTAACCAAGGAATCCAAGTCCCTATCCAATTTAAGTAGGAAAAGCACTATATGAGTTTGCGATGTCCTATCAAACAATCTAAGCAGAAACCTTGGTGGAGTGTTAATATGATTACGATTGACCCACTGATTTTGGTCCTTCCTAAACTAATAGAGGATGGGGTGCAGGTTGAGAAAGTCCCTTTAGATGTTTTCTCTTTAGATCAAGCACTTGAGGAATTCTTAGGAGCCTACTCCCCTTTGCCTCCCTTTCATCATAAGAGACATTACTCATATCGCCTACATAAATGAGCATACTTTGGAGAATTTGTCTTGAGCATTGATGAGGAGGCCCTCTATCTAGTTTTGGTGATGATGTTCTAATATTGCATCCTGGAGATCACAGTTCTCTCCTTAAGGGAGATACTACTAAAATCTCTATGGATCCTAAGTCTTCTAAAAAAAGGTGATCAAAATCAGGAAGTGCCTTTCTCCTGAAGAAGCTAAAGAATATTTCGATCTCCTACATTCTCATCCTGATATCTTTTCTTGGACGTATGAGGACATGCCCGGTATTGATGAGTCTATAGTGGTTCATAATATTTTCTTATGTCTCGACGCCAAGCCAGTTAAGCAAAAAAATTGAAAGATCAACCCTAGGGTCGCCTTGTTGGTTAAGACTGAGATAAAGAAGCTGATGAAAGTGGGCTTTGTCTTTCATATCTACTACTCCCCTTGGATTTCGAATATTGTCACTATTAGTAAACCTGATGGTCATATTCATATATGCATTGACTTTCGTGATCTTAATAAGGCTTCTCTTAAGGATGATTTTCCATTACCTAATATAGACATGATTGTGGACTCAACTATTGGCCATGCCTTGTTGTCTTTCATGGATGGTTTCTTGGGTTACAATCATATCTGTATTAATCCAGAGGATCGGTACAAGACATCCTTCACTACCCCTTGGGGTAATTTTTGTTATGTGGTCATGCCCTTTGGGTTAAAGAATGCAGGAGCTACCTACCAATGAGAAATGACCCTAATATTTCATGATTTCATTCATAACATTTTAGAATATTATGTTGGCGATATCTTGGTGAAGTCTATAACCCATCAAGATCATGTAAAGAACCTTCATCTTATTTTTTAGAGGATCTGACTCTATAAGATGAGACTTAATCCTCTTAAGTGTGTCTTCGGTGTAGACATGGGCAAACTTCTAGGATTTATAGTCTCTCATCATGGAATTGAAGTTGACACAAATAAGATTGATGCAATTGTCAACATGCCTCCACCCAAGAATATTACTGAGTTGTAAAGTTTACAAGGGAAGATTCAGGAAATTCGAAGGTTCATATCTCAAGTGGTTTATTTCACCCTTCTTTCACTCATTTTTTAAAGGATATCCATTTCATATGGGATGAAGAGTGCCAAAAAGATTTTAAGTCGATCAAATCCTACTTGGCCAATCCTCTTGCATTAATGTCTACTATGCAGGATAGGCCCTTTTTTCTTTACCTCACAGCATCACCATATGCTTTGGAATCTTTTCTTGCTTAGTATGATGGTGTCAGGAAAGAGAGAGAAATCTACTACATCAGTCATGTCGTGGTTGATTATGAAAATTGTTATTCCTCCATGGAAAAGCAATTTCTTGATCTTGTCTTTGCTACACATAAGCTAAGGCACTACCTTCTTCATGTTGAAACACATGTCATTGTAAAAAGTGATCTTCTAAAGCATTTGTTCTCTAGTACCAACCTTGTTGGGAGGTTAGTGAAATGGGTGATGTTGCTTTCTAAGTTTGACATAAGGTTCATTACTCAGAAATCGATAAAGGGTCAAGTGGTTGTCGATCAGTTGGCAGACGCTCCCTCGTTTTGTTCCTTCTTGGGTTTGTATTTGTTTCTTGATGAGAACATTCTTGTAACCAATTATGACTTTGAATGGAAAATGTACTTCAATAGGTTGAGATGTCAGATTGGCTCTAGAGCAGGTGTGGTTTTAATATCACCCAAAGGTAAGCCGGTCCCTCTCTCCTTTCGATTGGACTTTCCTTGTACCAATAACATCACTGAGTACGAAGGTCTCATTTTTGGCTTGTGTGTCGCGATTGCATTAAAAATAAGACATCTTTGCATACTAGGTGATTCTAAGCTTATTGTGAACTAGATTACGGGAACCTATCAGGCTAAGCAAAGTAAGTTATCTTGATATCAAGACCTTTCTTTTTCATTGCTGAAATGATTCTCCTCTTTTAGGATAGATAGCTTCCCTAGGAGGGAGAATCGACATGTAGATTCCATGGCAAGCGCTACCTCCTTGGTACCTTTAGATGAGGATACAAAAGAATAAAACTTTGTGGTTCAGGTTCTGTGGTCTCCAGTTGCTTTTGATCAGCCTGAATCTAATGTTTTTATGTGTTTCCATGTAGACTCGGGAGAATGGTTTTCTAACATTTACAACTACCTAAAGACTAGAAACTTTCTCAATTATGTGATGAAAAACATTTGCACTCGTATATGAAAGCTTTCAATCTATTATGTTGTCATGTCTAATATTCTCTATCAAAAAAATTATAATGGCTTGCTTCTTTGATGTCTCACTAAATCAGAAATACCCCTTGCCTAAGAGAAGCCCATTTGAGCTCTAGGGGTGGACACTTGGGTGGTAAATCCCTAGTGAGGAAATTAATACATATTGGGTACTTTTGGCAAATGATGGAACATGATATCTTTGACTTTATTAAGAAGTGCCTGCAATGTGAACAACATAGTCATCTTATTCATGCACATGCACAAGAGTTACAAAAATCAGACCTCTCCTTGGCCATTTACAAAATGGGGGTTGGATATTATTGGAAAAATATCACCTCCTTCTTCTAAATGACACACTTTTATTATAACTGCTACAGATTACTTCACGAAGTGGGTCAAAGCTATTCCACTTCGATCCACGAAAGCTGAAGCTATTTGTAGCTTTCTTTAAAACAATATCATTTCTCACTTTGGATTGCCTACTACACTTGTTTCTAACAATGGCACGTCATTCAAGAACAAGGAAGTAAACCAATTCTTGGATAAATTTCACATTCAACATAGATTTTCTACACCATATTATCCTCAATCTAATGGTCAAGTAGAAGCGCCTAACAAGACTCTTGAGCACATTATTTGTAAAATGGTTAATAAGCATGGTAAGTATTGGCATATTCAATTAACATATGCTTTGTGGGCATATCACATGAGTGTTCATACAACAATGGGAAAGACGCCTTACAACCTCGTATATGGAGAACAAATGCTAGAGATGCTCAATACTAGAGATGATTTAGAATATCACTTTTTTATCATTTGCATCAGCTAGAGATATTCGATGAGGGTCGATTACAAGACCTAGATCATCTTAAAGCTTATCAATGATCATTATCCAAACAGTATAATCAAAGTGTACTTCCTAGAACTTTCAAGGTAGGTGACTTGGTTCTCTATGAGAATCAAAGAAATGTGAATGTGCCACCTAATCAAAGTGGAAAATTCAATCCTAATTGGTTGGGCCCTGATGTTGTCATCTTCGTATATGGTTTGATTGCTTATGGATTATTGTCTATGGATGGAATGCATCTAAAGGAACCCATTAATGCAATGCAACTTTGTCGATACTATGTGTAGTGTCTAATGTGTCACATGGGTAGTGTTCACTCTTTAAGGGTTGTAGCTTGCATATGTTGACATTATTCATTAACACATTATGAGAATTTTTTGTGTTATGATGTGATCATGTGTGTGTGAGACATACATACATGTATCCTATGTTGGAAAATGTGCCTCAAGCTTATTGGCATGAAACTCCTGAAAGAGAAAAGTCGGTGAGACCCTCTGGAAGTCTTACCTACTAGTAGTTGTGTTCTAATCATTTGAAATTCTTAGGTCGCTGAGACGTTGTTTCTGTCTTGCCAAAAGAAGTCATCAGTAAGACATGTTGATCGCTGTGAAAGTTCTAACTCTTTCTGCCCAGGGAGATCTCTTGCCGATAGGCTGGTTTCTAATGGTTATCGGGGAGACTCATGGCAATAGAAGTCTTCGGCGAGAGGCATGAACACTCAGAATGACTCATTCTGACAAGATATGTCTCACCAACGGTTATACACTCGAAGTCATCGGGGTGACATGAAGCCTCAATAACAGTCTAAGTGATGGTTGTGGTCTCATCAAAAGGTTTGCACTCGGTATGAACTCCTGCCGATGGTGTCTCTCACAGACTGTTCTATGATCATTATGACCTCTTGGCGATAGCAAGGGTCTCACCGATAGAGCTACATGGGTTGAACATCAGTGTGAATTCTTGGAGATATTGTTTGTCTCGTTGATAGGTATGTTTTCGATATGACCTCTTGTTGATAGCACTTGTCTTGCTGATAGCTTTGCACAATAAACATTTGTATGACATAACATTCTATGAGACTCTTAGAGATAGCGAAACTCTAGAACTACACAAGCTAGATTTATGTTCGGTATGATGTTTCACCGATAGCGATGGTATTGTCGATGGTTCTGTGATTAGGCATTGTGGCATCAAGGAGACACGGCCTAGTGTCTCACCAACATGCGACACAGTTTGAACGCCTTGACCAAATGTCTATCCTACATCATTTTTTTTGACCAATTAGAGAAGCGGAATGTGAACCACTAGCAGTTGGACTATTGTGGTCGTTCTTGTGAGGAAGATCAACAGACCATGAGCAACATGGATATACTTTGTAATCAAAGATGATGATCGGTTCGGTGAACAGTTTGGTGTGTGATCAGTGTGTATGAATTTAATTCTGAGAGCATTGTAACTGGGATGTTTTGTACAAGGTTGATCAAGGAAATTATGCTGTTGTAAATTGACATTAGAAAGTGAAGTCTATACTCTGTATGTAATTTTCTTTACTGTAATACAAAGAGGCTTTTCTTGGTGTGGTGGGTTTTTCTCCCATAAGGGTTTTCCCATGTAAATCTAGTGTCCAAATTATGCATGTACATTTCTCTGTTTCTGTTGTTTCTTTCATGAGTATCTTAATTGAACTATAATTGCAAAATTTAAAGTCACCTCTGCATTCTTCCCTGAGGTTTTGACATTAGGAGAGTTTGTTTCGCACATAAGCTTTCCTTACAAGTGGTATCAGAGCCTAAGCAGTTGTGTTTTGACATCCTAAGCTTTCCTTACAAGGATCAGAGCATTGTGGTTTGGGTTTCTATCAATTATGTTCAGTGGGAGTCTTGTAGAAGTTTGGTAATTCGAATTACAGATTAAGATGGCAAGCACGTCAGGAAAGATTGAAATTGAGAAATTCAATGGCAGTAATTTTGAGTTGTGGAAACTCAAAATGGAAGATCTATTGGTTGATCATGATCTTTGGATTGTTGTGTCTAGAACGAAGCCTATAGGCATGAAGCAAGAGGATTGGGACCTTGTAGATTGAAAATCAAAGGGGCTGATAAGGCTTTGTTTAGCAGATTTTATTCTTCTGAATGTTCATGAAGAAAAGACTACATCTTCTTTGTGGAAAAGACTGGGAGCTATTTATCAGGGCAAGTACTTGGTGAATAAGTTATTCTTGAGGAAGAAGTTGTACTCTTTGAAAATGCAGGAAGGAGCATCTGTTGCTGATCATTTGAATGCTTTCAACATGTTGATTGCTCAGTTAGCATCTGTGGGTGTGAAGATTGATGAAGAATATCGTTGTATGTTGTTGTTATGTTCTTTGCCAGATTCTTGCGATCACTTGGTGATGGCTATTGGGAGTACGACATCCAATTTTAAGATGAAAGATGTTGTTGCTTCTTTGTTATTAGAAGAGATGAGAAGAAAATCTTCTGAGATGGCGAAGGAGGCTCTTGTTGTTAGAGGTAAATCGAAAGAAAAAGGTAAGAAGAAGGACAAGAAGTTCAAATCAAAATCAGAAGGGAGATCAAAGTCTCCTGGAAAGAATTCCAAGGTGAAGTGCTGGAATTGTGGGCAACCTAATCATGTCTGAAAGGATTGTAAAGAGGAGAAAAAGAAGAAGAAGAAATATTCTTCCAACAATGATTCTTTTTAGAGTGATGCAAACACTTTCATTACAACCTTGGCTACACAGGCATCAGATGATGTTTGGCTGATTGATTCTGGAGCATCTTTCCACATGACATCTCATAGAGACTGGTTCACTAAGTATGAACAATACAATGGTGGAAGGGTGTATTTGGAAAGCGATTCATCTTTGGAAATAGTTGGTTGTGGAAGAGTCAGAATTCAATTCCCTGATGGAAGAGTAAAGGGAATCAATGATGTAATCCATATACCAAGTCTGGCTTGAAATTTACTTTATGTTAGTAAGTTGAATGATATTAGAGTGCAAGTCACGTTCTCTAGAAATGGTTGTAAGATGACTAGAGGCTCAATGGTGCTAGTTAGGGGTGTTCGTATTGGTACCTTGTATAAGCTGGATGCACATGTTGTGCAATGCAATAGTGTCTCTGTAAAGTCACAGAAAGCTACTCATGGAGAAATAGAGGAAAAAGTTCCTGATAGTGCAAACTCTATGGAAGTTAAACTTCCAGTAGAAAAGACTATGCTCTAGCATCATAGGCTAGGCCACATTGGTGAAAAAGGTTTAAAAACCTTGAAAAATAAAAACCTGGTTGAAGGGATTGATGATTGTAACCTCGAATTCGAGTTTTGTGAACATTGTATATATGCTAAACAACACTATGTTTCATTTTACTCGAGTCCTCATAAATCTTCTGATTTACTTGATTACATTCATTCTTATGTTTTTGGTCTAGTAAATGTTCCTTTTTTGTCTAAATCGAGATATTATGTATCGTTCATTGATGATTATTCAAGAAGGGCATTTGTTTATTTCTTGAAAAGTAAATCAGAAGTGTTTAGTCATTTTAAGGAATTTAAAAACTTTGTGGAAAATCAGACTGGAAGAAAAATAAAATGTTTAAGGATTGACAATGGTGGTGAGTTTTGTTATGATGAGTTTGAGAGGTATTGTAAAGATCATGGGATTAAAAGACATAAAACTACACCTTACACTCTGCAACAAAATGGAGTTGTTGAAAGGTTCAACAAGACAATGATGGAAAGAGCACAAAGTATGCTAAGCAGTGTTGGCTTGGAGGAGAAGTTATGGAATGAGGCAGTTGCAACAGCATGTTACTTAATAAATTGTTCTCCTAATTCTGCTCTTGTTGAGATAACACCTTTGGAAGCATGGTCTGGAAAGAAGCCCTCTCTGAGACACATTCGTGTCTTTGGCTGTGAGGCATATACATATGTGTCGAATGAAAAAAGATCTAAATTAGAAAACAAGGTTGTTAAATGTATTTTTATTGGTTATAGTGCTGGCATAAAGGATACAAGTTTTGGAATTATGATACAGAGAAGGTTCTATACAACAGAAGTGTTATTTTTCGTGAGTTGAAGCCTTCTATTTTGGATCTACAGTTAGAGACAAAATCAGAAGATAAAAAGGATGTAGTTGAAATTCCTCCGAGATCAGATAAAGAGAAATTCAAAATTCAAAATGTACCTAAAACTGAGGAGAGCTCAAGTAGTTCTAAGAGTTATGAAGAAGAAGAACAACCTTAGCCTCAGCCTGTGAGGAGGTCAACACGTGAAAGAAAGCAACCTGATAGGTATGGGTTTTCTTTATTAGATTCTACTTGTGCCTATGCTTTAATTTCTAGCACTGATGAGCCTAGGACTGTGAAAGAGGCATTTAGAATGTCTGATTCAAACTCTTGGTTGGAAGCCATGAATGAAGAAATGGCATCATTAGAAAAGAATGATACTTGGAGTTTGGTGCCCTTGCCTGAAGGAAAAAAGTTGTTGGCTGCAAATGGGTATTTAAAAAGAAAATAGGTCTGGATGGCAGTGTGGAAAAGTATAAGGCAAGGTTGGTTGTGAAGGGGTATTCCTGTAGAGGGAATTGATTATGGAGAAATATTTTCTCCTATAGCTAAGCCGACGCCTATCGATTTATTTTGTCACTTGCAAAACGTATGACTTAGAGATTGAACAGATGGATGTGAAGACAATATTTCTTCATGGTGACCTTGAAGAAGAAATCTATATGTCCTAGCCTGAACACTTTGTGGAAAAAGATAAAGAAAAATTGGTTTGCAAGTTGAAAAAATCTCTGTATGGATTAAAACAATCTCCTAGAATGTGGTACAAGAAGTTTGATACTTTTTTTTGTCATTGGGATTTGTAAGATCAAAATTTGATCATTGTGTGTACTACAAAGCTGAAAATGATCGTGTTCTTATTATTGCTCTCTATGTTGATGATATGATGTTCATAGGCAATAGTAAGTTAATGATTTCTGATCTAAAATCTCAGTTGTCTGCAAAGTTTGAAATGAAAGATCTTGGTGCAGCTAGGTATATTTTAGGAATAGAAATAACTAGGGATAGGAAAAGTAGAAAACTTTGGCTTAGTCAGAGTAAGTATATTAATACTGTTCTAGAGAGATTTTGTATGAATGATTGCAAGCAGCTAGTTGTTCTAGTTTTGTAGGGAACGAAGCTATATGTTGAAGACTGTCCAAAATCTCCTACTCATATAGAGGACATGACCAGAGTGTCTTATGCTAGTGCAATTGGCAGTTTAATGTATGTAATGGTCTGTACAAGGCCAAACATTTCCCAAGCAGTGGGAGTACTTAGTCGTTTTATGGAAAATCTTGGAATGACACATTGGGATGTTGTGAAAAGAGTGTTCAGATATCTAAAGGGCACTTCAAAATATGCTTTATGTTACCATGGAAATTTTGTTGAATCACAGAGGACTCTCAGCATTCGAGGCTATGTGGATTCTGATTGGGAAAGGGACATTGACAATAGAAGATCCACCAGTGGATATATTTTCATGTTGAATGGCGGTGCAGTTAGTTGGATGAGTAAGCAGCAGGTTGTAGTCGCTTTGTCCACTATAGAGGTAGAATACATGACAGCAACACACACCTATAAAGAATTAATCTGGTTAAAATGTTTGTCTTCTAACATTGGGTTTGATGCAAGGATAATTACAATATACTATGACAGTCAGAATGCTATTTGTTTGGCATAAAATCCTACTTTCCATGCCAGGATGAAACATATTGATGTGCAGTATCATTTTGTACGAGATATGGTGGAGGATGGAAAGGTCTCTTTAGAAAAAGTGGATACTTTGGAAAATGTTTCATATGCATTGATGAAACCAATGAGCACAATCAAGTTTAGGTGGTGTTCCAGTTCGATGGGTCTTAGTGCCCATGAATTTCAATAGTTTTCTTGTGCTCTGGAGGTGTCAGTAAGATCTTGGTCAAGTGGGAGATTGTTGGAAAATGTGCCTCAAGCTTACTGGCATGAAACTCCTGAAAGAGAAAAGTCGGTGAGACCCTCTGGAAGTCTTACCGACTAGCAGCTATGTTCTAATCATTTGAAATTCTCAGGTCACCGAGACATTTTTGTCTTGCTGACAGGAGTCATCGGCAAGACATGTCGATCACTATGAAAGTTCTAACTCTTTCCGCCCAAGGATATCTCTTGCCGATAGGTTGGCTTCTAATGTTTATCGGGGAGACTCGTGGCAACAAAAGTCTTTGGGGAGAGGCATGAATACTTGGAATGACTCATTCCAACAAGATATGTCTCATCGACGGTTCTACACTCAAAGTCATCGAGGTGACATGAAGGCTCGATAAGAGTCTAAGCGATCATTTTGGTCTCGTCGAAAGGTTTGCACTCTGTATGAACTCTTGCCGATGGTGTTTCTCTCACTGACTGTTCTGTGATCGTTATGACCTCTTGGCGATAGCAAGGGTCTCGCCAATAGAGCTACATGGGCTGAACATTAGTGTGAGGTCTTAGTGATATTGTTTGTCTCGTCGATGGGTATGTTTTCAATATGAGCTCTTACCAATAGCACTTGTCTCACCAACAGCTTTGCACGATGAACATCGGTATGACATAAAGTTCTATGAGACTCTTAGCGATAGTGAAACTCTTGTCAATACATCTACACAAGCTGGATTTGTGTTCAGTATGATGTTTCACTGATAGCGATGGTCTTGTCGATGGTTCTGTGATCGAGCATTATGGCATTGGGGAGACACGGCCTAGTGTCTCACTGACATGTGACACAATTTGAACGACTTGACCGAATGTCTATCCTATGTGGTTTATTTTCGACCGATCAGAGAAGTGGAATGTGAACCGCTAGCAGTTGGACTGTAGTGGTATCAGTTCACAGTAGCTTCATTTACTATTCATCCAGTTATAGAAAAAAAATTTCAAGAATTTGATTCATCTCACTTCTCAATTCTCATAATTAATTTGCTTTTATCTTATCACATTTTGATTTTTTCCTCTGTGCATCCTTATCCACCATTGCTCCACCATAGAAAGTTTCCTCTCATTACAGATTTTTCCTTGCATGCAGTTCAGCTCCAGCATCACAAATATTGTAAAAATCTAACTACCAACCATTTGAAAATCGATTCCTCTGATTGGTCCACAAGATGCCACATAGGATGGTCACATGGTCAAAGGCGTTCAAACTTTGTTGGCATATCGATGAGACACTAACAGTGTCTCCCCGATGCCACAAAGTCTTCATATTGATATCGCTAAGAGTCCCAACAGTTGGCAAGTCGTTATAACGAAAGCCACAAGTCATACCGAATCTATTGATAACCATTTCATTCCTATCAGCAAGATATTTCTCATCGGCAAGACTCATACCAAATGTCACAAGTCATATCAATCTCTTCTTTACCATCAGAAAGACTACCGCAGATCACCAAGACCTCATGCCAAAGTCGTCAAGTCATGTCATAGTGAGTTTTCCATTCAGTGAGACTATCGCTCTTCGGTGAGACCACATATCAACATCCAAAGTCACATTGAAGAGTTATACCATCGGCAAGATACTTTGCTCTTGCCAAGACCTTCCACTGAGCACTTCATGTTGTTCTGAATTGGCACCCATCTATCGCTAAGACATTCAACTGTCGCCAAGAGGTTTCATCGAGATCTCTCATGTTACTCTGAAGCCATACTACTATCGGCAAGACCCCACGCTTTCGGTGAGATGTCATATCAAAAGACAAAGCTTCCACCAAATGGTCTATCACTTTTGCCGAGAGATCCTAGCGAACATCCCATGTCACCCCGAGTGTCACATACTGTCGGTGAGACTCTCCATCGGTCACCAAGACTTCATACTGAAGTCTTTGAGTCACCACGAAGACACCAAGTTTAATCCCCATCAGCGTGACCTATCTTCATCGTTGAGACTTCTCCTCGCGACCCTTGTGTTACCCCGATAGCCAATGAGAACAATCTTTCAGCCAAAGATCTTCTACTTCGACAAAAGGTCACAGCGAATGCTCCTTATTACAG
Source organism: Sequoia sempervirens (assembly GCA_007258455.2). Taxonomy (NCBI): domain Eukaryota; kingdom Viridiplantae; phylum Streptophyta; class Pinopsida; order Cupressales; family Cupressaceae; genus Sequoia; species Sequoia sempervirens. The sequence continues at coordinate 155,933,103 of VDFB02000363.1, read as the reverse complement.
CGATAGACTTCATTCGGCCAGACATCAACTTTGTCTCAACGACATGAACATTTCAAGCGGATTTAGAACAACTAGTCAGCCAAACATGAATAATGTCACACCAAATTTTCCCTACAGGAGTTACATGTCAGTAAGAATTGAGGCACATATTCCAACAAGCTCCCACTTGATGAAGATCTTACTGACACCTCCATAGCATAATAAAACTACTGAAAACCATGGGCCAAGAGGCCCATTGAACTGGCACACCACCTGTATTTGTCTGTGCTCATAGACTTTGTCAATGCATCTACAACATTTTCTAGAGTATCCACTTTCTCCAAAGAGACCTTCCCATCCTCCACCATATTTCGTACAAAGTGATACTGTACATCTATGTGTTTCATCCTGGCATGGAAAGTAGGATTCTTTTCCAAACATATAGCACTTTGGTTGTCACAGTAAATAGTAATTTTTCCTACATCAAAACCAATGTTAGAACACAAACATTTTAACCAGATTGCTTCTTTACAAGGATGTGTTGTTGCCATGTATTCTACCTCTATAGTGGACAAAGCGAGTACAGTCTGCCGCTTGCACATCCAACTCACTGCACGACCATTCATCATGAAAATATATCCACTGGTGGATCTTCTGCTGTCAATGTCCCCTGCCCAATCAAATTCCACATAACCTTGAATGTTGAGAGTCCTTCATGATTCAACTAACTTGCCATGGTAACACAAAGCATAGTCTAAAGTGCCCTTCAGATATCTAAACACTCTCTTCACAGCATCCCAATGTGTCCTTCCAAGATTTGCCATAAACCAACTAAGAACTCCCACTGCTTGGGCAATGTCTGGCCTTGTACAGACCATTGCATACATGAGGCTACCAACTGCACTTGCATAAGGCACATGGTCATGGAAGAATATTTTGGACAATCCTCAATGGATAGCTTTGTTCCCTGCATAACTGGAACAACTCTTAGTCAAGAACAGTCGTGATATACTTACTCTGACTGAGCAAAGCTTTCTATTTTTCCTGTCATTTCCATGAATGTACCTAGTTGCTCTTGTTCCCTGCATAACTGGAACAACTAGTTGTTTGCACTTAGTCATACAAAATCTCTCTAGAACAGTCGTGATATACTTACTCTGACTGAGCCAAAGCTTTCTATTTTTCCTGTCCCTGGTTATTTCCATTCCCAAAATGTACCTAGTTGCACCAAGATCTTTCATTTCAAACTTTGCAGACAACTGAGACTTAAGATTAGAAATTATTAGCTTACTATTGCCTATGAACAACATATCATCAACATAGAGAGCAATAATAAGGACTTGATCACTTTCAGCTTTGTAATATACACAATGATCACATTTTGATCTTACAAATCCCAATGACAAAACAAAAGTGTCAAATTTCTGGTACCACATTTTAGGAGATTTTTTTAAGCCATATAGAGATTTCTTTAACTTGCAAACCAGTCTTTCTTTACCTTTTTCCACAAAGTGCTCCAATTGGGACATATAAATTTCTTCTTCAAGATCACTATGAAGAAACGTTGTCTTCACATCCATCTGTTCAATTTCTAAGTCATACGCTGCTGCAAGTGACAAAAGAAATCTAATAGATGTCAGCTTAGCTATAGGAGAAAAGATTTTTCCATAATCAATTCCCTCTACCTGGGAATAACCTTTTGCAACCAGCCTTGATTTATATTTTTCTACACTGCCATCCAGACCAATTTTCTTTTTAAACACCCATTTGCAGCCCACAGCTTTTTTTCCTTTAGGCAATTGCACCAAACTCCAAGTATCATTCTTGTCTAATGATGCCATTTCTTCATTCATGGCTTCCAACCAAGAGTTTGAATTAGACATTTTAAATGCCTCTTTCACAGTCCTAGGTTCATCAGTGCTAGAAATTAAAGCATAGGCACAAGTAGACTCAATCAAAGAAAACCAATACCTATCAGGTTGCTTTCTTTCACGAGTTGACCTCCTCACAGGCTGAGGCTGAGGTGATTCTTCATCTTCATCAAAACTTTCAGAACTACTTGAGCTCTCCTCAGTATTAGGTACATTTTGATTTTTCAATTCCTCTTTATCTAGTGTCAGAGGAATTTCTGCTACATTCTTTTCATTTTCTAATTTTTTCTCTGACTACAGATCCAATATAGAAGGCTTCAGCTCACGAAAGATAACGCTTCTGCTTTACAAAACCTTCTCAGTCTCAGAGTTCCAAAGCTTGTATCTTTTTATGCCATCACTATAGCCAATAAAAATACACTTTACAATTTTGTTTTCCAACTTGGATCTTTTTTCAAATGGCACATATGCATATGCCTCACAGCCAAAGACACGAATATGTCTCAGAGAGGGCTTCTTTTCAGACCATGCTTCCAAAGGCGTCTTCTCAACAAGAGCAGAGTTAGGAGAACAATTTACCAAGTAACATGTTGTAGAGACTGCTTCAGCCTAGAACTTCTCCTCCAAGTTAGCACTGCTCAACATACTTCGTGCTCTTTCCATTATTGTCATGTTGAACCTTTCAGCAACTCCATTTTGTTGTGGAGTATAAGGTGTAGTATTATGTCTTTTAATCCCATGGTCCTTACAGTACCTTTCAAATTCATCTGAACAAAACTCACCACCATTGTCAGTCCTTAAACATTTTATTTTTCTACCAGTCTGATTTTCAACAAGGTTTTTAAATTCCTTAAATCAACTGAACACTTCTGATTTACTTTTCAGAAAATATAGAAATTCTCTTCTTGAATAATCATCAATAAACAACACATAGTATCTTGATGTAGACAAAGAAGGAACATTCACTGAACCAAACACATCAGAATGAATATAATCAAGCAAACCAGAAGATTTGTGATAACTGCAATAAAATGAAACACGGTGTTGCTTTCCATATATGTAATGTTCACAAAATTCGAACTTAAGGTTACAATCTTCAAGCCCTTCTACTAGGTTTTTATTTTTTAAGGCTTTAAACCTTTCTCACCAATGTGGCCTAGCCTATGATGCCAGAGCATAGTCTTCTCTGCTGGAAGTTTAACCTCCATGGAGTTTACACCATCATGAACGTTTTCTTTCTTTTCTCCATGAGTAGCCTTAAGTGACTTTGCAGAGACATTGTTGCATTGGACAGCTAGTGCATCCAGCTTGTACAAGGTACCAATTCGAGCACCCCTAGCCAGCACCATAGAGCCTCTAGTCATCTTGCAGCCATTTCTAGAGAATGTGACCTGCACTCCAATATCATTCAACTTACTTACAGAAAGTAGGTTTCGAGCCAGACCTGGTATATGCATTACATCATTGATTCCCTTCACTCTTCCATCAGGGAATTGAATTCTGACTCTTCCATGACCAACAATTTCCAAAGATGAATCACTTGCCAAGTACACATTTCCACCATTGTATTCTTCATACTTCATGAACCAGTCTCTATGAGATGTCATGTGGAAAGATGCTCCAGAATCAATCAGCTAGACATCATCTAATGCCTATGTAGCCAAAGATGCAATGAAGGCGTTTGCATCACTATGAGAAGAATCATTTCTTGAAGAGTTCTTCTTCTTATTTTTCTCCTCCTTGCAATACTTTCGAACATGACCAGGTTTCCCACAATTCTAGCACTTCACCTTGGACTTCTTGCCAGGAGACTTTGATCTCCCTTCTAATTTTGATCTGGACTTCTTGTCCTTCTTCTTGTCTTTCTCCTTCGATCTACCTCTGACAGCCAAAGCCTCCTTTTCCATCTTAGAAGATTTTCTTCTCATTTCTTCTAATAACAGAGAAGCAACAACATCTTCCATCTTGAATGTGGATGTTGTACTCCCAATAGCCATCACTAGATGATCCCAAGAATTAGGCAGGGAACATAACAGCAGCATGCAACAATCTTCATCTTCAATCTTCACACCAATAGATGCTAACTGAGCAATTAGCATGTTGAACATGTTCAAATGATCAGCAACAGATCCTCCCTCCTGCATTCTCAAAGAGTACAACTTCTTCCTCAAGAACAATTTGTTTACCAAGGACTTGCCCTGATAAATTGATGCTAGTATTTTCCACAAGGAAGATGAAGTCTTTTCTTTATGAACATTTACAAGAATAGAGTTTGCTAAATAGAGCCTTATCAACCCTTTTTATTTTCTATCTACCAGGTCCCAATCTTCTTGCTTCATGGCCTAAGGTTTCGTTTCAGTCACAACAGTCCAAAGATCTCGGTCCACTAACAGATCTACCATTTTGAGTTTCCACAACTCAAAATTGCTACCATTGAATTTCTCTATATCCATCTTTCCAGATGTGCTTGCAATCTTAATATGTAATTAAATTATCAAACCTCTACCAAACTCCCATTGGAAAAGGATTGACACAAAAAACCTAACCCACTCACAAGGACAACACAACTGGCCAGGCTCTGATACCACTTGAAAAGAAAGCAAGGTGTGCAAGCAACTTTCCTAACATCAAAACCATAAGGAAGTAAGCAGACAGTACTTTTAATTTTCTAATTATAGTCTAATTAAGACACACATGAAAGATTTACAGAAACAGAGAAGATACTTAAAGACAATGAACAACAGATTTACGTGGGAAAACCCTTTCAGGAAAAAACCCACCACACCAAGTCGAATCTCTTTGTATTTCAGTAATCAACAAATTACATACAATGCAGAGACAACTCTCTAGTATTAGTTCACAGTAGCTTCATTTACTGTTCATCCAGTTACAAAAAAATGCTTTCAAGAATTCGATTCATCTCACTTCTCAATTCTCAGAATTAATCTGCTTTTATCTTATCACATTCTGATTTTGTCCTTTGTGCATCCTTATCCGCCATTGCTCCATCGTAGAAATTTTCCTCTCATTGCAGATTTTTCCTTGCATGCAGTTCAGCTCCAGCGTCGCAACTATTGCAAAAATCTAACTGCCAACCATTTGAAAATTGATTCCTCTGATTGGTCCACGAGATGCCACATAGGATGGTCGCATGGTCAAAGGCGTTCAAACTTTGTTGGCATATCGGTGAGACACTAACAATGTCTCCCCAATGCCACAAAGTCTTCATATCAATATCACCAAGAGTCCCAACAGTTGGCAAGTCGTTATAACAAAAGCCACAAATCATACCGAATCTATCAATAACCATTTCATTCTTATCGGCAAGATATTTCTCATCAGCAAGACTCATACCGAATGTCACAAGTTATATTGATCTCTTCTTTGCCATCGACAAGACTACCGTGGATCACCAAGACCTCATGCCGAAGTCTTCAAGTCATGTCATAGTGAGTTTTCCATTTGGTGAGACTTTCACTCTTCGGTGAGACCACATATTGACATGCAAAGACACATCGAAGAGTTATACCATCGGCAAGATACTTCGCTCTCACCAAGACCTTCCACCAAGCACTTCATGTTGTTATGAATCGGCACCCACCTATCACTAAGACATTCAACTCTCGCCAAGAGGTTTCATCAAGATCTCTCATGTTACTCTGAAGCCATACTACTATCGGCAAGACCCCACGCTTTCGGTGAGATGTCATACCGAAAGACAAAGCTTCCACCGAATGGTCTATCACTTTCACTGAGAGATCATAGCAAACATCCCATGTCACCCCGAGTGTCACATACTATTGGCAAAACTCTCCATCGGTCGCCAAGACTTCATACCAAAGTCTTTGAGTCACCACGAAGACACCAAGTTTAATCCTCATCGACATGACCTATCTTCATTGCTAAGACTTCTCCTCGCGACCCTTGTGTTACCCCAATAGCCGATAAGAATAATCTTTCAGCCAGAGATCTTCTACTTTGACAAAAGGTCATAGCAAATGCTCCTTGTTACAATGATAGACTTCATTACTCTATCTCAGCAACATGAACATTTCAAGCGGATTTAGAACAACTAGTCAGCTAGACATGAATAATGTCACACCGACTTTTCCCTGCATGAGTTACATGTCAGTAAGAATTGAGGCACATATTCCAATAGGACATACGCATCAAATTACATAATGCCATAAACTTTGAATTAGTATCTCATATATATATCCAATGTCATATACATGTATCAGGCCACTGTCGTCAAAAAATGAGTGGCTACTGAATATGTGTATCAATGTATGTACAAAAAATATCTAAAAATATATATTGCAACTGCAAAACTAATGTACAAAATGGAAGCTCTCTATGGTTGAGGCATGTGGCTACCAGAACCCTCTGGCTCTAGTTGAGACTGTGGCCTAGGTAGGTGTTGCATAGTGGAGATAAATCTAGAGTGATGCGAGCATGATCTGGATAAGGTTGTACACATCCCCCTGATCTCTACCTAAAGAGAGCATATTTGCATCCATGCCTACATCATCTCCTGTTGCAGTTGTTGATCACCTACCAAGATCACGGTTGTCGGTTATCTCACGAGGTCATCATGACAACTCTAAAGGGTGTCACATGCCTTCTCAATAACATCAACTTTTGTCACAACCACGTCTCACTTTGCAAGTGTCGTCTACAACTCCCCCAACAATTAGTCACACTGCCCCTGCATTGTGGTAACATTAGCCATCCTTTGCACCACCTCTGCTCACACCTCCTCATATGTAGTCCTCAGACATGCTACCGACTCAAAAAGGTGGACATGTCGTCCTACTAAAACTAGCTGGTAGGCATCTAGAACTATCCCCCTAGATAGGCATAGTAGGGGCTGCCTCTGATATGCACTAGGTGAAAAACCCAGTCCATCCCTGAGTATCCACTGCAACCACAAAAGTAGAATATACATCAGTATCACAAGGAGTATAAAATTGAAACATGATATGTATATACATGAGATAAAAACTAGAAATGTTGAAACAAAACAACAAAAATAATCGTCATACCTAGGTCCCTTGGTTGTAAAAATGGGTCAAGAGGAGGAGGTGCACTCAGTCTTGCACCGCCAGTGTTAGGAGCCAAGGGTTGGTGGGGCCATTGAAACAAGATTAGTTGGTGGAGGGGATGACATCCTCTGCCTCCTCTCAAATCTCGGTGGCATTACCCTAGCCTCCTCAGCCTGCTCCCACTCCTGTTGTTGCTGCTCCTCACCACTATTGCCTCTGCCTAGATGGCTATGGTGACACATCCCCTTGCAAGCCAAGACCCCCTAGGGGCATCCATTGGGAAAAATGGGGTGGGATGATGTGTCGCCCACCATGTCAAAAAGGCTTGGTCCATGCCGACGTTGTCTAGTGTGCCCATCAGCGGCAGGTCAATGTCATTATCGTCATCATCAGAGAGATCCACATCTACCAAGGTAGGGAGTAGACTATCCTCAGGCCTCATCGTGCTCTGCACAGCTCAGGTATATGTTGACACAGGAGGGGGAATGGTCTGAACTTGTATGTCTTGTCATATGACCCAGCTCTAGTAGTATGGCATAATCATAAAATTCGTGCACTCGAGAATGAATCAGTCGCGTTGCAGATTCTAGAGGAACTAGTGATCATCCACCCACCAAAACCATTGGTAAGGTCTTCACCTAATGCTATTTGGTCTAATAGTGAAGCAACAACAGCCCGATGACACGTTTCCTGAAAACTTATGCTTTAGATGCTTGCACAACGCGTAGACATTTGCGCGGCACACTAGCGTCCTAGCAGTTTTCCAAGTTCGAAATGAGGAATCCCAAATCTTAACTCTTGACACATGTTCCAACAGTCAGGTTTTTAGGTATAACAACTCTTTGTCGTGTTTACATGCAACAAAACCCCTCATTTTCTCTCATTTTTGGGGATTCATCCATTCAATCAAGCTTCTCTCTTGAACTTCACTCTTGAATCTCTTTCACTCTTGACAACAATACTTCTACAAGCGAAGCTCTCCTGGACTAAGGTCCCTCCAACAACCAAAGCTCTCTAGTAAGTATTCAACCATGCGTCTATGTGTTCCAAAGGGGGTTGAGGCCTGTTGGTAATACTCTCTCCCACTCCTTTCTATTTGTGAATAGATCAAATATATTGTTCATTTACTACTTGGTGGTGTAGGTTCTACTATGAAGTGGGTTTTGCTTTCACCACTCCTTTTGTACATTTCGGTTACACTCTCTTTCTATCTGGTTGTCCGTGGAGGTGGGAACACTAAAGCGAGGGTCTAACTATGACACGCCCCTATACAGCCCCAACATTTTCCCTCGTTCATCTAGTGTGCAAGTTGCTAAAGTGGAACTTGTAGTGAAGATTCAGATGTTCGGTCATTAGTAGGTTTTCTCCAAGTTCTCCTTGTATTTTCTCATAGTTTTTTTTCTTTGTTTTATCGTTCTGTTAAATAGACCTCGAATCTGGAACAAGTAGTGAAACTCTGTTTCACCCGCTTGAGTTCCCAAGCTCTCTACTACTTAGGATTCCAACATGCCATTTTGACACCAGCACACCACGCTGGATCCTAAATCCATGTTGTTGTCCTTTGGCTGAGAGCTCCTTTGGAAGAGGTAAAAATCTAGGAGTTTCGCTCTCTCAAAATCTAAAGTAGTCTTCTCTAACAGTTAACCTATATACATTTCTTTTACAATTTCTTCATTCATCTTATGTTGAGGTGAATAAGGGTAGTTCATTCCCTTGGCTTCTCTTGAAAATGAAGAGACTCGTGTGTAATGAATCCCCTTATCTCACAATGATGTATCTTCTTGGTGGTGTCATTGGGTTTGATGTCCTTCAAGATTTTGACCTTTCTAAGCATATGACATTCCTCTTAGTGGTGATGCTACGAATTGCATTCCCTAAGTTGTGAATCTTTTATCTTCAACTAGTCCTCTCTTGTAGACATTAGGCACGATGTTCCCTAAGGTGAGACCTTTCATCAACTAAGCAAAAACCCTTTGAATATCCTATTGCATGTATCAAGTCCACCAAGCATAACACAACTTGCTTGCTAGTGGAGCCTTTTGCTAGCCTTGTGACCATTTTTGTGGTGCCTTATCAAAGTTATTAGGAGGTATAAATTTGGTATGGTTAGTACAATGGGAGTCTAGACTAAGGCATGACTTCCCATTAGCCACTTTTTGGGAGCTCACCTAGTGAACAACGAATTTTTCACTAGCCCTTGTAAGCGCATTTTGTTTGCATAGTGGACATCGGGTTTCCACTTGTAAACATTTTGGGACAAATAGCTAAGGCTTGATCCATACCAATTGGAAAAATAGTCAAGACTTGATCCACCCCTCTTTCTCTTCTCCTAATTTTGACATTATATGCTTGTGCATCTTGTCTTGCATTGGGTAAATGTGTCTCAAACTTGTAATTATATAAAGGTTATTGTGGATATATATATATATATCCTAGTTACATGAATAGGTATAATTTATAATTGGAGCATCGGGTGGCATTGAGGAGTGAAATGTGAGCATGATAACTTTTTTCAAGAAAACTCTTAGAATGGTCGACATACATTAAATAAATGATATATTGTAAATCTAGACCGTTAATTATTAGGTTTTTGATATAATGGTGGATATTTTGTTGGCATGTCTTGCCCTAGAATGTAACCCTATTTTATGAGGGAATTGTATTACAACTACGGTAGACGATGATGTTTTTCTGAGAGCTTGATAGTGGTCATGTTGTCTCTTGATCTCTAGTGGTGATACTCTTGTGAGAAGCTTGCTCTACAAGCATATTGTAATCTTTGTGATTTTTGAATAATATATTGAGCAGCTTTTGGAGTGTGGGGTTTTTCTCCCGAAAGGGTTTTCCCCACATAAATCATTGTGTCTTGGGATGCATGATATTTATGTTTATTTATTTTTAAGTTTATGTAACTGTTAGAGATCTATAAAGTTTTGCATTATTCTCCTCTCAAGATTAGTGTAGGAAGTTGTTCTGCTACCTTAGCGTCCTTACAAGTGGTATCAAAGCATGATCACCTTTGGTTTTAGTTGTGGGTTGTAGAGTTTTTTGAACTAATCTAGATTTGAGTGGGAGATTGTGTAGAAGACACTTTGTGATCTTGTTGCAGGAATTTTCATATGGCAAGTTCATTAGGGAGAATAGAAGTGGAAAAAAATTTTGGCAATAATTTTGAGATGTGGAAGCTAAAGATGGATTTGTTGATAGATCGAGATCTGTGGGATGTTGTTGATGGGAATTTTTATAGGCCTATAGATCCTACTCAATCTGTCTAATATGATGTTATCGAGCGTAAAACTAAGGGTCTAATTAGATTGTACTTGGCAGACTTTGTTTTAATCAATTTAGCATGAAGAGACCTCTACACAAAAATTGTGGAAGAAACTTGGTGAGATGTATCAAGCCAAATCTTTAGTGAACAAGATTTTCTTGGGGAAGAAATTGTATTCCTTGAGAATGGAAGAGGGTGGACAAATTACAGACCACCTAGAAGCATTCAATATGCTGGTGGCTCAGTTGGCATCATTTGGTGTTAAAATGGATGAGGAAGATAAATATCAGATCTTGCTTTGTTCTTTGCTCGATTCGTGTGATTCTCTTGTTATGGCTATTGGGAGTACTTCTATTATATTGAACATTGAAGATGTGGTGGGTTCTTTTCTTTTTGAGGATATGAGGAGGAAGGTATCCATCACTACCAAGGAGGCCCTAAATGATCATGGAAGACCTAAGGCAAAAATCAAGAAGAATGAGAAGCATGACAAATCCAAGTCAAAGGGGAGATCTAAATCTCCTAGAAAGTCCAAAGTTATTTTTTGGAACTACAATAAGCCTAGACATGTTCATAAGGAATGCAAAGAAGAAAATAAGAAAAAGAAGAAATTTGATTCTGATTCTGATTCTGAGAAGGAAAAGGGTGACACATTCATTACAGCTTTGGAAACTCATACAAGTAATGATGCATGGTTAATTAACTTAGGTGCATCTCTCCAGATGACCTTTAATAGAGATTGGTTTTCTAAATATGAAGAATTTGATGGAGGTAAGGTGTACTTCGATGATGATTCTCATTTAAACATTCTTGGTCATGGTAAAGTTAAAATCGGGTTTCCTAATGGTAGAATAAAAAGGATTAATGGTGTGTTGCATATCCTTAGATTAGCACAAAAAAATATTTGTGAGAAAACTAATAGATGCGGGTGTGCAGGTAGTGTTTTTTGATGTAGGATGCAAGATGGTTAGAGGTGCTATGGTGATTGCTAGAGGTGTCAGATATGACACATTGTATAAGCTTGATGCATGAATTGTTGAGTGCAATAGTACTTCTAGAAAAATCAAGTCTATGGAAGAAGTGATGGTTTCACCTTCAACAAATGGGCATGGCTTTTGGGTACCCAAGGGTGCTCTTTCTTCTGAATCAAAGTTACCTACAGAGAAAACTATGTTTTGGCACCAAAGACTTGGTCACATTGGAGAAAAGGGTCTAAGGACCTTCAAAAAGAAAAACCTTGTTGAAGGTTTATCTGATTATAATCTTGTATTTTATTTTTGTGAGAATTGCATTTATGGAAAATAAAGTTACGTTTCGTTTTACCCGAGTTCTCATAAATCTTGTGATGTATTGGATCTTATTAATTCTGATGTGTTTGGTCTTGTAGATGTTTCTTCAATTCGTAAATCCGCATATTATGTTTCACTTATTGATGATTATAGTAGAAGGACATGGGTATATTTTATAAAGAGTAAATTTGAAGGTTTTGGTCAATTTAAAGCAGTTAAAGCAATGGTTGAGTTGCAAACTAGAAAGAAAATAAAATGTTTTAGGACTGATAATGGCAGTGAATTTTGCACTAACGATTTTGATAGATTCTGTAAATATTTTGGTATTCATAGATAAAAGACAACTCCATATTCTCCACAATAGAATAGGGTTGCAGAAAGAATGAATGAGACACTGATGGAGAGGGCTAGGAGTATGTTGAGTGGTTTTGGCCTAGAAAAAAGGTTTTGGGTTGAAGTTTTTACTACTGCCTGTTACCTAATTAATAGGTCTCCTACATCAACACTTGTTGATAAGATGCCTATAGAGGCATCGTTGGGTCGCAAGAAGTCATTAAGACATCTTAGATTTTTTGGTTGTGAGGCATATGCACATGTACCAAAGGAGAAGCAAACAAAGTTGGAGAACAAAGTTGTGAAATGTATCTTCATCAGATATAGTTATGGTGTGAAAGGATACAAGATTTGGGATCTTATTACACAGAAGGTAATACATTGTAGAAGTGTTATTTTTAGAGAAACTAAGCCTTATTTTGTTACATTGCAGCCAAAACAAAGCAAACAAGAATATGTGATTCAATTTCCTTCTATACTTGAGAAAGTTGAATAAGAAGCCCAAGGATAGACAAGAAGTTGAGGAGAGCTCATCTAGCTCTGGATCTTCAAAAGAGGAGGAAGAACCTCCAACTTAACTTGTGTGTAGGTCTACAAGACATAGAAAACCACCTAAAAGGTATTCACCTAATGATTGGAGATGTATTTTTTCTTTAAATACTAACATGGATGAACCCAGATTTGTAGAAGAGGCACTAGGTATGAATGATGCAAAATCCTGGAAGATTGTTATGGACAAAAAAATGACATCTTTAAAAGAGAATGATATGTGGGATCTTGTACCATTGCCTGAAGAATGAAAACCTATTGGTTACAAATGGGTGTTCAAGAAAAAGATTGGTTCATATGGAGGTATTGAGAAGTACAAAGCAAGGTTGGTTGTAAAAGGTTACTCTCAAGTTGAGGGTGTTGATTATGGTGAGATATTTTCTCCTATCGCAAAAATGACATCCATTAGATTTTTTATTTCTATTGCTATTGAGCTTATGATTTAGAGGTTGAGCAAATGAATGTGAAAACTTCTTTCCTTCATGGTGATTTGGAGGAGGATATTTATATGACACAACCAGAGCACTACGTGGTGAAAGGTAAAAGTAAATTGGTTTGCAAATTGAAGAAATCTTTGTATGGTCTAAAACAGAGTCCTAGGATGTGGTACCAAAAATTTGATACATATGTGTTGAGTTTGGGATTTGAAGGTTCTAAATTAGATCATTGTGTTTATTATAAAACTGATGGTGCTTGTTTCTTGTTTATTGCATTATATGTTGATGATATGTTATTTATTGGTAGAGGGAAACGTATGATTTTAGAACTAAAATCTCAACTTGCTGCTAAATTTGAAATGAAAGATCTTGGTGCAACTAAAAACATTCTTGAGATGGAAATTAAAAGAGATAGAGTGAATAAAAAGCTATGGCTTGGCCAAAGTATGTCAACCCAATTTTACAAAGGTTTGATATGAAAGATTGTAGACCATTGTGTGTTCCTGTTTCAATTGGAACAAAGTTATCTATTTCAGATTGTCTAATATCTCCATCAGAGATGGAAAACATGAACAGAGTGTCTTACCAGAGTGCAGTTGGAAGTTTGATGTATGCTATGGTTTGTACTAGACTAGACATTTCCCAAGTAGTGAGATTTATTTCTAGATATATGTCTAATCCTGATAGAGTTCATTGGGATGCAGTTAAAAGAGTCTTCAGATATTTTTGTGATACCTCAAATTATTCCTTATGTTTTCATAGTAATATAACTAAAGATGAAATTTCTCTTGATATTCATGGTTATGTGGATTTAGACTGGGCAGGTGATGTTGATAGTAGAAAATCCACCAATGCTTATGTGTTTACTTTATTTGGTGGTGCAATTCGTTGGATGAGTAAGAAACAAATTGTGGTTGCTTTATCCACTACTGAATAAAATTATATGATAGCTACTCATGCTTGTAAAGAAAAAACTTGGCTTAAGAGACTGTATTCAAATATTAGAATAAAACACTTGGTGCAATGATGATTTATTGCGATAGTCGGAGTGCGATTTGTCTAGCCAAGAACCCGACATTTCATGCCAAGACCAAGCACATTGATGTACAGTATCATTTTGTTAGAGATATGGTCAAAGATGGTAGGGTGAAGTTGGTTAAGGTAGAGACTTTGATGAATGTTGTTGATTCTTTAACTAAGCCTGTGAGCATAGAGAAGTTCAAATGGTGTTTAGAGATTATGGGCCTTTTGACCCCTAGCAATTAAGAGATGATGTTTACTTTGTCTCGTTGCTCTTGCAAGGTGTTCGACAAGTGGGATATTTTTTGGGAAAATGTGTCTCAAATTTGCAATTATATAGAGGTTATTGTTGATAGGATATATATATATATATATATATATTTCCTAGTTACATCAATAGGTATAATTTACAATAGGATCATGGGGTGGCGTTGAGGAGCGAAATGTGAGTGTGTTATCTTTTTTAGGAAAACTCCTAAAATGATCGACATACATTAAATAAATGATATATTGTAAATCTAGACCGTTAATTATTAGGTTTTTGATCTAATGGTGGATATTTTGTTGGCCTATCTTGCTCTAGAATGTAACAATATTTTATGAGGGAGTTGTATTACAACTATGGTAGATGGTGATTTTTTTCTAAGAGTCTGATAGTGGTCATGTTGTCTCTTGATCTCCGGTGGTGATACTCATGTGAGAAGCTTGCTCTGGAAGTATATTGTTATCTTTGTGATATCTGAATAATATATTGGGTGATTTCAGAGTGTGGGGTTTTTCTCCTGAAAGGGTTATCCCCGCGTAAATCATTGTGTCATGATATGCATGATATTTATGTTTAACTTTCTATAACTGTTAAAGATCTGTAAAGTTTTGCATTATTCTCCTCTCAAGATTAGTGTAGGAAGTTTTTCCACTATCTTAGCTTCCTTACATCTTGTTGTTACATATTTAACATAGGCATGTGTCTCTTTGTGATTTTGTTGGTTTGCCATGAGATCTTAGATCTTGGGGGATTGATCATCCTCCTTGACCTTTGTTGTCTTATCTTTCCAATGATTGTACAATTAGACCTCTCTTGACACTTGTTTGACTACTTTAGTGTGATTTTAAGTATAGGGCTCATCCTCTCACTAAAGTGGGGGCTAAATGAAGTGTCAAAAAATACACTCCTTTACATTTTCACATTATGTTCAATGGGTCCCTTAATAAATTGGACTTAATTAAGCCTCTAATTGCCTAAATTTTGTATTTACAAGCCTTTAATTGTAATTTTTAAAAGGGGAGTTGTGATTTAATAAATGCATTTATCATTTTTAACACCAAGAAATGAATAGGTCTTCATTATTTAGGTCAGGACCCATTCACCCTTGGGAGAATGGGTCCCCTTAAGATCGTAAATTCAAATTTTAAACATGTTTTTTGTAGCATCTTAAGGTCCTTAATTCAAGATTTAAGTGTCAGCTTGTAATGTTTAATTTTTGGGAAATTAGAAAAATACCTATAAATACATAGTTATTTTATCAATTCAAAACATCTAGCAAGAGGGAAACTTTCATATGAGCAATTATTATTTTCAAGAGCATTGAAGAGAAAATTTCTCAAGCATTTGTTGCAGCATTCAAGATATCAAGCATCATGTCAAAGTTATCAAGCATCGTGCATGTTTATGGAGCTAACATTGTGATGTAGGTTTCAAGTTTCAAATCAAGATTCAAGCATCAAGATCACATCATCAATCAAGCCACTTCATGCAAGATCAAGATCTTGGAGATATGTACTAAGTTGTAGTCCTTTGAGTGTTTCAAGTCAAGGGTTTGGTGAGTTACAACATGGCACTTGTTCATTCATCATTCCTTTCATGTTTCATTTCAATTCAAGGTTTAATTACCAAAATGGGGTTTGACCTAGGCAAACCCCCATTCACCAAAAACAAACAATTTTTCCCTCATGTGTTTTGTAGATCTTCTAGGTTGAAGAAGAATTGAAAAGCTATCAAAGGAGAAAAATTCAAAAAGTTGTCAAAGTTGTCATCAAGCCACATAGACTCACCTACATAATTTTTTTCTGACTTTTCGACTATGAAATCCAAAGAATTCGAGAGTGCAGACATAGGACCAGAGGACTCAAAAATTGATTTCAAAAAGCTCTACAAAGAACCATTCACCCTTGGGTGAATGAGTCCCAGAGGACACTCAACAACAACATTTTGATGATAGGTGAAAAGTTACTAAATCATCTCAGATATGTTTGAAAGTTGTTGGTTTCATTAGATTAAGGTTTAATATTATGATTTCATGTTTTACTTTTCATTTTCAAGTTTATTTGTTATTTTTAGTCTTTCTACCAAAAGTGTTGTTTCAGTAGATTTGCCCCGTCCTAGATCATAAGGAAAACAACAAGATCTCCTTCAAGGTTGACTCACCTAAGGATTGAAAGTCAACCTTGGCTTAAGCAATCTCTTTTTCCTAATGAGGTAGAGAGAAATAGGTGCATTATGCCCCATTTTTCCCTTCCTATTTATAGTAAGTTATTGGTGAACCCCCATTTAAATAGAAATAACCCTTTTCCCTTCATTTCAACCTTTAATGGCAAGAAATTAGTGTTCTTGATATTTCTAATGCACGCCTACATATACAAACTTGAAAACCACAAGGAGTTGGGGGACACAACTAATCTCACGACAAAATGACATGTCATAGGCATGATATACAAATTAATGGCAAAAAATTGGTGTTTTTGCTATTTCTAATTCACAACTACATATACGTACTTGAAAACCACAAGAGGTTGGGTACATTGTGATGTGAAGGTTGAAAAATACATTGCCTTATGAAGCATTCCTTTCATTGAACCCTCCATCAATATTTCAGATCACTTTCTAATCAATTATTAGAATGACAAAAGAAAGTGTGATTTGAAATATTAAATCATTTCACCATCCAAATGATAGATCACTAATCATGATTTGAAATATTAATACAAACTTATACAAATAATTTAGAAAACCTTAATTTAAAAAATATTAATATTTGCAAAATTGTATGATAATTTTATAAAAATATTATTATAATTTGGATGATTTGGTAGCTACTGCTGTGATGTGGAGGTTGAAAACCCACCATGTTATGAAGCATGCAATTTCTCATATCAGACAACCTCTATAGGTTTAACTATCTACCCTAAAGCTTGGTTTATGTCATTAAGTGCAGCTGACAAACGATGTGTTTTCAAACCTCCTATTTGTGTGAAGACATTCATAACTCAACACATAACAATCGAAATGGTTAGTCACCCTTCAACTCAATTTCAACAATTTTCCTCATTTGAGATAGTTATGGAGAGAACGTTAAAATCACAAAATTTAAAAAGTGTAACATGCCAACCCTTTACTGAAGTAAATTTTCCTAAGTTTTCAATGTGCGAGTAAATAAACTATGTAACAAATAATTGCAATAAAAAAATGATTTTCTTTATTGAGAACAAATGAACATAGATGCCTTAACAATATACAACAAGGATTCCATTTCAATATAATAATTTCACAAATTACAATATTCCAAGAATGTACACAATTACATACATAGCTCAACCAAGCTTTAGAGCAATATATATAGATGGCCCAAGATCCGCCTTTCAAAATCTTAGTATTTTGTTGCTTGCTGAGGAAGAGAAGCATCACTCAAGTGCTTTTCTACTAACCACAGACTCATATACGGTCCCCCGCACATCTATCATATGATAGATGGCCCTACCCTTCGATGAAGAGATTGGTTGAGTAACCCTGTACGACAACCACACCAAGTTTAGTGTCGTGGCCTACATGACTAGAACTTGTAATCCCTACAATCTATAACTAGCATGCACTACATGGACACGATGAACTTACAGTGAAGCCAAAGGCAATCACACTACTTTAGCCAAAGTGTTCTCACTCAGTACTTCAAGTGATGGTCATTTATTCACTTACACTACTTAAGCTCGCTTTGACTTAAGGCCACTATAATCTATGCATAGGTAATCCTTCCCGTGGATAATCTTTAACCCCAAAATTAACCTATCATTAACTTTACATACTCTAGACTATTTCTACTCTTAAAGAATATGTAAAAATTTCATCCCTTAAATGGACAACAATCCCAAGAATAACCCACTAGCTATATAGTATAATTAAATAACTTAGCTATGAGTAACCCTTAAGCTACCCTTGTTTAATCATATCTAATATATTAATACCTATGACAAACAATTCCTCCTATTATGGAATAATTACAAACACTTCACAAAATAGGCAAAGCAACACTATTTTCCCTTGAATGCAAGTATTCACAATAAACTAATTAAAGCAATCATGAAGCAATCTTTCAAAAGCTAAGAAAAATAAATGAAGATTATCCTCATGCCTATATTTGCTTGTCCAATCGACTGGCTGCAACTCAGCTTTCCAAAACAACAACTAGCTTAGCTTTGATCTCTCAAGCAATGCCACAATAAACCTCTATCTCACAAGTTGATAATATACTTCCCTTAATATGCTAAAATACTCTCACAAATGCTCAAAGCTCTCTCTCAAAATATAGTAGAATAATGCAGATGGATTTGCATATAGAATGCACAAGAAAGCTTGTGGAATGCGTCCCAAATGAGAGCTCAACTCCACTATTTATACAACAAAAAAGAGACTTCTCATCCTACAAAAAGGGCATGAACATTGACAACAAACTCCCCCTTAGTTGACTCACTTAACTTGGCAATAAGGTGGCAACAAGTTGAGAGTGTACTCAGCAAAATAAAGCTACAAATCGCCCTCACAGATTGATAGCAGCATAAGACCATTTCAAAATAGCACATGATAAAACGATGGCATTCAAATTGCTCTTAAAAGACACTTATACAACAATCAAAATTCATAAGGTGGCGCCAAAGCAAGCAACTATCCTTCTACAGTTGGCGTGACTTTTCTCTTGTTTGAACTAGTCAATAACTAAAATGCAACACTTAGCATAAGTTGACTTGGTCTATGATGAATTTGATTCGACCAATTCATCGACTTGCAGAAACTTATCTTTTAATTAACATTTACATTTATTTTGCTATTGATAATCAATTCATGATAAGGCCTCCCAAGTAAATACAGTTACTAAGTCAAATGTATTTAATCTCAATGCATCGACTAAGTCAAACACTTTAAATCGACTTACTTGCTACACTTTATATTGCACATAGTTCGCCCTTTATGAATTACCAATTTGTGTTATATTCGGCCTTATAAAATGCTTGTATACGCTGTATATAATCGACTTATGATTTAGTAAGTAAATCGACCTCTAAGCATTGCTAATGATAACCAATTTCAAAGCATATAATCACTTTTAAATATATATAGTATATTTACATATACATATATATGTATATCAACACACACACACACATATTTATATATAACATATGCCAATAAAGTATGTATACATTCGATATACAAATGAATACAAACAAGATAGCAATCACATAGTAATAACAATATATCGATTGTGTATATATATATATATGCCTCTATGTACATGTATATGTATGTATACATATATCGATACATTCGTATAGGCATGTTCGTTTGCCATCATAAGTGTGTATTGATACATATATATATATATACACACACACACATATATGTATGTATGTATTTATCATACACACATATATATACACATTTGATTACACACCAAAGTCATACACAATTACTATTGTATTGATAAGCACCTACATGTGATATATCTATACATATACATATACATATACATATACATGTTGTTAGGTCCATGTGATAGTTCCATGCACATAAGCAACTGTGACGAGGGAGCAAACCCGAGACACATAATAACACTCACAAAATAGAGAATAATATTTTATTCAAAAATATGAAACTCTTACTTGCAGAGGATCTCAAATCCTCGAGCTCTGTGATACATGCAAGCTTCAGAAGTTTCAGAATTTTTTTACCAGAATTATAGAAAATCCCCTTTTTGCAGCATGCAAACTTTTTCCCCAAAAAGCTATCCAAAAATCAGAAACTAGCCCACAAATAGCCCCTTTTCGGTTTGGAGCCAAAAACAACATTCGAATTATGAGTTTTGGCTGTTTGGCGCCAAAATTACAATTTGAAATTCAAATTTAAATTCACATTAAAAAATTAGCACATTTATAAAATATGCACCAACTTCCGAAAGCCATACCTTTTAATCCGACAGTCGGATCTTCAATGATAATACCTTTTCGGAAAGTTCTTGAAAAGATGATGTTCCATAAAGTAAGCCTATGATTGACTACTATGGGATTTTCCAAATTTTTGGGCCCATTTGGAACCGTTTAGTGCCTCAAACTAGACTCAGAAGGTTTTTTAGGGCAAAAAGCAGAAACTGGAACTTGAACAACTTTCAAACCATGAATGATCTTGACTTGATTCTTCTGCCAAAGTGTTTATTTTTCTGTCTTGAACCTTCCCATAAATTTATGTCTTCCCACGCCTTCAAATTCACACATGCTAAAAATAGCAGTTGAGCAGAAAAAGTAGAAAAGCAATTTTGAAAGTTGGAAACTCTTATTCGACGAAAAGGGTATCTAGAAATGCAAAAACATCTTCAAAAAGAAAATAACGGGAACATAAATGGAAAACATATTTTTGGGTGATGCAAGATTGCCCTCACACCACTGGATGCTCCTGCATCAGACACCTAGGGTAATTTGAGAAGTGACCCAGTCATGTCTCAGATGGTTGAGGAAAACCCAAACAGTCAACCTCTTTCTTAGACAACAGGATGAATCTTCCACAGGCCTTCCTCTCCACTTCACCAAATATTCTTCATATTTCCTATTTTTGGTACTCCTTCCCACACGACTATCCAGAATTTCTTCAATCTGCTCCTTCTCTAAAGTAGGTACTGGAATGCCACAATATTCTATTATTGGTACTTCCTCTGTGCCACCTTCATGATACTCTGTCAAATATGAAATATTAAACACAAGGGGAAATATTGACTCCATCCGGCAACTCTACCTCATATGCATTCCCTGATTCATGCCTCTTCACAATTTTACAGGAACCAAACTTCTTCATCTTCAGTTTGTTATAGGTTCCCACTGGAAACCTTTCTTTCCTCAAGTGGACCATCACTTCATCACCAATTTGGAACTCCTTATATCTCCTCTTTTGATCTGCCTTAGCCTTATACTGCATATTCATCTTATTAATATGTTCTCTGACATTCTCATGTATATTCTTGATGTGCTCTGCAAAGTCTTCGGCTTCAGCACTTGTCTTCTTCTCTTGGTCCATCTTTCTTAGTTCTGGAGCGGTCCTGGGACTGCCTCCATACACAATCTGGAATGGTGATCTACCAGTTCTTCTATTGACAAAATTATTGTAAGAAAATTCTTGGGGTAAGATCAAGTCCCATCCCTTAGGTTTATCTCCTACCAAGCATCTCAATAGGTTACCCAAACTTCTATTCACAACCTTAGTTTGCCCATCAGTTTGTGGATGGTGTGCAAAACTAAACTTCAACCCTGTTTTCAACTTTTTCCACAAGGTCCTCCAAAAGTATCCAACAAATTTTGTGTCACGATATGAGACCATACTCTTTGGAAAACCATGTAGTCTCACGACCTCTTGCAAGAACAAGTCAGCAATGTGGACTGCATCATGGGTCTTCTGGCATGGGATGAAATGTGCCATCTTCAAAACCTATCAACTACCACAAATACTGAGTCATTCTCTCTCTGTGTCCTTGGAAAATCAAAAACAAAGTCCATACTTATATCCTCCCATGGTCTCTCTGGTATAGGTAAGGGCTGATACAACCCAATATTTTGGCTCATTCCTTTAGCCATCCGACATACCCTGCAACTCTGCACAAACTTCTTCACATCCTTTGATAACTAAGGCCAATAATAATGTTCACTGATAATGGAAATGGTCTTATCCCGACCAAAATGTCCTACCATTCCTCCATTGTGCTTCTCCTTTATCAGGTTCTCCCTCATGGAACTCCTTGGAATACACAATTGACTTCCCTTAAACAACATGCCATCCTAGATTATGAAATCCAACCACTTTGTCCTGTCCAACTGTAACAGGCTCCTTGCAAGCTTTCGAGCCTCTGCGAAATCAGGATCTTCAGGATACAATGTCTTGAGTTCATTGAACCCAACCACTTCAATCTGCATCTCAGTCAACAATGTTTGCCTCCTACTTAAGGCATCTGCAACCCTATTTGACTTGCCACTCCTATGCTTTAAAACAAAGGTATAACTCTGCAAAAATTCTACCCATTTCATATGCCTCTGATTTAATTTTCCTTGACTACTCAGGTACTGTAATGCTTGATGATCAGTAAACAAAAAAATTCCTTTGGTAACAAATAATGTCTCCATTTCTTTAATGCTTGAACTATTGCATAAAATTTCTGATCATATACAGAGTACTTTCTCTTTGCATCATTTAACTTTTCACTAAAATAGGCAATGGGCTTACCTTCTTAGCTCATCACTGCTCCAATGGCACAACCATTGGTATCACAATCCACCTGAAACACCTTATTGAAATATGTGAGGGCTAAAACTGGTTGCTCTGTCACCTTCTGCTCAACAAATCAAAACTCTTCGCTGCTCCAGTGCTCCACTTGAACTCTTTTCTATCCCCTCTCATTGTTTCAGTCAGGGGTGCACAAATACTATTGAAGTTTCTAATGAACTTTCTATAAAAAATGGCCAAACTATGGAAAGATTTCTCCTCAGTAGCAGTTCTTGGGGTAGGCCATTCTAGAATAGCCTTCACCTTCTTTGGGTCCATCTTTAGACCCTCTGCTGAGACAACAAACCCCAAGTACACTAACTCCTTTTTAACAAAGCTACACTTTTTCAAATTTATCAACAGTTTCTCCTCTTTCAACTTCTCAAGAACCCTAAGAATATGCATTGAATGTGCTCGGTGCATTGGTTAGCCCAAAAGGCATGACTAACCACTCATACAAGCCCTCCTTGGTCTTGAAGGCAGTCTTCCATTCATCACCCTCTCGAATCCGGATCTGGTGATATCCGCTCTTCAGATCAATCTTCGTGAAGTACTGTGCTCCACTCAAACAATCCATTAGGTCATCCATCCTTGGCAAGGGAAATCTATACTTGATTTTTATCTTATTTATGGCTCGAGAGTCTGTACACATCCTCCACTCCCCATCCTTCTTTGGTGCTAGTATTGTAGGTACTGCATATGGGCTCAAACTCTCTCGAATCAAACCCTTTCTCAACAAATCCTGAACTTGTCTGTTTAACTCCTCATTTTCTGCAGGAGTCATTCTATGAGCTGCCTTATTTGGTAAACTGGCTGTAGGGATCAAGTCAATCTGATGACTGATCTTCCTCATTGGTGGTAAACCCTCAGGAACATTATCAAAAATAATCTCCTTAAACTCATCCAATAGTCTAGAAACTTCTACTAGCACCTTCTCACTATCTTCCTTTTCCATTCTAGGAATCAATGCATAACACATACACTCATGCTTCATGCCTTCTAAAAATTTCCTTCCATCGACAAATCAAATTCTAGCACTACTGCATACCTTTTCTTCGTCCTTCTTCAGGGGTTTCAACTTATGGCGGACTCCATCCTTCATCAAGGAATAAGTTTTTGCATGGCCATCATGTACAGCTTGCCTATCAAACTGCCACGGCCTCCCCAACAACGTGTGACATGCATCCATGGGGATGATATCACAGAATAGCTCATCACAATAACTTTCAATCTTGAACTTCACCAGGAACTGCTCATTGACCAGAACTTTGTGGTCTTTCTGCAACTAGGCAATCTGATATGGGTGTGGATGCCTTTCCCTTTTCAGCTTCAACTTCGTAACCATCTCTTCTGACACCAAATTATCGGTGCTTCCACTATCAATAATGACTTCACAACATTTGTCTTCACACTTGCACCTTGTGCAGAAAAAATTCTTCCTCTGTTTTGGCTCCTTCTCTTCAGTCACCAGGGCTCTTCTAACCACTAGGGTTTCACCCCTTTCAGTATCATCTGAATGCTCGGATTGAGCCTCCTCATCTGCATGTGCAACCCTTCCACGACCTTCTGGCCTTCTATCTGTCCTTCCTTGGTGTTGTGGACATTCATAGGCTCGATGCCCTTTTTCACCACAATGGAAACAAGTTCCTCTGAAACCACCTCTTCCGGGCCCTGGCCCAGATCTTCCTCGTCCTCTACCTCTTTGATCACCACTGTTTTGATCACGAGATTGGTAGAAGTTATCATTCCTCTGGCTTCGACTGGTACCCACATCTTTCATTTTCCTTTCATCCTCATTTCGGCTCCCAAAAGATCTTCCACTACCCCTTCCGCTTTGACCTCCTCGGCCTTTTTGCTTGTTGTCAAATCTTTTGTTCAGTTTCTCCTCAACTTTCAAAGAAAATTGGTATGCATCCTCAATGGTGGTCATTCTGACAAGGCTTAGCTCCTCTTGAATGCTCGGTCGTAACCCATTAAGATAATGGGCTACGTTCTCTTTGTTGGCCTCTACATGGCTTGTTCTGATGATCATCTTGTGAAAATCTTTTGTGTATTCTTTCACAGATCTACTTCCTTGCTTCAACCCTTGCAATTTCTTCAGCAGATCTAACTCGTAGTCTACTAGTATGAACTACTTCTTCAGTTTCTCCACCATGCGATCCCAACTGCTGATCTTTCCTTTTCCTCTTCGATTTCTCTACAACTGGACCTCTTTCCACCAAATATTGGCATAGCCCTTTAGCTTGGTTTTTGCAAACTTAACCCAATCTAGGTCCTCTACTTCTTCATACTCAAAATATTCTTCTAGCTCGTTGATCTAGTCGATCAACTCTTCCAGGTTCAGACTTCCACAATAACTGGGGAATTCTATTCTAGGTCTTTTTCCGATCTTCGAAATGGCCCTTATCAACAACATCGATCTTGATCAATTGCTTTTTCTTCCTCTTCTATGTCTGAATCTTCCAGCTCTTCTTCATCCTCACTTTCTCCTCTCCTTCCCAGGTTTAACCTCTTCTCATTTGTTCTGCAATGCATCAATTTGTCTCTGGAGGGCTCTGAAACCCTCACGCCAATGGATCTCTTCCACCAGCATTGCCACTGCCACCTCTGCACCACCACGCCTACCAGAATCACTCTTGGAGGCATCTTGAAGATCTTGAACCCACAACCATGGTCCTGGTGCAAACTGCCTCACGATTGGCGATCTGTTCACACGCTTTGATACCACCTGACAAGGGAGCAAACCCGACACGAATAACACTCACAAAATAGAGAATAATATTTTATTCAAAAATATGGAACTCTTACATGCAGAGGATCTCAAATCCTCGAGCTCTATGATACATGCAAGCTTCAGAAGTTTTAGAATTTTTTTTACAGAATTACAAAAAATCCCCTTTTCGTAGCATGTGAACTCTTTCCCCAAAAAGCTATCCAAAAATTAGAAACTAGCCCATAAATAGCCCCTTTTCGGTTTGGAGCCAAAAACAACATTCGAGTTATGAGTTTTGGCGGTTTGGCACCAAAATTACAATTTGAAATTCAAATTTAAATTCACATTCAAAAATTAGCACATTTCTAAAATATGCACCAACTTTCGGAAGCCAAAACTTTTAATCCGACCGTCGGATCTTCAATGATAATACCTTTTCGGAAAGCTCTCAAAAAGACGATGTTCCATGAAATAGGTCTATGGATAACTACTTTGGGATTTTCTAAATTTGTGGGCCCATACGGAACCGTTTAGTGCCTCAAACTGGACTCGGAAGGTTTTTCAGGGCAAAAAGCAGAAACTGGAACTTGAACAACTTTCAAACCGTGAATGATCTTGACTTGATTCTTTCACCAAAGTGTTTATTTTTCCGTCCTGAACCTTCCCATAAATTTTTGTCTTCCCATGTCTTCAAATTCACACCTGCTAAAAATAGCAGTTGAGCAGAAAAAGTAGAAAATCAATTTTGAAAGATGGAAACTCTTATTCGACAAAAAGGGTATCCAAAAATGCAAAAACATCTACAAAAAGAAATTAACGGGAACATAAATGGAAAACATATTTTTGGGTGATGCAAGATTGCCCTCACACCACTGGATGCTCCTGCATCAAACTGTGCATAAGTGTGCATAGGTACGTCTACCTATGTACCCTCATTTACATGTTCTTTCATGCATATGGTCTATCATCGACACATATGTGTACATATACACATTCCACGTATGTTCAACACATCAATACAAGTATAGTAATATAGGGAAGAACTTATAAACTCCAAACATATAAACATCATTCAATAATGCACTCAATAGTAAACAAGTCCCTTACTAATGCAGACACATCAAACTAAAGATGACTTACCAATTCCCAACATAAATAACTTGACTCAACTATTCTATTGTGAGTGTGTGTAAGCTCAAATAGGTTACGTTACTAGTTACCTAACCAAGACCTTCTCCTGAGTGATACTTCCCCTTCGCTACCTGCATGGACAACTAACACATGCACATGGTAGTCAGTTGTTCAACAAAATATGCATTACACATAATACATCTCCATAGTTAGAATATTAATTCAATATCCATCCATTTCACATAAATGCATTTCTTCACATAACATTAAATGAAACCATTAGAATACAATCACATTCACATTTACCCTACATAGTAATAGTAAATAGCAATTACACAATTGGGGTGTAACAAAATCCTCGACAGAAAAGCACATAAACAACTCTGCATATCAAATGAAAACCCTTGGAAAATCGTAAATTCAAATGAATACCCAATGTTCAATTCTTCACAGTCCCTAGGTAGAATGACAAAATGACATATATTTTTGGTGGATATACATCCCTGCTAACTAGCTGCCCACGCCTATCACATGCGTTCTAGAGGGAGATTGACCACTTTGCTTCGATCTCCAAACACCTACAACTCCCTTTCAAGCTCCCCAACAACCTTCAAATATGAATGTTGAAAACAACAATGTTATGGGCTTTATATGGCTTTGAAAACATATAATTTAATTGCAAACCCACATTGTGTTTTTGAACTTGGTTATATATTATGTGTCATTTCTAATTTGTCTACATGTTATTCCAAAACTATTTTAATTGTAGAAAACAAATGTAGGTTGAATTTCCATAGCGGGTTGTGAGCTATTTCTTTGTGCTTCCTCAAATAGTTTTGGTGTGAATATTCATAACATAAATTTTACAAACCCTCAATAGAAAAACACATAAACAACTTTGCATTTCAAATGACTACCCCATGTTTTGCAACAAATAATCGTTCAGTTCTCCATAGTCCCTACGTAGAATGGCAAAATGACATATATTTTTGGCAGATATACATACTTGCTAGCTAGCTGCCTGTGCTTATCACATGCGTTTTGGTAGGGAGATTGGCTGCTCTGCGTAGACCTTTGAACGCTTGCAACTCACTTCCGAGCTCCCCACCAACCTTCAAAATGTGAAATGGTGGCGTTTTCAACTTTCAAAATATTTTAACAACATGCTAATTTTAAAATATGTCGGTGTGACACATTTTTCGACGACGACACACATGACGACACAGGAAACGACACGCGCCTAAATGTCCATTACATTTGTCCATTAGTGTTATCTCATATGGTATGGGGGATGGGGTATTATCTTATAATGTCGAAGACATGCTGTTTTCTCGGGTGTTCAGCTTCTCCCATCTATTATGACCGTTTAGCGAATAGACATTAATAAAAACTTACATTTCACTATCATGAAAGATAGGTTTTTGTGAACTACTACTCATGAAACATGGGTCAATGAGTTTAACCCATAAAACTACATGATTAAATCTTCATAGCAATTTCATGTCGAAGATACGTCCTAATTACATTTCATTTCAATGCCCTAAAACCGTAATTTGATTCGAGGGCTTACCAAATTTCCCACGAGGCTCGTCGCAGTTGGGGAAAAAAATTCAAATCTGAAGTGAGACTATCCAGAGTACCGAGCAATCACAGCTTAACTAAATGGCGGGCAGAATTCTATTTCGCCTCCGCCGACGCCTTCTCTCACCTTCTATATCCCCATTTTATCAGATCATTCAAACCCATTCACAAATACCGTCAAAATATGCATTAATTGAATCTCCACCGATTATAATTTCACAGAGGAGCTTCTCCTGGTGGGGAGGTCATAGCAGAAAACCAGACCCAAATGCCACTCATACATTTAAACAAGATAAAGAAGAGGAAAAAGAGGAAGAACATGAAGATCATGGAAATGAACGATCAGATTCCTTAATTATAGAATCTGAAACATTTGGTTCTGGTTTTGATGATGTAACGAATGTTCTAGATAATAGCTTAGCGACGGAGAGTGCAAGCCATGGAATAGGAATAGGATGGCATACGCCTATGGAGGGCATGATTGCTTTTTTTGACGGATTTCACAACCTCACTGGCCTTCCTTGGTAAGTCTTTATTTTCTATTTCTATATCAATTTTCATTGAATTTCAATTCTCTTCCATCAAACTAGTTAAATTCATCTGGTACTTGCCCGGAGCTTTGTCTTTTGGGCTACAGACTATCATGCACGTCCGGGCTTAAATGGGTCGCACCCAAATTTACATTATAATCATTACATTACAACTTCGACCAATTTCGGTATAGTTATAGGCCGCCTTAATAACCTCAGGCGTCGTCCAACATTTCCTTTTAAAAGAGTTATGTAATTGTGAAGATAAAATACAATTTCCTAAGAGTTACGTAGGTCAATTAAATAAATGTTCTAAGTAAACACAAGTTTACCTAGGTAATTAGAGATGGGTACATAAATCGGAATAATTAAGTGCTAATTTATGGAAATTAAATGCAAAGGGCTATTCATACTTAGTTTGTGTAACAATTATGAAGTTGAAAAGTTTCGAGCTCTACGTGGGATAGCTGAGGTTTTTTGCCTTTGCATGCCCTTGCATGCTGCTGCATGTAGGTACAGCCTCGTTTTTTCTTTGGTTTTTTCTCGGTGTTGTTGCTGTTGGTTCTCTTCTTAAGCCGTTTTGTGAGTTTTTGAGGGTTTCATGGCTGATCCTCATAATCGTTATTCAGTTTCCTTTAAACAAGCTATGCTTGGTGGAAGTGTAAATCAGTCTTTGCATGAGGCTAGTGCAGCAAACACTTTAGCAGATCTTGCTCAGAGACAACGATTTTCTTTGGACAAAGAAAATCTGATGATTTGAAAATTGATAGATGTCCTCCTCACTCGAAGGAAATTCCTATAGTTATTTTTCATCCTCATTGTGTGGTTGAAGATTTAGTTCTTTTCTAGAAACATATTTCTTATTTGTAAGTTCAAGGGGTTTCGCTTAAATTTGCGGATATTTGAAGATTGAGCACATAGAGCTTGGCCGATTGAAGGAGACATGGAGATTACCCGGGTTGCTAATGGGTATTTTTTGTTTCCTTTAATAATGTTGCTGATTGTGTTCAACTTTTCAAAGGAGGTCCTTATTTCTCCAAGCATGCTGGAATTTTCATGAAAACTTTGCATTTAGATTTTATTCCGAGAGTGGAACTCCCATCCAAAGTTCCAATTTGGATCCATTTATTTGCTTTGCCTTTGATTCTCTAGAAAGATGAATGCTGAAAAATTTTGGGTGATTTTTTGGGTACTTATTTGAGAACTTCACAAATTACTAGAGAGAAAAAAATCTCGAGTTATGATTGTGATGCAGAGCAGGGTATCAAAGGTCAAAAACTCACTCAATCAACTATTTGCCAAAGTCTTAACACCTCAAACAAAGTGACTTCCTTCACAAACTGTCACTAGGCCTTGTAGTACTCCAAAATGGTCTGATAGAGTATATTGCCTAAGGCAGACTTGATCTCCCAAATCCAAACACATATTCAAGTACCCTTATACTCCTTTAAAACATATCCCAAAATGGGTCAGGGTTTCTTTGGAAAGGATGCCTCAAAATCTGACTGTTCTAGTCTCAAATAGGCCTAATTTGACCAGTTAGGCTAGCTAGCAATATGGTTCTTAGCTAGCAATATGGTTCTTGCACTCTAGGCTTCCAATCTTCATACCAAGGCTTCAAACATGTCAAATAATGTCTGCCCCAACATCTCCAATCATTTCAAATAATTTCTCAAGAGCCTTTCACCAAACTCTGAGTCCTATGGAGTTCTAGTGTCTAATTTTATGAGAAAATCAAACTAGGGCATCACCAAACTTGCTCATAATGCCTTCCCGTGCTCCTGCAATCATTATGGACATGA
Source organism: Sequoia sempervirens (assembly GCA_007258455.2). NCBI lineage: Eukaryota > Viridiplantae > Streptophyta > Pinopsida > Cupressales > Cupressaceae > Sequoia > Sequoia sempervirens. The sequence goes on along the minus strand of VDFB02000363.1, from coordinate 155,902,986 downwards.
AACTCAACCTACCTACATCCATTCCACCGAGTTTGAGGCCAATTCAACGGTGGAATGGAGAGAAATCCATTATTTGCAGTCAAAGCACACCCTAGTTAGGGTTTCAAACAACTTTTAGAAAAACTACTCTAACTTGTTTCAAACCTAATGAAAAACAATGAGACCAATTGCAAATGATAGAAGATTCAATGCTTCATCAATCCCAATTCAAGTTAGAACATTTAGAGGCCGTACAGAATCGCACAAGTTTGTGTAGCAGCAAATTTAAGCTTTTAAACGCAAAAAAATAGAGTTTTCTTATTGCTTAACACAAAACTTCACACACCAAACCTGTTTCAGCCTCCACTAGGCTTGTTTAAGCATTTACAAAACAAAACCAACCGATCCTAACCGTTTTTCAACTCCCCAACCATTCAACTTCCCAAAAATGCAAAGTTGCTTTGACAACTTTTGCAACTTTTTGCAACTTTTACAAATTTTACCCAATTGACTCCAAAATGACTCCAAACCACTTACAAACAATAGAAATGGTCTTAAAGACCTTATTACACAACGACAACACAAAACCAAACAACAGCTTAACATTTGACCACCTTTCAGCCTATGAGTGCCCTTGCACCATACTTCTTGGACAAAATAGACTCAAGTCCCATTGAGGACAGTGCTGCAACAATAAATTCATGTTTGTTCGTGTCATTCTCTGACCTCCAAGTGACGTCTCCATGTGGTAAACCCTTCCAATGGACTAAATACTAGAAATAGGCATTGTCCTTTGTGTTTTTGAGCTCCTTGGCACCTAGGACATACTCCAACTTTAGAGACCTGTTTGATGGATGATTTTTGGCCTGTTCTTCACCTAAGCATGCTGTTGAATCTGCATCATTACCTACTACCATATCTCCTCCATCATTGTAATGAACTTCCTTGTTCTTCACTTTAGGTGTATGCTTGGACTTGCTCACATTCCCTTGTGGTTTATCTTTGATCTCTTCACCTTTGCTGCTCACCTCTTCCATCTGTTGTTGTGTCCCTGTAACTGCTGCTTGATCAAGTATATTAACCTCTGGTATGAAAGAATAATCAATATCCCCTTTTGAAAGCAATGAATGGAGCACTCCTATCATCATAGCAACATACTTTTTAAGCCAATATTGAATACCCAAAATCAAGTCATTCTTCATATCTGCTGTCATAATGTCTTCAGGTTTAGGAGTGGCTGCAACGTCCCTGTCCTTCTCTTCTTCTACTTTTATGAACTCCTTCCTACTTACCATCATCACATTAGATCTCATGGTTTGTCCTTTATCCTCCTCTTTCAATGGTGTCAAGGTATAAGAGACCCCATCTTTTTCTATCTCATAAGTATTCCTCCTTCCATCATACATAGCATGCCTATCAAATTGCCAAGGCCTCCCTAGTAGCAAATGGCATACATTAATGGGTAGTATGTTACATAAAATTTTGTCCTTATACCCTCCTATGTTAAATTCCACCCAACTTTGTTCATTTACCAAAACATATTGACCCTCATTTAACCAAGAGACTTTTTTAAGGAGTAGCATGTGGTATTCTTGACAACTTAAGCTTTTCAACCATCTCAACTAAAACCATATTATCTGTACTACCTGAATCAAGTACAACTTTACAAACCTTACCCAAACACTTACAAGTTGTCTTGAAGAGAGTCTTCCTTTGTGGTGGCTCCTTCTCTACTGGTACTTTGATGAGGGTTCTCCTTACCATGAGTGATTCACCAACTTTTGGAGCAGCATGCTGTGATGTTGAGTTCACACTCTCACATTCATCTCCTTGAACAATCTGATTTCTCCTTTCTTCTCCCACTGAAGTAGTGGCTTGATCTTCATTGCATTGCCAGGCTTGATGTCCAAACTTGTTGCATTGGTAACACCTTCTTGTGAACCCACTAGATCCTCTTCTTTGACCTCCAAATCTGCCTCTAAAGCTTAATCTACCTCCTCTAAAACCACCTCTTAAATCTGCAACTTGGTCTTGGACTTTGCTTGTATCTTCTTGGCTCTCATATGCCTTGGATTAGAAAATGACCTTCCTCTGGAATTGCTGCCTCTGCCCTTGTTTTGTTTGTCTTGCCTTCTTTTTAGCTTTTCTTCAGCCCTAATTGCCAATTGATAGCATTCCTCTACCGTTCTTGGGTTTGTCAAACTCAACTCATCTTGAAGGTTAAACCTTAACCCACTGATATATCTAGCCACCTTCTACACATCATCCTCCATGTGACCTGTTCTTATACTCAGCATATAAAATTCTTCAGTATAGGCTTTGACATCCATATCGCTTTGTTTCAGATTTTGAAGTTTCTTGTACAATTGAATTGCATAATCAGCCGGTAAGAACTTACCCTTAAGCTTGGCACCATTTTGTCCCAAGAGACATTTTTTGACTTATCTTTCTTCCTCCTTTTAGTCTGCTCATAATCCCACCAAAGTAGGGCATGACCCTTCAATTTTGTTTTTGCCAACTTGACCCTTTGTTCCTCAGGTATATCTTCACATTCAAAGTAATTATCAAGTGCTGCAATCCAATCCAAAAGCTCTTCATCATTCAAGTTCCCTCCATACATAGGTACATCCATCTTTACCTTGTGTTTATTTGCCTTGACTGCCCTTAGTAGCTTAGCCATCCTTTGCTCAACAAGATCCAATTCCTCTTCTTCTTCTTCTTCTTCATTCTCCTCTTCCCCTTCTTCTTCAGGGTCACTCTCATCACCCATGACCACACCTCTCCTCTGACTGGTTTCAACAGCCTCAAGCCTTGTTATCACCATATCTTGTAGTTCCTTCAATCTTCTAATCTCTTTTGCAGTCTTCTCTTTCATCTCATTCATTTTCCTAGCCATAGGGTTACCCTTTGGAGGCATCTTGTTCTCTTTTGTTTCACATTTTCCTTTTTTACAGACCAACCTAAGCTCTGATACCAATTTGATGTAGAGTAGGGCATCAAAGGTCAAAAACTCACTCAATCAACTATTTGCCAAAGTTTTAACACCTCAAACAAAGTGACTTCCTTCACAAACTGTCACTAGGCCTTGTAGTACTCCAAAACGGTCTAATAGAGTATATCTCCTGAGGAAGACTTGATCTCCCAAATCCAAACACATATTCAAGTACCCTTTTTGCTCCTTTAAAACATATCCCAAAATGGGTCAGGGTTTCTTTGGAAAGGATGCCTCAAAATCTGACTGTTCTAGTCTTAAATAGGCCTAATTTGACCGGTTAGGCTAGCTAGCAATATGGTTCTTGCACTCTAGGCTTCCAATCTTCATACCAAGGCTCCAAACATGTCAAATAAGGTCTGCCCCAACATCTCCAATCATTTCAAACAATTTCTCACGAGCCTTTCACCAAACCCTAAGTCCTATGGAGTTCTAGTGTCTAATTTTAGGAGAAAATTAGGCTAGGGCATCACCAAACTTGCTCATAACGCCTTCCCCTGCTCCTGCAATCATTATGGACATGAAACTCAACCTACCTACATCCATTCCACTGAGTTTGAGGCCAATTCAACGGTGGAATAGAGAGAAATCCGTTATTTGCAGTCAAAGCACACCCTAGTTAGGGTTTCAAACAACTTTAAGAAAAACTACTCTAACTTGCTTCAAACCTAATGAAAAATGATGAGACCAATTGCAAATGATAGAAGATTCAATGCTTCATCAATCCCAATTCAAGTTAGAACATTTATAGGCCGTACACAATCGTACAAGTCTATGTAGCAGCAAATTTAAGCTTTTAAACACAGAAAAACAGAGTTTTTTTATTGCTTAACACAAAACTTCATACACCAAACCTGTCTCGGCCTCCACCAGGCTTATTTAAGCATTACAAAATAAAATCAACCAATCCTAACTCTTTTTCAACTTCCCACAAATGCAAAAATGCAAAGTTGCTTTGACAACTTTTGCAACTTTTACAAATTTTACGCAATTGACTCCAAAATGACTCCAAACCACTTACAAACAATATAAATGGTTTTAAAGACCTTATTACACAAGGACAACACAAAACCAAACAACTAAACATTTGACCACCTTTCAGCCCATGGGTGCCCCTGCACCAGCTTGTATTTGCGTCATTGGACATTGGTCTTGGTCTAATTTGTTGGAATATCTGGTGGGAACATAATCAACGGATTTTCAATGATACTTCCAGGCATGTTTGTTAGGTTTGGGGTAGAATAATGGCTAATTTGAAGGAGAGCTGTCAAGTTTGGTCTAATTTGTTGGAATATCCAGTGGGAACGTAATCAACGGATTTTCAATGATACTTCCAGGCATGTTTGTCAGGTTTGGGGTAGAATAATGGCTAATTTGAAAGAGAGCTGTCAAGTTTGGTTTCAAGATTATTAAGCAATTTCTTGGTGGTAATTCAAAGTATCGAAGAGATTTGGTATTTCAGTGGCTTCTCCTTTGTGTCTTTTAACAGTCCTCATGATTCTCAAATTACTAGTTGGGTTCCTCCTCCTTTAGGTATTGTTAAATTTAATGTTGGCAGAGCTTCAAAAGGTAATCTTGGAAATGCTGGCATGGGAGGTGTTTGTTGTGACCATAATGGCAAGGTCAAATTTTGGTTTGCTAGTAGTCTTGGTGTTGCTTCTAATAACTTTGTTGAGGTCATGGCCATTTGCCAAGCTCTTTTACTTGCTAAGCTAAATCAATTTTCTCATATTATTCTTGGATTGGACTCTAAAATTTTGATTGATCATTTCAAAAGCAAGTCTTCCTCTTGCTTCCAGCAATGGGAGCTGGATGAATGTAAGAATGGTTTCACTATTGTTCAGTGGAGCCATAGAAAGACATTGATATCCTTATTCATGGTTTCAATATTGTTCATTGGAGCCATACTAGAAGAGAAGGATATCAGGTTGTGGATTTTTTGGCTAAATCTGTTTCCAATTGGAATAATATCAAGTTTGATACTGAAGTGATCAGGATTGTCTTACACGGTATTCAAACAGCTCTTTCAGGGATTTTGTGAATGTTGACTACAATGTCTTTCTGAATTTTTGATTCTTGCAGGGATGCTTCTTGTTGGAGTCCTGGTTCTTGGGGTGTTTTTCCTGCTATCTTTGTTATTCCTTTTGTTAATTGGCTTTCCTTTTGATTCACTTTTTTTAACATAAAGGCAAAAATTACTTATGATACTCACAAGATGAACAATCTGCAAGGTCAGAAGGACGTATACCTTAACTATGGAGTTTGGAGGGTTTCTCCTTTTGTACTAATTGTCTGTCTTCCATTCATGTGGATTTTTAAGATTTTTTGGAATTGGTGTGCTAGGAATCTTTTTAAGACTGGCAGACTTACTTTGTAATCTGTTGATTATTTAATATTTTTTTTGCCTTTATGTTAAAAAAAAATTATGAAGATAAATACCTGATGCATCATAGACCGCAGTTGTCAGGTACAAAAATCTAATCTTGGTGTGCTCATTGTTTTGGACTCTGTGCAGGCATGTAACTGACTGTGGGTTGATTCTGCAGCCCTGGATCAATTTCATGATGTGTGGATCTGATCTCCAAGGTGTGGTCCTGATTGGATGCACCATGCACCTCTGCTATCTGGTTTTCTGTGATTACTTCAGGGCTTTTTGAGTGTTATGCTACTATGCTTGCAAAAAATTACAAGCCTTGGAGACAATTTTTTTTTTGCACAATCTTCCCCTGCAGTGACAACAACCTGCAACAAACTTTTTCTTCTCAAAAGGCCTGCCGAATCCACTCTTCAATGCCACTATATGTAGATTTCGTTTCTTGAAGTTTGCGATTCCCTAAATGGAGCGCCCAAAATAGCATGCATGCAATTGATGCCAAGTGGAATGCTCCTTTGTAAGAGAATGCTCCTTTGGTATGCTCCTTTGACTAAAAATAGCCTATATGGAGGGCCCTTCTTCATGGAGAATTATTGCAAGTCAAATATGCTTTTGCATGCAATGATGCATCATAGGAACTCTCCCACATTATGATGGCTCATAGATCCTCTTACAAGGTGGCCCAAGTGGTGTAAAGTCCAAGACCCTTTTCCAAGGGTCCAAGTGTGGCAACCCTTCATGAGGGGCCAATTTACATAAAATTATAATTTCACAAGGGAAGACAAGATTTAACAACTGGACTAAGAAAAACGAAACTATGAAAGGATATATTCAATGACTAGAATAAGAAAAACAAAAATATGAAAGAAATATTTTTGGGTGCTGTAAGATTCAACTACCTTTAGGGTGCTCCTGAATCATATAGGTAATCACAAAAATAAACATAGTTACAAACTTTGTCAAAGTTCTTTCTTGTGACATGTCCTTTTCCTAGTAATCATCTTAACATTTTTGGTTTGATACATTTATGTTGATCATGTTGTGTTAGATAGTTCTTGCATATTTGCATAAATTGTAGATGGCTGAAAGAACTAATTATTATATTTATTTTTTTCTGATTTCGTAGCAGTAATTTTGATTTATGCTGTGCTATTTGGTATTTCACAAATATTAACTGCTTTGCTCAATTGATTTTTGATTTATTCAATTTTTTGACTTGTGAATATGAAAATCAATTTGGGTACTTTAAAAAATTAAACAGACCTGTCGCTTATGTTTTTTGCTCGGTGCATAACTTTGTGGGTGACAATCACTCAGGTGGCTGTCAATAATTGCTTCAACCGTTGTCATTCGATTAGCAGTGCTTCCTGTGTTGATTTTGCAAATCATAAAGAGCATTAACATTTTGAAGATGCAACACAAACGTAAGTATATTTTTATTGGATAGAATTCTGCTACGTTTGTACATTTCATTTTACACGGTGGTTTTTATGTATGAATGTTCTTGAAAAGACCTTGACATGATTGTAGTCATCTTCTAGTTAATTTGAATTACCATTCTCTTGTCTTTTATAATAAGATATATTCCAGAATGCATTGCTAAATAAATTCCTGAGACATGTGAATGTATGTATGGATGGTATGTGTCTACCTTGTGCACGATAATTGTTATACCCTAAAATAAAATTTAACCTAAAATTCACAAATTTTTTGATATTAAGTAAAAATATTGTTCATCAGCAATATAGAGTAGAAAATGAGTCTATGGAAATTTATATAATTGTATCCCTCTTTCCCCCTTTTTTTAGCTATAAAGAGAACTGTAAATGATAAGGCCACCAACTATCCTTGAGTCAACAGTGAGTTATTGAAATCATTCTTCAACATATAGTTCATGGGGAGCTGGTTATAATTTGAGTTGTTTGACTAGGAGATATGATGGAATTGTTGGTACAATTTGGAAGTAATGGTATACGGGCATACCACATTTCAACATGCATTTTTTTCTCATACCCCATTTGGATACCGTGTATTTTAGTGGCTGATTACTCTCGAGTTTTGCTTGATTCTGTATAAATTTGATCAGAACGACATATGCATCTTTGCAAAATTATTAGTGACTTTCATACTAATTATTGAATTTTTTACCTAGCTTAGGTGGTTTGAATTGCTTTTTAATGAAACTCTTTTTTTGAATAAATTTCTTACTTTTCAGCTTTGGTGAATTGTTACTATCGTCACATGAAATTGCACCTTGCTGAACATTGTAATGTCCCCACTCTAGTCAGTTTCTGGATCAGTGGAGTTAGCCTATTTCTTGGACCCTTGTAGGCTGATAGGATATGGTTAGAGGGTCAATGGCTGTTTTGGTGGGTATTGTTGTTTCCACCCTTTTGAGTTCAGTGTTAGGCTTAGTGCAAGCTTTGGCAGTTCAGTGATTGACAACTTCTGACAGCACGTCAATATGTCTAGTTATAAGAGATATATTAATATTTCAGTGGATTAAAGTGTATTTAATTTATTTGATGGAATATTATAAAGTCAACTTGATTTTATAATAAAGTGAATCACTTAAATTTATTTAAGTGAAAATTAAAACACTTTAGTGAAAAAGTACGCCCATTATTTAATTGGTAACTATTGAAAGTTATAAAATACATTTTAAATGTATTTTAAAGGGAGAATGGCGTCACTTTTTGGGAATCATGCCTTTTTGAGCATATAAGGCAGCCAAAGGAAATTCAAACTCTATTATTGATCATTTGACATTTCTTCTTTGGCTTTTTGCTGAGCTTTTCCTTCTAGAACAAGGGTTTCAGAGAATTTTTTCTTTGGAGAGTGACAATTCTTCATTGATCTATGATTGTGAGACTGTGGAAGACCAGTCGAATAGTTGCAACCTCGGGAGCTTCATTCAAGAGTTCTTTAGTGCTTCATCAGAGTTCTATTATGCAGTATTTTCCTGTTTTCAATAAAAGAAAGGGTTAATCTCTTTGGATCACCATCTTTCCTCACTTGCCAGCATCACACAGAGGTTGTACCATTTCTGGAGAGAGAGGACCAACATTTCAGCTTGCATGTGTGGACACCCAGAGAAGGGCGTGTGAACTAGAAGGCTGAAACGCCTTCCCTTTTTGGGGTTTGACAACTTCATCACTGGCGCCTAGCATCTACAAAGCATTTGCCTTCATTTCCAGGCTGGAGAAATCATTCTTTGGACTTGTACGCTTGGATATGTTAGTTTTCACCATTCTTGACTGGCAAGCTCTGGAATTTCTTATTTAAATAATCTGGAGGCATTTGGGTATGTTTATCATTTGTAATCTCTTTGTAGTGGTTGTTTAATACTTCTTGCATTTACAGTTTCTCAGAAATTGCTCAGATTTGTGTTTTATCAACATTTATATGCTATCGCCCCTTTTACTTTTGTCTAGAATTTCTCTAAAAAACTTAAAAAAACACAAAAGATAAGCAAAAAACCTCAAGGGTTGAGTTGGAGACAACTGGGCTCTTCATAGTGGTATTAGAGCTTTTAATCCTGCCAGCCTGAAGGGGTAAATATCATATGCGTCCTTATCAAGGCAGATATAACAGGTACTATTCATGAGGAGGCCTGGTAGTTAGAGAAATTAGTTTGAGGATTTTCCCTTTGACGATCCATTCGAAGAAATGGGTGACAGAGTGGAGGCTGGGGAATCTTAGAACAGAGTTCAAAATGAGGACAGGGAGGCCCAAGACATTCTGAGAGGCCTAGTAGCAGGACAGGAATAGGTGGCTAACGCATTGCAACAGTTAAGCACAACAGTGTAGCATTTGACTGTCCAAAGGAGACCATAGGAATGGGAGGAGGATGGTAGTGTGTATGGACATCCACGCCAGAGAATTACTCCTACACGCACCTATGAGAGACCCACATGTCCTATCTTTGCTAGGTGTGATCCAGATGATGGCAACATGGAGGAGGGAGAAGGTGACGTGGTCTTCACGGATAACATCATGACATTACATGATGAATGGGAAGCTTTACCCCAATGAGTTCAGGATCACCTGAACTTTGATAGATTTATGAGTCAAAAAATAGAACATGGTAGGAATCGAGTTGATAGGAGGCCTAGAGATTACATAAACAATGATCTGAGATAGGCAACTAATAAACTCACTCTTCCTACCTTTGATGGAAGCGGTAGAGTCACAACTAGAGCTTGGATTAGCAAGCTTGATACTTTCCTGACTTTATGTTTGATGGCGGAGGATGATGCCATTAAATTCTCAGCATTACATTTGGATGGTGTAGCCCATGATTGGTGGCACCACGGAATGGTTACTCTACAACATGACCGGATTACTAGTTACCAGGTATTCACATATAGACTTGTGGAGAGATTTGACAAAGACCCTGAACTGTATTTCAGAGACTTAGCACAACTTAAACAGTTAGGCAGCTTGGAGTCCTATATTGGTGGATTTCAAAGGATCTCGGTTATGGTCATAGGGATCTCAGAGAGAAGGCTGGTTATTCCCTTTGTAGAGGGGCTTTTTGAGCCAATGAAGGGCTGGATTAAAGCTTTTGATCCCCCCACTTTACAGGAAACTATGAGGAAAGCTTGTAGCATGGAACTTACTACTCCATGAAGTAAGTTCCACTCCAATCCATCCATATCAAATAAGGACGACAAACCTGATTTTAAGAAAATAGATAATCTTGATCAAAAGAAAAAGTTTGCAGCACCCTTGGATAGTGAAACACTCAACGATTTACGAAGGAGAAAGCTTTGCTTTTATTGCAAAGGGCCATATGACATAAACCATGATTGTCCTCTCAAGCCAAAGGGACAAAATGGACAGTTGGAATGGTTTTATGATGAAGAACCAATGTCTGATTTTTCTGACCAGCAAGTTGATGAAGATTGTTTAGAAGAAAACTCAGAAATTTCAGTGGAAAAGGAAGTGGAAAATGAGTTACATGAGACTCACATGTCAAGTATGCAAAGGGAAGGCTCATTTCGTTTGCGAGGGACCTTGGCTGGTCAAAGAGTCATCTCACTACTTGACACAAGTGCGACACACAATTTTATTGATGCACATTTAGTGGAGAAAAGAGGGATTCAAACTCAGCAGTTTGAAGGAATTAGAGTAAAGGTTGTTGATGGCTATACTCTCAAGTGTGAGAGGATGATTCCGGCTCTGCCCATGAAGCTCAACAATTATGAGTTCAAAGCAGATTTTTATGTGGTTACAATGGGTGACACCGATGTGGTTCTTGGCATGAAGTGGCTTCATGCAATCGGTGAGTTTACTCTCAACCTTAGAGAGATGGAGATGAAATTTAAGGTTGATGGAACAAACCACGTACTAAAAGCCCTCAAGGACAATAGCTTGAAGGTTATAACATTCAGGAGAATGCAGAGATTAATTCGGCAAGACATTGTTGAGTGGGCAACAGTGTGTCAGTTACAACCATCTTATGAGGAGCAGCATAAAACGCCTTATCATCCCGATGTTCAGGAGCTTCAGATGAAACATACTAAAGTGTTTAGTGATATACCTCATGGTAGACCTCCAGACAGGGGTATTGAGCATATTATTGAGTTGGAGGAGGGCACCAAGCCCATTATGATTACTCCTTACTGACATCCTGAGCGATTGAAAGATGAAATAGAGAAAACCATCAAAGAGTTGCTTGCTATGGGACACATCAGGCTGAGTAAGTCTCCATTTGCTTCTTCAGTTGTATTGGTGAAGAAGAAGAACGGTACTCTCAGGATGTGTATCGATTACAAGATGTTGAATAGGAAAACCATCAAGAACAGGTATCCCATTCCGCGTATTGACGAGTTGATATATGAGCTACATGGGGCTTGCTACTTCTCGAAGATAGATTTGAGAACAGGGTACCATCAGATCAGAGTTCGAGAGGAGGACATTGAGAAGACCGCTTTTAGGTGTCATTATGGACATTTTGACTTTTTGGTTATGCCTTTCGGTTTAACCAACGCTCCAGCCACCTTTCAGTCCATGATGAACAGGGTCTTCCAACATCAATTGAGGAAATTTGTTTTGGTGTTCTTCGATGACATTTTAGTCTACAACAGATCTTGGGTGGAACACATGGTTCACTTAGATGTTGTGTTGAGCATACTTGACAGGGAGTACTTGTATGCTAAGGAGTCCAAGTGTGCATTGGGTATGGAGGAACTTTTATACTTGGGTCGCATTATCAGCAGAGAGGGTGTTCGTATGGAGCCAGATAAAGTTCGTGTTATCATTGACTGGCCTACACCAGAGACCTTGACTCAGCTCAGGGGGTTTGTAGGTTTATGTGCTTTCTATTGTCGGTTTGTTAGTGGTTATTTGCGGCATGCTGCACCACTAACATATTTGACCAAGAAGGGAGCTTTCGTTTGGACACCTCTAGCACAAGAGTGTTTTGAGAAGTTCAAACATCTGATGACTACTTGTCCAGTCTTAGCCATACCAGATTTCACCAGGCTGTTTGAGCTTCATTGTGATGCTGGTGGAGAAGGTATTGGTGCCGTAATCATGTAGGACCGTCATTCGATAGCTTTCAAGAGTAGGAAGCTAAGGGGTCCTGAGAGGAGCTTTAGTATTTACGACAAGGAGATGTTGGCTGTCATGCACGCTTTGGCCAAATTTAGGCAATATCTAGTTGGCAACAAATTTTGTGTCAAGATAGATCATAACAGCTTGAAGCATTTCCTTGGGCAGCGAGCCCTGAACGATAGACAACAAAAGTGGGTTAGTAAAATACAGTCATATGATTTTGACATTGCCTATGTCAAAGGGACACAAAATGTAGTTGCTGATGCATTATCTCCTTGACCACACTTGAGCTCCATTGTAGTGATTTCAGAGGATTGGAGTCACATGATTTTAGCTGAGTATGCCAAGAGTCCGTGGGCTTCTGGCATCATTGATGGGACTATACAAGATAGCAGGTACTCTCTTGTGAATGATTTTATCATTTACAAAGGGAGAATATTTTTAGTCCCAGGTTTTGAGGTGATGAACAAGGTTTTGAAGACTCTTCATGATTCACCCATGGCTGGTCATCCCGGGTACTTTAAGACCTATAGGCAGGTATGGGAGAGATTCACGTGGAACGGTCTCAAATCAAATGTTCTTCAGTATGTTAGGGAGTGCTCTGTTTGTCAGCAGAATAAACAAGAGCATACTTACCCTGCTAGGTTACTACAACTGCTTCCTATTCGCGAGGGGAAGTGGGAATGTGTGTCAATGGACTTCATTACGGGCTTGGCGAAAGCTCAGGGTAGAGACAACATTTTTGTGGTAGTTGATTGATTGACGAAGTATGCACATTTCTTCTTGATCACTACTACTTACTCAACCATACAGGTGGCGGGTTTGTTCTTTCGAGAGGTATTCAAGTTACATGGGTTACCTCAGAGTATTGTCAACGATAGAGACAACAGGTTCATGGGTAATTTCTGGCAGGAGTTATTCAAACTTTGTGGGACAGAACTGACTCTGAGTACTAGCTACCACCCCCAGACAAATGGGCAGTTTGAGATCGTCAACAAATGGGTGGAGGGATACCTACGGAATTATATTTCTGGACAGTAGAAGGCTTGGGTGAAGTGGTTATATCTTTGTGAGTACTATTACAATTCCACTCACCACATGTCTATCCGGATGTCACCTTTCTGAGCATTATATGCCTATGATGCTTCGAGTTTTATTGATTTGCTACTGAGCGATTGCAAAGTACCGAGTGCTGGTGATCTATTATAGGAGAATCAGGATATTATGAGAGCTCTTCAAGAGAATATTTAGAGGGTTCAGAATCAGCACAAGCAATATGCACATCAGAGGAGGGTTAAGCGTTCTTTTGAGGTAAGTGATTTGGTGTACCTCATGCTTCAACCCTACAGATAGTCGACTCTTAGGAAGAGGGGCTCGGAGAAACTCAAGCCACGTTACTACGGGCCATTTACCATTGTTAGGCGAGTTGGCGAGGTGGCTTATGAGTTGGAGTTACCGGCAGACAGTAGGATACATAATTTGTTTCATGTATCTCACCTCAAAAAGGCTTTGGGACAACACATAGTTCCTTCTGCAAACCTACCACCCTTGGATGATGAGGGGAGGTTGATTTTAGTACTCGAAATCATTCTGGAGTTCAAGGAACGTCCTCTACGGGGGCGGGTTATTGGGGAGTATTTGGTTAAGTGGAAAGATCTGCTGACAATCATACAACCTATAGAGATGATAAAAGCTTATGCGTGTATAAAGGTATCAAACATTACATAGAATACAAGCATGAAAAGAGGTGAAAACAATGATTTCATTAACACAGAGGCACAAAGCCAATTTTTTATAGTTGCAGAATGCAAAAGTTGCATAAGTCTGCTTGAGAAAAACCCTAGAGGAGAGCCAAAAGGAAGAACCCTTAGAATGAGTACAATGCTTGCCTTTATAGATCAAACATAACTCAAAGAACATGCCCAAGAAGATGATCGACACTCAACACCTATACCCTTGCATTAAATGTTACCTTTACGTGCACCAAAACCGTGAAATCAACGATTTGGGCATGGAACAAGTCAGAAAGGACAAAACAAGCAATAGATGAGTATGGGCTCCACTAAATCCACTTGTAGAAGTCAGGAGGTGCATTAAATGTTGTCCTCAAGCCCAAAATTGGATTAGGTAGTTGAGAAAGATGTTAAAGCAATAATGGTGTTGTCGTGGGAAAAGATGCCATTTGGGAGAATTGTTGAGCCTTCAGACCTGAAAGAATCACTTAGTTGAGCATTAAAAGGTCCAGAGCCCGGAAAGAAAATCTTTGTTAGAGATTGGGCATTGGGCTTGCCAAGGAACACTTGCTGAAAGGTCAAAGAGAAGAATGCCGCAATTTGAAAATGGAGAAGCCTTGTCGGGCGTTGGGCATTGGGTGTTGGGGGGAAGGATTACACCTTATCGCAAAATGTGATAAGAATTAAGAGGGAAGCCTGATATTCGATGTCCGAAGGTAAGACATTGGGGGTTAGGGATTGGGAGGAAGGCATACTTCCTATTGAAAGAAAGTAAGAGTTAAGAGAGAAGGCCTATCCCTGAAGTCCGAAAAATTGAGACTTAGTCGAATCTTGAAAGACCTAATCAAGACTTCGGTGATTAGAGGGAGGAAATAAGGCTTTTGAAGGGAAGTGATAAGAGTTAAAGGTTAGGGCTGATGGTCGAAACCCAAAACACTTAGGCAAAAAATGGAAAGAAGAGGTGAAAGAGATGGAAGATTGGGAGCGATAGAGAAGGCATGCAAATAGGCAAGTAAGTGAAAGCCCGAAAGTCCGAAACTTTGGGACTTAGCCATTTTTGGGACTTTTTCAAGAAAAATTCATGTAAGATGGCCCATATAGGATCTCTCAGATTGGTTTTTATTGATGGGTCATATAAGGTGGTATGAAATGTCAACATTTTGGCAATTTTTGCGGGATGATTGCTTGCTAATCATGGGATCTAGGGGCTTTATCAGTCCATTGGGCATAGGAGTCAAGGGGAAAACTTTAACAACTGGGCCTCCCAAGAGCATAACACAACATGTGCAAGCTGCAGTTGGAGGAAAGTAAGAAACTAGGAACATATATTCCCTTAAGGAGAATGCAAGGCGTGCAAAAGCACTTCATGGAAAGCAAAACAACTAACTACAATGTACATGATTTTAACAGAAAGCAAAAACAAAAATTTGTCTTTGTCAAAGATGAACCTTCTGAAGGAGCTTATCTCCTTTAGACCATATTTGCAAACCTCACCTAGCTGCAACCATTGAAAACCTTTGCTTGGATGCAGGGGAGTGCACAAAATGCTTGCAAAGTGAAGGATCACTCCAGCATAAGCTTTGCCATTGCAGGGGAACCATATGATGCAAGTGTCAGATTCATTTGACATTGGTGCCTCAGGTTAACATACAACAATAGGGGTGTACTTTTTTGGAATTAGGTCAACATCCAAGAGCAAACCTTCTATAGAGGGAAGAGGACTCTCATAGAAGGATAGGTCGATACCATGACCGTTGACCACCTCATTGCATGAATTGAAACAAAAAGAGAAAGTTTCTATTTCACATGGTGATGCAAAGTATGCCAAGCTTGTTTGTTGATCTGCACAAGGAAGCTCTTCCTCATGCACCTCAAATGAAAAGCTTTGAAGCTTTGGCATACTATCAAATTGAGCAATAGGAGTATCACTCTCCTGGCAGATGTGTGATTGCTCAGTGGTGGGATTTTCAGCATGTCGGTCCCATGTGAAGCATTCTAACTTAGTCACATTATCCGTAATGTCAAAGGTCATATTTTCATCTTGAATGAAAACCTCATATTCAACATTGCTACATTCAGGGATAGTAGAAAACCAACATACATCATAACTACTTGTATTGATGCACACTTCATCAACACATACCTTAGATTTATGAGACACTTCAGGTGAAAAACTGAATTCTTTAATTTGTCTCTTTGTGTTCATTCCTTCTTGGCAATTGGCTGCAATGAAATCAGACTCTTGGCATGAAATGGCTGCCACATCCTTTGCAGCCTCCTCACTCCTATTTTGCCCACAAAGCTCCTCTTATAGGGATGCATATCTAACATCCAAGCTTGAACAAAAAGCTTCTAAGTCATCCAAAAAGAGGTCATGTTGTGACCTTTTCACACATCACCCCATTTAAAATGGGGACCCCCTAATTTTTGCTTCGTTCTTGGTCTTTTGGCTCTGGTTTTCTCTCTCTCTCTCTCTCTCTCTCTGTGTGTCTCTTTCTGCTGTTTGCCTTTCCGGAGCTGTGCCCGTCTTTGAGCTTAAACTTGAAATTTTGGCTAAGTCTGAGAATTAGGGTTTGCGCTTTTCATGCCAGTTTGAGGTTGATTTGAGTAAGCAAATTGAAATTTGAACTTGGCACTACATTCAGTCAGCTTCCAGCAGATTCCCAACAAAATTTCACTGAATTCTGATAACTTACTATTTTTAGTAAGTGTTCAATTTAGGGCATTTTCTTAGTACTTTTGAAGTTCTATCTGTTACACTGCATCCAAAGCATGTCAAACTGCTTGCCTACAAATTTTGAGCTGAAACAGACAACTTTCTATTTTTAGCAAGTATCACCTTCAAAAGCAGATTTTAGGGTTTGCATGCAAAGTTTTTCAGTGCATGTCTAGAGAATATTTCTCGGTTTTCCAAGATCTACGCAATGGTTTAACATGCAAGATGAGATGATAACTTTCAACAGTCTTCACTTCGGAGGCATTTTTTAGGGTTTGCATGTTGGAATCTTCGATGCATGTCTGGATATTCTTTGTGGGTTTTTCGAGAACTTCGTAGTGATGTAACATGCAAACCAGGATTAGGACCTTTTTGCAGGGCTGTCTTCAGAGGCTATTTTTAGGGTTTGCATGCAGGACCTTTCAGTGCATGTCAGCATATTCATCATGGGTTTTTCAAGAGTTGCGCAACAAGGTAACATGCAGGCAAAATTGATCACTTTTCAGGAACTTACTATTTTTAGCTAGTGCTCGCATGTTGGCCAGTTTACTGGGTTTTTCAGGGTTTTGTGAGATCTCTTGGGCTGTGTGACATGCAAACACATCCGGCAGCTGATTGGTCACTTTTTCAGGCACTTACTATTTTTAGCAGGATCACTCTGGCAGCTGCCCAACACTTCAACATCACAAATAGAGCAAAGTGCAACAAAAACGGGGTCAAATGGAGATCATTTGAGCAACATGCAAGTCAGATTAGGGTTTTCAGCTTTGGGACCCAAAATGGAGGGTTAAACGCCAAAATCTCCGAAAACTGATGTATCCCATTGCAATTAGTATCTTTCAAGGATTCCACTAGTAAAATTTAAAGGCAATCCGAGCACTTACTATTTATAGTAAGCCACTTCTGAAACAGGCTATAAATAGCAAGTCGGTGCGAGACACCAGTGTGAACAGGTCAGTCAACCCATGAGGATCACGTCAATCAGATTTCAAGTTAAACGGAGTTGCAGAAGTCCTGAAACCAAGCAGTTACTATAAATAATAAATCACCTCCAGAAACAGGCTATAAATAGGTCGACACAAGATGGCTATGTGAATAGATCAACTAGATCATGAGGATCCTGTGGTGCGAATTCCAAATCAATCCAAGTTGCAAAAGTATGAGAACTAGGGTGTTTACTAAAAATAGAAACCTTGGCAGGAGGCGTAAAAAAATTGTCTAAGTCTGGAATTGGCAGAGCATACCTTGAAATGCGCCTTGTCTTGCCAAGGTTGGAGAAAACTTGCTAGGGCATTGGAAATTCGTGCTCAGCCCCTGAAATGTGCCCTTGTTAAAATGAGGTTGAGAGAACTTGCTAGGTGATGAAAATCCTCCTCACACCCTCAAATGCGCCCAGTGTGAAGGAGGAGGTTGAAATTGTTTCTAAATAAAAAAGTTCCTCCTAGACCTTTGATATGCGCCTAAGGTGAAGTCACATGAAGAAGTTTTCAAGTATTGTGGAATTCCTACTCCACACCTCAATGTGCCCAAGGAGAGAAGTAGTGGTGAGAAAAATGGCTAAGGCAAGTTTAAATTCCTCCTTGACCCCTTGAATGCGCCCATGTTGGAGATGGAGCTAAGAAATGTGTTAGGTGTTGGAAATTCCTCCTTGATACCTCAAATGTGCCCAACTTGCTAGACTATGGAGGACGTTGAAAAAGTTTCGAAGTGTTGAGTTCCTGCAGGACCCCCCTAGATGCGCCCATGATTGGGGATGGATGAGAAAAAGTTTCTAAGTGTTGAGTTCCTCCATGACCTCCCCAAATGCACCCATATTGAAGATGGCTCTAGGAAAGTTTCTAAGTATTGATGAATTCCTCCACCACTAGCTAAATGCGCCCAAGTTGATGGGCTAGCATGGATAAATTCTAGGTGTTCAAAATTCCTCCTCTCACTCTCAAATGCGCCCATGCTCATGTTGATAAGGAAATTTTTTCTAAGTGTTGAAATCTCTCCTCCCCTAGAGAAATATGCCTAACCTTGAAGAAGATGATAGAATTTTCTAAGGCATGGATAAACTGGCAGTAGATACATGAAAATGTGCCAGCTTCATCAAGCAGATAAAATTTTTCCAAGGCAAAGCAAAAGAAAAAAAATACGCCTAGAAATGAGGAATGAGGACAAACTTTGATGAAAATATTTTCTAAGGTGTAAAATTCAAAAAATTAAATGTACCTTTTCATAGTGATACACATGAATCCTACATTTTCTGAGGGGAATCTTCTTCTGGGTCTTGGGTATTTTATACAGGGAGATGATTTTGAAACTCTCCACGCCTTACCTGGGATTTTAAAGTGGGCGCTTGGTTGATGAAATTTTCTACGCAGAGGATGTAAAATTTTCTAAGTCAAAGGGAGAAATACGGAAGTTGGATGCCTAGGTGATTTTTGATGAAATAAGGGGAAATAATTTTCCAAGCCAGAGTGAAGATATGAAAATATTCTGGGGCGTTTGAAATTCCTTGACCCCACCTCAAATGCGCCCTCAAGAAGGGGAAATTTGTCTAAGGCACGAAGAATTTGAAGATGAAGCGAAACTCAAATATCAGGGTGATATGTGCCCTAGTACACAGATGCTGAAAATTTATGAAGAAAGCAAGGTTTGCTAGAGAAAATGGTGAATTCTATCTGATCCAAAATTCAATCAAATTGCAGAGATGAAAACATGGAAATTAGGTAAGTGAAGTGAATTTTTATTATAAGTGTTCTGATGCTCTTCCTTTTATTTGTTTTGGAGGATGAATGCCGGGACCAAGGCATGATGACCTGAAGTGATGGAGCAAGTAATTCAAGACAATGTTACGACCTTGGAAAAGGAAAGGTTACATGTTGAAGTTCCTCCCTGGGGTCTCATTTGCGCTCAAACTGTGAAGAAGAGAGGTTGGAAAATGGCTAAGTGTTGAAACTCCTCCACATGGATCTGAATGCGCCCAACTCAGGTGAAGAAATGCTCGAGTCCAATACCGGAAAATCCTTCAAGATCGAGATGAAAGAAAAGATGAAGTACCAAGCGTTAAAGATCATCCTCAAGCATTGAAATGCCCTCAAGACTAAGGAAGAAGTTGAAGCCACGATGATCAGACTCATCCAGTTTGCAGTCAGGAAGAAGAACAAGAACAATGCGAACGTGTTTCCAAACGGGAATCTTCTAGAAGATGGACATTAATTGCTCATTTATTACCCCACTCTTCTTAGTGGCAGTTTTTAGGGTTAGGGCTTATGTGGCTCAATCTAAGCCCTTCATTGTAATTGAATCTAAGTCATCCGTTGGACTGGGCCAACTATAAAAGGGGCATCCCCCCTCATTTGTACATCATCAGATTAGGATCATAGAATAGCAGAGAAACTGATAGTGTAGCATAGATTGGTAGGATAGTTTGAAGAAGGAAAGATTTTCCTTTGAAAACTTTGTAAGAAATTGTTGTGAACACTCTCTCAATAAAAAGAGTTTTCATTGATGATGATCTCATCTTTTGTTGTGAATAGCTAGCAAGGTTTCTTCGTCCTTCTGATTCGAGTAGTAGCTTAAAGTAGAATAAATTTCATTTCATGCAAGTAGTTAGTTGTGGGTTGTGGTGTTTGATCAAGGCAGCTTCGTTTAATCCATACCACTAGTAGCTTGTTGATGGTAAGTTTGCCTTGTGTGGTCAATTGGAATACTTTATAAGCTTAACTTCGATTACGATTCACGTATTGGCATGCGTCGTCGTGATGGTGTCCTTATGCTGAATTGTGACTTGAACACTCCTTGCTATCCCCTTGAAGATTGCACTCACTTTGTAGAGGTTGTCCAACGCGAGGTGAAGCAAAGTTTGGTTGAAGCCTGCTAAAGTTGATCCCACGTCCCACTTTAGGATAGAACTTAGATCTTCTAAACCCTGCACTTATTTAAATTCTGCACATTTCTGGTTAGTATAGGAAACACATACCTCATCGCCAAATCATTCGCATCATGTGAAAATCCTCTTCATCATTAGCCTGTTGTCTGCTGTGTCGTAAACTTGTGAATGATTGTGTAAGTCCCCTCGTGAAAACAACATATCACAACGAACCAACTGAGTGTATTCCATTGCATTGAAGGAACCTTGGAGTTGAATGTACGATCTCTCTCGCAATCTTAGCGTATGGAATACTTTGATCAAGAGAAAATGGAGTAACCGTTGGATACTTTATTCTGCTAACTGGTGCGGTCACAAAAGTCACATCAACAGGAACTAGTGCTAGAAAGAGGGCCTTTCAAGGATCTTTGCAGTTAACAACCTGTTGTGACCTTTTCACACATCGCCCCATTGCAAATGGGGACCCTCGTTGGTTTGCTCTTAGGGTTTAGCTTTGAGTGGCAATTTCATAATCTCTGTTGCTCCGGGAATTTCATGTCAAAATCTGGAGTCATCACCCGAGCCAAGTTGGGAATTTGAGCCTGAAACTGAACATGAACGTCATAGAAGTGCTTAGAAGACCCGGTAGACGAGGATCGCCTGTGCTTTCGCTCAATTCTGACACTTCCTATTTTTTAGGGATTCTGATTTTTTGCTTTTTTGCTTTTTTCGTTTTTGGAATTTCTGGACCAATTTGGAATTTACTATTTTTAGAAAGTTGCTTTTTGCTTTTTTCTATTTTTAGTAAGTTTCTATTTTTAGAAAGTGCTAGGTCTCACTGGCAGTGGAGTCGAAAGTTTCCACTTTTAGAATTGAAAAGCATGCAAAAATAAAGCAAAAATCTTAAAAAATTCGAAAAATCATGAGAAAAGCAAAAGAAAAGCGCATGCAAAAGTTTGTAAAGCAGGAAAAAGCGCATGCAAAAGCTGGAAAATCAATTGAAAAATCGCACCTTCAAGAGAGAAAATCAACAAAAAATCAAGTTAAAAGCAAGGAAATTATGGTGAAATTCACCTAAGGCTAGAGAGGTGCGCCCATGAGGAAATCCAGTTCAATCTTTGAAAAATCCATTCATCAAAATGAAATCCATTTGAATCTTGGAAAAATCCAATTAAAATTCGTCCATTTGAGAAATCTTGCCAAAATTTGCCTATTAAAAGGAAATCCAGTTGGAAAATTCGAAATTCCAGTTGGAAAATGATAAAAATTGACTAAGGCAAAGAGTTACCTTGGTGAAAGGTTGAAAAATCTAGTTGGGAAGTGAATAAATCCACTTGGGGGTCGAATTTGCACAAGGCAAGAAGTTTTAAATAACTTAAATTTCATTAAAAAGTTATCAATTAATGAGAAAGGGCACCCTTGGTTGAAAAGTCAAAAAAATCAAAAAAGAGATAAGATTGCTTTTTTGTTTAACAACAAAGCAGCCAATCAAAAGAAGAAGTCGACCTAAACCAATATGGAAGGATTTTATTATAAAAGAAGGCCTTGTGAGCTTATTTTTCATTATTTGCAAGTCGAATTTTCTCATAGGCAAGCTCCTCTCAAGCTAAGGATGTTTTTTCTTCTTCAGCTGCAAAGAGATTTTTGATTTCAGAACATAGGGTTGGATTTTTCTCTTCCATTTCCAGATTTCTCAAGCAGCTGCAAGGTTATTACTAGCGAATTTAAAGAAGGGAAAAGGATTTTTCATCTTGGATTTGAGAAAACTTCAGTTTAAATCTTTAAAAATCCAGAAAATTATTTAAAAATTCCATGAATGCTCTTTAAAAACAATAAAGGCGGATAAAATTTCATTAAGAATTTATTCTTTAATCAGCCTTTTCAATCAAGTTCTGGATTTTTTAATTAATTTAAAAAAAAAAAAACTCTCCAGTCATAAAATCGCCTTCTTTACAATTTGTGAGTATTTTTTTTCTAACTTCGAGCTTCATACAGGTGAGACGTCTGCCTCGAAGAATGTAGGGGGAATTAGAAAGAATCAACACTTGAAGAGGAAATGGCAAGTTGGAAGGAAAGTCCGCCCAAGCCAAGGAAGGCATGGCATGAGGTTCATGAAGTCCGCCTAGCCAAGAGGAGAAAAAATTCAGAAAATTGACTAAGTGTTGGAAGGAAAACAAGAGGAATAAAAAGGAAAAGTAAAGAGGAAGTGAATAAAATCCTTGTCCAAGGATGGAATTTGTCCTACATAGCACAAGCCGTATTCAGAATTGAAGGCAAGTCCACAGGCAAAGTTCATTCGAGCATCGAGATGGCCAAAATCTTGGCTAAATGTTGAATAATCCGCATGAAGGTGTTACAAAATGAACTTGAATAGCCAAAATTTGGCTAAGTATGGGAAATACTTCACAAAGAAAATTCCAATTTCCTCTATTGTGGCAAAAGTGTGGAAAGGCATTCTTCTTCAAATTCAAGGCACTTGAAAGAATATTTAGACATCTTGGGAGGATTTCATCTACAATCCCAAACCTGTTGAAGCAACCAGGGCAACTTCTTCAAGGATTTCATCCTTTGAAGAATTAAAAACAAACTCTCAATCATAATCAGATGGTGGCAGGAAGATTGTTCCAAACAAATTTCCGCACTTAGATAATTTCTTAACACAAATTGGATAATTTAGAGAGGAAATCCAAAGGAATAACACCAATCCAACTCAAGGCGCTTGTGGGAATTTCGAAGCAATCAAGAAAGAAAACCTTAATAACCTCAAGTCTAAACATGTGCTCCAAGGTGAGACTTCCAATACAAGTGAGAAGAAGAAATCAAAGTCTCAAAAGGAATCCAAGATCAAAGCCAGGAACAAACAAGCACAAAGGACAGAGTCATCGGCAAGGAAAATATTCTAAGGCAAGAATAAGGAAAAACGAACAAAGTGACCAAGGTGGACATCCAACCTTTTGAAGTGGCCCCTCGACCAATCAAATTGTTCCAAGTCAGCACATCCAGATTCAACAACTTTCTATTTTATTGTGGGTTCATATTTGGCAAAAAGGACAAGTATCCTTGAGTGTAATTTTCTCATTGGTCGAGAAGGAGTTAGCTATGGCAAGCCCTAATTAGGGTTTTATTTTAATCTAGGTCATTGATCCTAAATCAATCTTGGCCATTGAATTGTAATCGAGGAGCCTATAAATTGAGCTCGCTCCTCATTTGTAAAGGAGGATGGGAGCATGTTGCAAAACATGTTGAGATAAGAAATTGTTGCGTACGATTGCCAAAGTAATAAGTAATGCATGCATTTTTTTGATGGTGATTGCTTCTCTTATTTTGGAGTTGGCATGGTTCTTATCCCTCATCATAGTTTAGATTTTATTTCATGTATGTTAGAAGAATGCAAGATCTGATAAGTATTGATTTATGGTGAATCTTCCGCTCATACTTTCTTTGAACGAATGATTTTCGTTCAATGCGTAAAGTTAGCCTGAGCTTACTTTGTGGATGCTTAACTTCTGTCTGGATAAATATTGTTCAATTTGATGGTAGTTATTCATGACATGAAAATTACAAGCACACTCCCTTGAAGATTGCACCCACTTTGTGTAGTTGTCGTTGAGCGTGGCGAAGCAAAGCGTGGTTACTAGTTTCACCAAGTCAGTACCGTCTCTTGAATTCTTAGGAAGTAGATTAGGAATTCTGAACCCTTCTCTCCTTTTTAGTTTGTTTGAAGGACCCAAGCAATAGAGCTTCATTGCCTAAACCTTCATTTGAATTGAACAAGCCTAGCATAAGTCCCTTTGTATAACTAGCATATCACATCATCCATTGAGCTTGTCCACCCCCCCAAACGAAACATTGGAATTACCGTATGAACTTTCTAGCAATCTTAGCATAAGAGGTAGTTTTTCAAGAGAGGATAAAGCTATCTTTGGGCATTTTATTCTGATGTTTGGTGTGTCACAAAACACACATCAACACAACCACATTGAAGTAAAGAAGGGATTTTCATCAAAAAGAAACTTATTGGAGAAGAAATTATCATGAATCAAGATGGTGCTACCGCATAGAGAAATATTTCCAGTGTTACAACCAAATTTGGGATTCAACGACGATCAAGAAGACATCCTCTCAGGTTTGAACAACCTCGCATGGAGAACAAACAGAAGCTACACTGAGTATATGAGAACTTGCTTTGTGTTGGAGGAAGAAGAGGAGAAGGCCATTAAGATTCAAGTTGCTATTGAAAGAGATTTGTTGAATCAGAGACAACCACTTGCTACTGCTCTCGTGCCTCGTTGATAAGCAGCTACATCCTGGATCGTATCAGCTCATTCTTGCCAGACAAGTTGAAAAGAATTTTGAGGTCCACTCCTAGTTTGTCCAAAGAGTTTGTGGAGTTAGAGCTACTTGCGAGAGCAAGGAAAAAGAAAGGTGGTCATTCAAGTAAAGAAGTTAAGTCGAGCGAAGAAGTTTCATCAAACGAAGAGGTTTAGTCAAGCGAAGAAAGCGAAGAGGAAATCTCAAGTTTGTTTAGAACTCCACTAGTGCTTTGAGGTTTGCTCAACCGAGACAAGTACAAGTTCCAGTGTTTATTCAGCAACAACAACCCGTCCAACAACAATAATCGATTCAGGCTACTGTACCCCAACAACAGCCAACCCAACTTATTGTTTATCAGCGGCGACAATTAGTTCAAGCAATGGCCCAACCGGCTCAAAATGGTGCTACTTGGTTGATCAATAATCTGTCTCCTCTAGAGTTTGCTGACTATCATGATATGCCGAAGAATCTTGAGAATTTCTACTCTAAGTTTCATGTCAATGGTGTAAACCGGACTATTGAAGACCACATCAAGATGTTTGAAGACCATTTGCGCAACAGACAGATTGCATATGCAGACGTGGCTTGTCGGTTGTTTCCATATTCCTTAGGAGAAGAAGCTCACTATTGGTTCATTCACTTGCCGATTAGGTCAATAAGATCATGGGAACAAATGAAGGAGGCCTTTATCGGAAAGTTTGGTATTCCCATTACTCCTGTAGAGCTTTATCGCTAGTTTGTTGAAGTGAGAAGGCAGGACAAAGAGCCTATTCATGCATTCAATAATAGATTCCAAAAGGCTCTCACAAGGTTACGTGACCCCTATGTGGTTGCTGATGTTAGAGAGAATTACTATTTAGCCTTGGATCCTTTGACCGCAATGTTCGTGAGGCAAGCTCATCCCGCTCCTGCCAACATGAACCAAGCTTATGCCAAAGCTGTGGAAGTGAGCCAAAACATGATACAAAATATAACTGGGCCCTCGCTATATACCGGCCTGACTTCGACGAACAATCAGATGCAGACACTCGGCTTAACTTGGAATCAACAAGTTCCAACAATGAATCCAATCCCTCAACTGGCTTACCAAGTGCAAACACCATCTAATTAGTTAGTTCTCCATCTTGGGACTCATTTGTCCCAAACTCAAACAACACAGCCTGTCTATCTCCAGAACACAGTGGCACCAACGAGGACTCGAGGAGAAAGAAGAAATAAAAGAATTAGTAGAGTAGACGAAAAGGCTATCGACTGAGGTGACTTACCTCAAAAATCAAAACAATCAGATGCAGTCCATGCTAAGAAGTTATCAGGCACATCAAGGTGCCAATCGAGGATACCAGAATAATCCTCCACATCATCAGGATGACCATCAAGGACACAATCACGAAAATAGTCATGGGTATAGGAATAATAACCAAGGATTTCAGAAAAAGGTCATGGAATACAGGGCCCAATAACAGAGGTGTTCCGTCACCACTAGATAACCTGTCACCTCCAAAAAACCGTCTTGCAGACAGAGTTTACTTGGCAGAGGCTGCCATGTCAGGATGGTGCACACTTCATAATACAAATCAGCATTCAAAGCTCCAATGCCATGAATTTCAAGTAGCCGTTGATATTTTCAAAAGAGAAGTAAGGAACATGGAGGGTACTGAGAATCCTCCGACTACTGGATATGAAATAGTCCCAATACAATGATACGACCAGGTGCTCATTCTAGAAGATTTCAATGTCTCGCCTAAGTACCAAAGCTACACGCCACCACAAATCAATCACAAATTTCCACTAGCTTTGACAAATGGTCTCGTGGGGGTGCCAGACTATCAAATGCCAGAAGCCCAAGTATATTCAGAAGCTCAGGCCACATATTCGGAGGAGCCTCTTGGCCAAGATAATTATGTTTTTCCACCTCTCAATAATAGTGTTTTGGTAGAAGGGAGAAGAGAGGTGCAAGCTTTTCAAACATTTGGAGGAGCAGCCCCCAAAGTTTATCAGAGGAGCTATCATCAGAAGGAACCTCTGACGTCATCGATTCCTCCAAAAAATTTCACAATGCCACCGAATCCTAATGCAAGTAATAATCCAAGTGTACCTAAGGATTCTACAAAGTACAGACAGTAGAGTGCGATGCAAAATAAAAATGGGTAACAGACCGTCCAGTAGCCCGTTCACCAAATGCAACGCCCACAAAAAGAGAATCTTCCAAGAGAAGATGTGAAGAGATTAAGTTCTTATGTACTGGAAGAAGTCAAGAAAATGAAAGTCAGTCTTCCTTTGTATGAGTTAATGAAGATTTCAGAGGTCAGAGCTACCATCCTGGGAAGCTTGTATGAAACGCCTGTCACGAGGATTACTTCTCAAGAAGTATCTAGTTCATCAAGGAATCCTCCCGTCAACACACAGTCTCGTCTTGTGCAAAACGCAAATGTAGTAGAGGAGGTGCCTTATGTGCCGTTAACACTTGGGAGACTCCACAACATTCTCAAAGTTTCGTGGGAATAGTACAAGAATCTTCAAGTGCACCTGATAAATCAAAGACTGAAGATAAAAGAAGAGTTCGATTCAATATTCTTGCAGAGCAAAAGCAAAAGCAAGAGCAAACGTAGAATCTGAAGGAGGTTGCCCAAGAGAACCAAATTCAATTGGACAAAAAGGATGAAAAGAAGGGTATTGTAACAGTTGAGGAGAGAAGAAAACCAGTAGTATTTTATCAGGGGAAAGATGAATCAGCCCCATTCCTCGTATCAATTAGAATTTTCGGAAAATTGTTACACAATTGCTTGATTGACTCTGGTGCTTCAAGCAACATCATGCCACTTAAGGTGTGCGAAAGATTGGGTTTAGTTCCGCTTCAAACTAGCAAGAAGGTAACCCAGCTGGACAAGATAGAGGCTCCAATTGTCGGAGAATTGAATAACATTCATATGTAGTTGGCAGCTGACCCTCGAGTTCAAAGCTGTATAGACATATCAGTGGTTGACATACCTGATGGATATGGCATGTTGCTAAGCAGAGATTGGGCAAGGAAATTGAATGGATACATTGCAACAGATTTTTCCCACATGTGGCTTCCATGGAGAGGAGTTCCAAATCAGATTAAGGTTGAGAGCACACCAAGGCTCAGATTGATGATCACTGAATATGGTGAAGATAATGAAATTATGTTTGTAGAAACTGATTTGGGCTCATACAAGCCCGTCAAGCAAGAAGTTTTGATGTTACAAAGTTCAAATGAAGGGAAGTTTTTAGAGGATGCCACTGCTTCCACTGAAGTTTTGGTCGAAAGTGATTCAAGTGATAATGAAGGTGAAGGAATGTTTGAAAATTTCAGAGATTTTGTTTTGAGAAGTGTGAAGCAAGAAGTGGAGTTGGGTAAAGACGCCTTTGTCAAGAATTTGTTACTTCCAAATTGGTCAGAATACATGAGGCATTTCACTATGAGATCACTTGTGCCATGTGCAAAGTTGCATTAGAGCAAGTCGCAAAGCTCATTCCACAAGCCTCATTACAGGAGAAAAGTCAGAAGGTTAATAAAGAAGAGGATGTTCTTATGGAGAAACTTGTAAAAGATAATAAAGTTCAGCCAGTGATTGAAGAAAAGATTCCAGAAGCCTGCAATCAAGAAAATGCACATGTTCAGCCTCCCAACACTCTCATAGAAGATCAAGTATGGACCTTAAGATTTGATGGAACGAAGTCAAAGAAAGGAAATGGGGTAGGATTTGAGCTGATTAGCCTGACTGGAGAGGCATACTTAGGTGCCTACAGACTCCAATTTTCATGCACCAATAATGTTACTAAGTATGAGTCTTTGATTCATGGCTTGATCCTTGCAATCCAAAAGGGAGCCAAGATTGTGCATGCCTTCGGGGACTCCGACATAGTAGTTAGACAAGTAAGAAAACAGTATGCTTGTCACGATAAAAGGCTCAATCGTTACCGCAACTTAGTATGGGACCTCATAGAAAGTTTTGATGCGTTCAATATCAAGCAAGTTTACAGGTCCAAGAACCCTGTTGCTAATTCTCTTGCACAAGCTGCTAGTTCCTTGGAACCTTTGGCTATGGAAGGATTGAAGAAGTTCACAGTAGAATTAGTCTCGACACCTTCAATTCCGGATAATATAAAGAATTTTCAAGTGTTTGATGATGATAAACAAATTTTGGATTTTCTCACATGCTCTGGCGTGTTTGAAGCACAAATTATTGATGAAAAAGAAACTGAGGAAGTAGAGTTTGATGCTGAAGGGATCCTGAATTTGAAAACAAATGTTATTCCAAGAGGTATGGTTGAACTAGAAAGATTGTTTGATCCCGCTAGACTAAGTAGAAACCAGAGTACCCAAGGAAATGACTGCGAAGCCATCAATATAGGGATAGATGAACAAGTAAAGAACGTTTTTATTGGAAAAGTTTGCACACCTGAAGAAAAAGAAGGAATCCTATAGGCCATGAGAGAGTTCCTAGACGTAATAGCTTGGGGATATGAAGACTTGAAAACATATGATACCTCATTGATTACACACACGATTCCATTGAAACCAGGCAGTAAGCCATTCAGACAGAGGCAGAGGCACGTGAATCCATTGTTAGAACCATTGATCTATCAAGAAGTTAAGAAGCTTCTTTTTGTTCGTATCATCTTTCTAGTGAGGCACTCCACGTGGGTTGCCAATCTAGTTCTAGTTAGAAAGAAGAATGGCAAGATAAGGTTGTGTGTGGATTTCCGCAATTTGAATAAGGCTTCCAAGAAAGATAACTATCCTTTGCCTTCGTTAGATGAAGTGTTACAAATTGTGAATGGTTCCCAGATGATGTCCTTCTTGGACGGCTATTCAGGTTATAATCAGGTACATCAATTGAAGATTCAGGCAATATTAGATTGGCCACCGCCTAAGTCCCTTATAGAGCTGCGTGGTTTCTTTGGGTTGTGCAGTTACTATAAGTGCTTTGCTTAGGGTTTTCATAGTTGGGTGCACCCTTGATAGATCTCACGATGAAGGGAGCTTTCAGATGGACAGAGGAGGCTCAAAGGGCGTTTGATAGGCTTAAGGAGGTGATGAGCAGTTGTCTAGTGCTAGCACTTCCTGATTTTACTTAGCATTTTGTGCTTGAGTGTGATGCTTTGGGTGAGAGCATAGAAGCAGTGTTAATTTAGAACAGATATCCGATAGCATTTGAGAGCCGAAAGTTGAGGGGGTCTGTGAGATTGTATTCCATCTACAATAAGAAAATGCTCGCCATTATGCATGCATTGGCTAACTTGAGCTTTCCTCAAATTGAGCTTTCCTTCTTTTGTCGCTTGCCTTAACTTCTGCACTTTGACTTTGTTGTAGTTTCTCTTTCAAATCTGCAATCCTCAACATTAATGTATCCCTGTCTTGCTGGTATATGTATTTCCTAGAGTAACAAGAGGTATTGCAGGCTTTGTTGTGATGTATTTGGGCAGAGTAACCATTGATTTAACCTTGTTATACTTCTGCAACAACTTAACTTATGCAATTTGTTGAAGTTAGCCTACAATTTTTTAGCTGCTGCTTCACTGAATAAAGTAATGTTGACCACCAAAGATGCCACTTGAGGTCTCCTCATAGTCAAATTCTTAGTGAGCTCATTTATGTTTTTGGCTGCCTACAACTTATCATGCTCACAAGCCAGTGCCCATATAGCTAAGGTTTCATGTTTGGCACTAAAACATGATAATATAAATCCTTTGCTTGCTCCTTAGAACCCAAGACATCTTTGTCAGTATCTTGTTGCCTTATAGTGCCCAAATCTATGGTGGAGGATATGTCCCATCTCGACAATAGTAAACTTCGACTTTCCTTGACTAATCTCCTTCCTTCTTTAGGAGTCATCTTGCTTATGTCAAAATCAATATCTTTCAAGATTCTTTGTCTAGATCTTTATCTTCACCCTCTTCATCCTGCTTCTTATCCATGATCCTTTGTCTGAGTACATCAAGCTTCTTTCTCAGGAGCAATGTATTGAACTCAGTGGATTTAATAACTTCATCATCAGATAAGAATTTCTCATAGGTCAGTGTTCTTTCATTTTGTATTGCTCTTTCTCCTACCTCCAAATTTAACAATGTTCTTTCCAAAGGAAGATCAATAATGTTATATCCCTGGAGTGAAGCATTGCATTGCTCGATTTCTCGACTTTCTATTTCATTCTCCTCAACTGCCTTTGTAATAAAGTAGTCAACCAAAGGTTGAACTTTCTTGTTGTACTACCTTGCCATGATGAGCATCATCCCCAACTTCCATAGCAGGTAGCTCTTAGAGCAAGTGGATAGATTGCTCTCTCTTTCTCTCCTTGCTGTTGCACTTTCATAACAGGGTCTCTAATGACAGGTTGTGTAATAGCTCGTTGGCGTATCATGCCTAAATATTTTGCATTATCCAACATTTTTTGCATTCCGAGGATGGGATCTTCTTTCTTTCTCTAAGGCGGATCCTCACCAATTTATCTCCTTTGTTGTCAACCTCTGCTTTGATTGAAGAATTCCTAGTCAAGTCCTTTGCTTCATCGAATTGTTCATAGGTTGACCTTTCTACTTCCTTTCTAATTTTATCAATGTAGTGCTCAGGGTCAAACCTCCTCCCCTTCTTTGTTCTCATTTTGTATTCGATCAATTTAGAACCCAAAAGTTCTAATCCTTTTCCTTTGTAGTAATTGTAAAATTTGAGAACTTAAATGTAGATGGGATCAAAGAGTTTTTTTTATGCTGCCTCAAATGGTGCTTGTTTGCTTCATTCAGTTGCTACATAGCCTCAAGGAAAGCCACCTTATCTGGTACCTATATAAGAAGCATGTAGCTCGATCTCTACTCTATAAATTCTAATGACTATCTTGTTCTTATGAAAGAACTAGTCACCTCAATTGTGATTACAACAATCCCTAGGATGAAGATCCCTAGGCGTCAAAAACTTGATAACATTTATTAGATAATTTCTTCCTCTCTTGGCCTAATAGAATTAGCATGTTTTGAACAAAATGCCCCTCAAGCATACCATAGTCTAATGCTTGGCAATGCACTTCCCAAATGCATGTCATTACTAGGATTGGCATGGGGTCTCCCTCTAGGGTTTTGTACTTAAGTTGAAGCGTAGAGTCCTAGATATTCCCCCCAAGATTCAATAGAATATGACATAACATGGAGTACCATCTAAAAGAGGGAACCCTATCATCAACATTTTGAGAGACCAATTCCTTGTGGATTCCATTGGCTATGAAAGATGCAAAATCAAACATTTTGTTTAGATGCCGATGTTGAATATTAGCAACCATCATCATCATAAGTGAATTGGTATATGGGCCTTATAGTCCACCCTTAAAACCTAGCAGAGTACGAAATAGGTCATTTTGAAATAGTCTTTAAATGTATTTGTAGAGGAAATTTTCTACCCTTGAGTCTTAGGACAAGCAGTCTTCAAGGAGAAATGGTCCTCAACTACCCTAAGGAACAAAGCTCAGGTGATAGAATAAAATGGTGAGAGTTCCTGAAACAAAAAGAGTAGGCCAGAGGTTTTTTGGACAGACTAACAAGCTCTCGGCTAGACTAACAAGCTCTCGGCTAAGGACGACAACATGACCCAATGACTACAGTGCGACACATGCATGTCCCAACGACGCATCGACGTCCCAACATGCTCAAAGGCATAAGACAAGTACATATACCTGTAAGGCTTGAGGAAGCCGAAGAGAGAAAGAGAGAGAGAAAGAAAGCTATGAGAGCCAGGATAGTTGTAGAGAACATTGTGAGAGCTTTGAAACTGTTGTAGCAAGTTGTAGAGAGTTGTGCAAGCTTGAGAGAAAGAGAAATAGAAAGAGAAGAAAGAAAGAACAAGAGACCAAGAGAGAAAGATCAAGAGAGCAAGAGAGAGCAAATGAAGTGAAAGGATCGATTTAAAAGAGAGAAGAGTAGGGAAAAGAAGGTTCTTGAGCCATTACAAGCTGTCCCGGGTCGTTTCCAGTGACCAAGGTAGGTGACAAGTGGCAGTTGCTTCCGTCGGCCAAGGTAGGTGACAAGTGACAATGTGCTTAGAAATGGTCGTTTGAATGTTGAAATGTCGCAGGACGCTAGTGTGGTGTGTGGACATCCATGCACGCGCTATTGTCTAGACAAATCACGCTAAAAAAGGGTGGGAATGAGGAAAATACAAGGTTTAATGCAAAGCTGACACATGAAGATGGCTGCTGAAAAAGGTCTTGAGCATCCTGAGGGGAAAAAGGTTGATGCAGGGGCTGAAATGAGCCTACACAATTATTAAGGGAGTGGATACTAAAGTGGATTCAAAAGTGTAGGTGAAATTGCAAGGGTATGCAATTTTCGACACTACAATATCTACATTGAAAGGCATCAGTCTCCTCTGATGCAATTTGTCTCACCCCATTAGGGCCTCTTTGCCTATGATTTGGCAGCCATTTGACTCTGTAGCTATGCTTGTCTTTTTTGTATTCCCGACATAGTGCATCAAAATTTATTTTAATATTGACCTGAGGGTTTAGGTTGAAGAATTACCCAATTAATTCTTTGTCTAGGACAAACAAAGTCTTACCCTCACAATTTAACAATGTTTTGGTGGCAACATTGTATTGGCTGCATATAGTTTGCATAAAGTCCATACTCACAAACACATTGGGGACAACCAATTTCCCTAAATCAAATCTCTATATGTTGGACACAATGATAGGCATTTTTAATACGATAATAGTAGAATTGGAATAATTACCACCCATGGATGGGGACAATTGCATCTCTAATTTGTTTGACTCTATCATGAATTTTGTTCGAGAGAATACTTGTGCCTTGGGCATGCTTGGTTCTCTTGGCGGAACCAAGGATTGATTTATAAGATCTTGTTCTAAACTTCTCTTTGCCCTACCACCTTGGAATGAAATTTGACTCATTTTGAAAATTGTCATCGTACTAATGCAAAAGTACCCTAGGTTTTGGAGAGGCAATATTGACAATTCATAGAATACAGCAAATGCCCTCACGATTCAATGGAAATAAGAAGCAAACCCTAGCAATTTGAGCCTTTTGCAACACAAAATGGTTTAGAAGAACTTACTCGTTTAGTTAGCAATTTGATTCCTTAAAATTGGACTAGTTGCAATGAAACACCATTAAAATTTGTTGTATCCTCTGTGGCCTACTCTTGATCACTTGTTTTCTTCTTTTGAAAGTAATACCCTAAGGCCTTGGGATTGTGTTTGAAGCCACTACACCATTCCATTATCTTTTGAATTGAAAATGCTCATATGTGCTGAAACTTTGCATGGTGCGCTATGGACTCTTTTTTTGTGTTTGAACATGAGTGGTTAATCCTTAGAAAGAGTCAAGTCAATGGATAGTGCGTATCACATTGTTGACTAAAAAGCCATCACAAAGAATTTAAAATGAATTCTTGTCAAATTACAATGCAAAGAAGCTATTTGATGCTATAATGTGTTGACAATTGTCTCAACTTCACACATCTAATGCTAGCTAGTCATATAATAAGCTTCGGGCCAATAGAAATGATCCTTGTCATCAAGCCCAATCATTACTTGTGACATGTGTCAATAAACTGCAACTTCACAGATTTGAAAGAGAAGTGTTGATATGAAATTGCAATGTGAAAGGACTCATGTGATGCAATCAAAAATCACCACATGGAGTCACTTTGCCCCAAGAAAAGATTTTAATATTGTAATTTGACTCATTGCAAGAATGTGCCGAGACTAAAAACCATGATGTGAAGAGGTTTCACGATGCAATAGAGTATTGATACTTGGCTAATATGACAAAACTCATGTCATTTGCATCCTCAAGAATGTATATGAACCTTGTCGGCCAATGAGAATGCATGAACTCATTGAAGTTGACACTTGTTTGGGGGGGACCACTCTATATAGATTGCCCCCAAGGACACTTGGCATTAAAGCACAAGCCCACAATTTTGAACCCAAACTTTATAAACGAAAGTGTAATGTGCTAGCCCGAATGCGATGTAATGAAATTGCGACACCTAGCCAACCTTTGTGGGTGACAAAAAGATAACGGGAGAATGCGGTATCATCATTAGGATGGTGTTGGTAATATTGACAATAAATAAGGGGATAAAGCCCCTACTTAAACACAGGTAACTGAAGCAGCAGGTCTGACAAAACATAAGCTTAGCTAGGAAAGGCACATGAAGAGGAAACGAAAGCAAGCCATTTTTTTGAAGGATAAACCATAGATTGACTAGGCTAAAACCCTAGGAAAATTTTAAGAATTCCATTAGAAGCATTCTATAATGAAGTGGAGGCTTGTGATATCCAATGATGGAAGTAGATCTAAGGCATGTTTGATATATGACAAGTTAATAAGCACTTGAAAAAGTGGTACCTGTTAGGTAATTAGTGAATGGGACTTCCATGACTAGGAATTTGTGGAAGTCGATCATGTTGCAAAGCGGGAATGGTAGAACCATTAGGAACATATTGGCCCATCTAGGTCGGAGTGGTCATTAAAGGTGTACCTCCAATCGTTCAAGGTTGAAGTAGGTGTTAGGGGCATAAGTCACCAGAATTATGGTGTGTGGTAGATGTTTTGAGATACTCTTAAGGTTGGAGAGCATTAGACATTGAACATTCAAGAAATTGAAAGAAACATTTGCAAGATATAGGATACGTTATAATGTTGTTTATTCTTGGATGTCAAAAATATTTGGTGTTAGAATTGATCACTTTGACAACAAACATTTGAAAAATAACACATTCAAGACAAGATGACACAAATGAGCCAGAATGTGAAGCTAATGAACCTAGTATTCAACATCAATTTCTAGTTTACTCAATAGTTACAATGGCTGGTTACCTATATACTTTGACAAGATGGATTGGTGACCATGAGGGATATTTGGCAATATTTACTGCATTGGCAACGAGATTTTCCATTGTTTGAGTTCATGTCTGGATTTAATAAAGTTCTATTCACCTCACTTTCCTTCTAGTTGATGTGATGCCTAAATCTGATTCACTTGAAAAAGAATTAGTCATTAAAGGGGGGTATTAGACATAATATATATAAAAAATATTGACATATAGCTAATTTTTTTAGCATATTGTTAGGCATAGCTAGCATGTTGTTAGCACGTCATGATTTTAGGAGTTTTGGTTTCAATATGAATTATTTACTTCTTGTTTATATATACAAGGCTATTTTGTAATGGATCTTAGATATATTAGACATAATATACATTAAAAATATTAGTGTATAGCTAATTTTTTTAGCATATTGTTAGGCATAGTTAGCATGTTGTTAGGGCTTCATTATTTTAGGAGTTTTGGTTTCAACACGAATCATTTACTTCTTGGTTATATATACAAGGCTATTTTGTAATGGATTCACTAACCCATGCAATAAAATTTACACATTTACATAGTAAAAATGGATGCAAAGGAGTTGATGCATATCATTTTGTTTGTGAATGCTTTTTGGTTCAAGTCTAATTTGTTCGAGGAACTAGTCTTCCTAGTTCTCATGTGAATGGATTGGAATCACATGTGACAAATTCTAGCAGGTGAACTAAATATGGAAGGCTATGAAGATTCCTCACTTTCCTCTTTACTTTGCTTGAAAAGGTTTGATCTTAGTTTCAATAAGTTCACGAGAAAGGTCCCATGTCTTATTATTTTTTTGTTTAAAAAGTGCAAATGTGGGGGGGCATTGTGATGTCCTTTAGATGTTAGGGTGGTTCAATTTCACAAAAAGAAAAAGGAGATACTAGTGGGATGTTCCATTTTTTGTTATAAAGGGGGGATAGTGAGGGGGACGGTATGTCTTCACCTTGTTCCCTTGCCCCTAGGATGGATGGATGTCTAGGTCCCAAAGATGTGTCTAAGGGGAAAACTTGCATCTGATGACTTAGCTTTTTTTTTCTCATTTGATACTTATTTTGAGGTAATATATATTATTTTAAATGGATTTTGTAGTACCTTTAAGTTTTGAAATGAATTCATTCAATTACTATAATAGAATCTAAAATAATTAAAAACATAGAGAATGATTACCAAGATATTCGATATTAAATTAAGGAGCAAAAGTCTCCTTAAATACGAGATGCAAAAAATCCATCCGTAAAGGATAAGATTGACAACTAATAAAGCAAAGGATAAGAACTTAACTGAAAGAATAAAAGAATATTCCTAAAGTCTATCCTAACAAATTAACTGACCATTATACACTAAATATTACAATATTACTCTAATACCCTTCCTTATGGTCAATCTATTAACTACACCAAGTTTATCCCAAAATCTAATAAATTTGTCAAGGCTGAAGGACTTGGTAAGATTGCCTGTAGTCTGGTCCTTAGTTGGACAATACTGCAACAATATTGATCCATCTTCTACAAGTTTCCTAATGAAATGATAATGAAGCTCCACATGTTTGGTACACTCGTGAAAGATTGGATTCTTGGCAAGCTTGAGCACCCCTTGTTTGTCACAAAACAAGGGTGAAGGCCCTACTTGAGACATTTTCATGTTTGAAAGCATCCTCCAAAGCCATGTTGCCTCACATGTTGCTTTGACTATTCCTCGACACTTTGCTTCTATCGCACAAAGAGCTATTGCCTGCTGCTTCTTATTAGTCCATATGACTACACTTGTATCAAGACTGAAAACATGTCCAAAAATGGATTTCCTACTGTCAACATAACCTGCCCAATCTGAATCTGTGAACTCAATCAGCTTAGGGTCTTTGCTTTTGCTATACAAAATTCCAAAGTCAATTGTTCCTTTCACATATCTCAGTACCCGCTTCACTGCAACCCGATGTTCTGCCTTTGGGGATGTCATTAAATGAGAAATGTAACTCAAATCAGGTCGAGTGGCTATAAGATAGATAAGGATGCCCACTAGTTGCTTGAATGCTGACTCATTGATCACCTTTGAGTCAATTTTGGTTGAAAGCTTCAACCTTTCTCCATAGGCATAGACGAGATTTTGCAATCTATCATTCTAAACTTGTCTAGCAAACTCCTAGCATATTTAGATTGAGAAATAAAAATACCACCACTTGTTTGCCAAACCTCTACACCTAGGCAATAATGTAGGAGGCCTAATTCTGTAAGGTCAAACGCCTAACACAAATTACATTTGATTTGCTCAATCAAATGTGTCTCACTGCTTGTAATGATGATATCATCCACATAAATGCCTAGAAGGATGATTTCATTGCCTATGCTTTTCACATATAAATTGGGATATGAAGGACTTCTTGGAAACCCCTGCTCATCCAATCATCCAAATACTTATCAATCTTTATGTACAATGCCTTGGGTGCTTGTTTCAGGCCATAAAGAGCCTTCGTCAGCTTGCATACTTGATGCTCCTTTCTTGCAACTTGAAATCCTTGAGGTTGAGTCATGTACACTTCTTCCTCTAAGTCACCATTGAGGAAGACACTCTTCATGTCCATTTGATGGACTTTCCAGCCAAACTGTGTTGCCATGGCTATAACAAGATGAATGATGCTCATCTTTGCTATAGGAGAAAAGGTCTCCTCATAATCAATACCTTCTCTTTGTGAGAATCCTTTAGCCACCAATCGTGCTTTGTTCTTGACTTTGTACACCCATTTGCAGCCAATGGGTTTCTTCCCTGATGGAAGATTTGAAAGAACCTAAGTGTTATTTTTCATAAGACTTTGATGTTTAGTTTCCATGGTTTTTTCCCGTTCAGGTCTACCTTTTTCCTCAGGAAAATCTTTGGTTCATAAACACCTTGAATGCTAGCCATTAGAGCAAAGTTAATTGTGTTTTGCATGCTCTTGCCTCTAGATGATCAGCCCTCAACCATATCATCATCCCAAACATCACCAATGAGTTTTCTCCACCACTTAGGTCTCTTTGTAGAACCCTCTCCATCTAAATCAGTGTGGTCATCATGACTTGGGCTGCTTGGTACTATATCATTTGGATGCTAATCCAGGTTCACCTAGAGAAAATCATTCGGTACAGGTACTGGTACTTGTCTGGGAGATTCCACATGTTCAGAATCATTAGATTCCCTCCCTTTAGGTGCAGCTAATGGAAGTTAGACACTCAAATCTTTAGCCTTCAGAGGCTGATCTTCAATGCTCTTGATGTTGGAAGAGAGCTGAAAAGGCCCAAATTCTTCATCAATCACCACATCCCTGTTGAATGTCAAACTATTAGTGACCACATCAATTAGCTTGTAGGCTTTATGATTGTCATTGTATCTTGTGATCATCAATTTCTGACTCTTGGAGTCAAGTTTGGTCTCTTGGCATTTGGAATCCAAATGTACAGAGTAGAATTGAAAACCTTAAGGTGGCTGATTCTTGGTTTCCTCCCAGACCATGCTTCATTTAGGGTCTTCTCCTTCACTGTCTGTGTCAGAGAGCTGTTGAGAAGGTACATTGCATTGTAAACTACCTCTACCCAAAACTTCTTGGGAGCACTCTTGTTGTCCAACATATATCGGGCAATCTCCATAATTGTATGGTTCCTTCTCTCAACCACTCTGTTGTGGAGTATAGGGTGTTGTGAATTGGTGTTTGATACCATATTTAGCACAAAAGCCAATGAATTTATTGGAACAAAATTCACCACCATTATCAGACCTAAGAGTTATGTTTGCACATCCTGACTCATTTTCTACTAAGGACTTGAACTTCTGAAATTCTTTAAACACTTATAATTTTTTGTAGGAAAAACATCCACATTTTCTTATTGTAATCATCTACAAACAAGAGAAAATGCTTGGCACTAGTGATTGTAGAAAATGGACCCATGAATTATTGAAAAAATTTGCCAAAAACCCTTGTACGTATCCGTACAACTTCCTGTGGTACATTCTTCTCTGTCTCTTGCGTGCAATTTGTCATTGTCACAATCCGTGGACTTCACGCGTTCAGTGATCTTGAGAATTTTCAAAACCTGAGCTATAATACCATAAAATAATTAAAAACATAGAGAATGATTACCAAGATATTTGATATTAAATTAAGGAGCAAAAGTCTCCTTAAATAAGAGATCCAAAAGATCTATCTGTAAAGGATAAGATCAACAACTAATAAAGCAAAGGATAAGAACTTATTTGAAAGAATAAAAGAATACTCCTAAAGTCTATCCTCACAATTTAATTGACCATTATACACTAAATATTGCAATATTACTCTAATAGAATCAATCTTTTCTTTTGTCTATGAGAAAGTGGATCCTCTTTATAGGAAAGTTTGTCATGGTGGAGATGGTGGGCAATATTAGTATAATATCTTTCTATTTGTTTAGTTAATGGTCATCTAGTCGTATTTAGTTTGGCAAGATTAAACTTGAGATTTCAATACAAGAGCTTGCAGTTATTTTCAGTTAACCTGTTTATGGGAAATACCATAAGGATAATTCAAATGGATTTTGTGTTACCTGAGTGTTGGAGCGAATTCATTCAACTATTCCAAGAGAAACTAATGTTCCTTTTGTTTAGGACATTAGGATACTCTTTATAGGCTAGCTTGTCATGGTGGAGATTGTGGGCAAGATTAAACTTAAGATTCCATTACAGGAGTTTGCAGTTGTTTTTAGATTACTTGTTTATGGGAAATACCATAAAGCATGAAGGTTTTGGGACGATCCATGGTGCATTTTGATTCTAAAGAACTTACTAGCTTCCTGAAAAGTTTCTAGGAAGAATGTGAGAATCAGGAAGAGCTTAGGAGATGCCATGCTTTTATATGATATTATAAATGATCAAATTTATGTTTATGTAAAATTGGTAATGCGACTTTTTGCTTTAGAATTGTGCATGTATATGAATAATTGCCTGGTATAGACAGAACATAGATAGAAGCAATATCATTAGGAACACACGAAGATCAGATATGTTGTCTAGATTCAATGTTCTTTAGGGATATGAGGTCTGAATCCTTAAGATCAAATCTAGATGGTCCAGCTCGCTTGCTGATTTTATGTTCTAAACATGGCTTAGTGTACAAATTGCTTGTTTCCATCTTTTCCTTTTACTCTTTTTGGTTGTAGAAAATAAAGTCTTAAGATATGAAATGCTTTTAAGTCTTATACTCCGTACGTCTGGTTTTGCTTCTTGAATACATTCTTATTCTTATAGACATTGGCCCCATTTCCAGTTTATTGCACTTTTTATTTTCCATAAACTGGTTACAAATTTCACCATTAGTATCTCTCTGGTCTACTCTTTTCCTACATATTCAAATTTTCTGTGTGATTTCAGTGCTACCATTTCTACCGATGCCTGGGTCAGATTTTCTTTGGCAATATGCACATTTTAGACATCAAAGGCGAGCTATGGGATGTCCAACCTTTTTGTGGTTTTTCGCAACTCCTGCTATTCAGGTATTTGGTCATTGAAATATATTTGAATAAGCCCTTTTTGTAACATAGATGCCACTGTAAGCAACAATGACATGGTTTAAGCAAATTTTCACAAAACATTTTTGACACAATTGATTATTTCGTTAAATAACAAAGAAAAGTAACATGGCCGTAAAATCTTTAAGAAAAAAAAGCCAGACTGTCTTTAGACTTTTATTGAGAATGAAATTTTCTTTGACAACTATTGCTTACAACATATATTAGATAATAAAACATTAAGATTACCAAAGTTGTTGTAATGGATTAGAAATAACTTGTGTTGAATTTCAAAGTACATTTGATGAAGCATTCCTGTTCCTTATATGAAATTAAAGCAGGAGATACTTTAGAATGATTTATT
Source organism: Sequoia sempervirens (assembly GCA_007258455.2). Lineage (NCBI taxonomy): Eukaryota > Viridiplantae > Streptophyta > Pinopsida > Cupressales > Cupressaceae > Sequoia > Sequoia sempervirens. Next base: position 155,861,707 of record VDFB02000363.1, on the reverse strand, counting down.
TCTGTGGAAGGGATGCGCCCTCAATCTGAATAAGCCTTGATCGAATCAATCAGCTTAACTTCTTAGTTTGCTTGACTAATGAAGAGCTTAAGATATACTTTCATTCTCTCTAAGACGGAATTTAAAAAGGCAGAGATGCAAAGGAAATGCAGGAATAGAGGAACACACCATTAGAATAATTGTCATAAGTGATGAGGCTCAGCTTGGTACGAACTCGAACAACGAGTTTGATTTGTCACAAACTTGCATGATGAGTTTAGCTTCATGCAAACTGTCTTTATAAAATTTAAGACATATAGATGAGTGTTGGTGTCATAATTTGCACCTTTCATTGTGACACTAAATTTAACGTATGGTAGAACCATTCTTCAAATTTCAAGGGGAAACTCTTTGTACAAAAACTAACCTAAAACCCCAATTTGAACAATATGCACTTGCTATTTACAATCTGCACAAATGTGTTTTTTGGGGTGGTTCATGCATAGCTAACAAAACTAAATGCGTGTGTTCAAGTATGCAATACAATCAAACTTAAAATACCATGCTTATGCTATTCAATAAAAATCAGAGATTGAGGAGTGCAAGTATACATAAAACTAAGATCGGCTTAAATCTATGTTACTCCAAGTTTTCGGTACGGGGATGTGTTTTTGAGACAATTTTTTTGGAGGCCACTTGTAGGGGATGGCAAGAGAAAATTTCAATTATTCATCTTATAACATTGATAAGGTATTCATTATTTACATTATAGAACCTTATTACTTAACATTAGAGCTGCATTGATATTTCATATGAGAGTTAACACACAAATTAAAAATGTAAAGATTTCGTTGCTTTCATTGTCAATGTACATATATATTATATAAAAATTACAATAAATGCCCAAAGGATGGTTATCTATGTATGTATAGAAAAAGTTGTCCATCTAGCATGGTCCAAAATGATTGCTATTTTTTGCTTTTAAAAACTAGAGTGGGGGTTTGGGGGCGACAAACCCTAGAGGGGTCAAGGGGCAACACCATTTGCGGGGGTTTGGGGATAACGCCTCCAGCGGGGTTGAGGGGTAATGACCTTTGAATATAAATTATACCTACTAAACTGAATTCCTAGACATTCTTCACTAGATTATATATTTGTTCCTTGGGTTTTTTGCATTTATTTATTTTTTGATTGTTTTTAAGTTATTCCAAGATGGTTAAGGGATGTCAATTACATCGTTGATAGTCTGCAGGTTTCTGCAATGTTTTTGGGACGAGGACGGTGGAGGGACATTATTGAGGTGTCTCCATTTCCTCAGTAGGGAATGCCTACACAAAGTTAGGGGACACATCCTCGTGTATCATAGGTTTATATAACACAAAAGACTTGGTGAATTAGAAGAGAGGAATGTTATACAAAGCTACAAGACCCACTTCACTATGACTTTCAATACAAAACTTGCTGTTAGCAATAAAAACACTCAAATTCACTTCATCTACACATACATTAGACATTATATGCTAAACATAATAATTGCATTCAAAGTGACAATAACCAACTTAACAACTACCACAATGCAAAGCTTCCAATAACTGTTAAGTGGTATGTAATTTATAAAAGCACAATAGCACGTAAGAACACATAATCAACAACAATTTGTGTAGCAAAAGAAGTATACCGATTTCTATTGATTATTAACTATGTGCAAATGACATTTATAAGTTTTTACAAAACATTACATGAAAAATAAATTAAAAACTAACGTATCTATGCTAATGATAGTTTTCTTGCATCCAAACAAGCTTATTACACAATAGCATCAACTAATACTTGACCCAACTTGGGAAATTTTGAGATAGATTTTTGATAAAGATAACTATCGGTTAACAATAGACCACCTTGAAGATTGTCTAAAAATAGCTGATCTGTAAATAGATTTATTAGAATATACTTGTCTCTAAAAAAATGGTGACGACTAAAATTAGTGTATGTTGAAAATAGCAAATCTTGACAGTTGGCTTTAGGAGTGATTATGATGAAGTCCTCTATTTTGACTATGGTAGACCTTCTGAAGAAACCCTGAAACTCTGTACTCTGAATTTGAGTTCCCTTAGTTTTGTTGATCTTCACACTGAATGCTAGCTGAAAATTGCAACTTCATATACTTTGAAACACTAGCATCTATCCTTTGCCATCTTTTGCAAACTCTGCAACACCAAAATTCTTTGGTGATCTCCTTTGATGAAAATTAAACTTTTGACATTGAAATGCTTTGAATGAAGAATGTAAAAACTGACTACTCCTTACTATTTATTTTTTTGATGAATGAAACACCATGAGGATTGTTATAATATTGGAAATTTCTGATCCAAGACCTAGGTTTAAATTTGGTGGACAAATCTCTAGATGATGACCGAGGTGAAGTTATGTTTGTGTGTGGAAGCTTTGTGAGACAGACTTGTGCAAAGATTAAGAGAGATATAGAATTGAAACATTCAATGTATTTTATTTATTTGTTAATCTTGTACATGGTAGACTCTTGAGAAAGATTTATGATTGCTATCTTCTAATTTGATCGTTGGTATTTACATATATTAGTTTGTCTATCAATCTAGGTTACAAATATGTACATATAATTGCATGCCATAGAGGCTGAGCAGTCATGGAACTTGAATCATTCCCATAGAAGTAGAATTGTTCCAATATGTGGCTCACCATGTAATATCCTAGGGATTTCAACTGAATAACTAGTTTCAAATCTTAGGTTAGCTCAGCCACAGTAGCATCTATGACATGATCCTTACGGTTTGACCCTTGTTCTTTCAATCAGATCTAACTTGATATATTAAAATCATAGGTCTACAAACTAGCTGTTAGTGTTATAGCTGCAAACTGGAACTTCAATTTTCACCATACACACAGATGTAGAAGGACAACTCAGTTACCATACACTTTGCAAATAGGCAATAAATAATGATCTCAAAATGCATTAAAATCTGAGCATGAAAATACAGAGTTTATTGCTGTCAGAAGAAATGTGAGGAATGCTGACAATCCTTGACCCAATTCAGGTATGATCTCTTGAGGGTTTCGACCTGCTTGACTGCTGGAAGGAAAAACTAGATGCACAATGATATAATTGCTCCAATGGAAAGAGAGCTCGCCTCCAAAATAAGGGATAGAGGTGTGCAACCCTCAATCTGTTGCTTCTTTGTAAGAATCCCAACTAGATCCTGACCCAAACTGAACTGTTTTTAGTTTGGTTTATGAATGTTTTGTTGCCCAGATTTGCATAAAACATTAAGATAACAGATATGCAAGAAATACAATAGTTTTTGGAATTGAAACAACCTTCTATTTTGCAAAACAAGTCTGATACAATTATTTGTAGGTCTGACTTTTATTTTTCAGACTTTCACAATACTCAAAAAATGATTATAAATGATACCAATGACAACCACAAAACATACTCCTTTATAGCTCCTTATATTAGATGAAATAGATGATACAATAATGCCCAAATAAGAATGATAGGAGCAGCTGCTGCTACAGTCTCCAGCTATGACTGAGCTGCAGAAAGGGCTCTAACAGCTCTTCAAAATGGACGCCCAAGGCTGAAGATGTGAAGTACAGCTACAATACTAGCAACTCCTTCAACCGGAATATATTGATATGCCAAAATAGATACCAAGACTGAATATAATCATATCAAACCTGAAGATGCAATTTCCAGCCACTAAACTAGAACCCTAGTCGCCCAAAATCTTCAAGCTTCATGAAACAAATGCTATTTCACTCCAAAATGTCCCTAGTCTAGATCGCCCAAGGTAGATTTGCTCAGAGAAATTTGTAGACCTCCAAATCTGATTTTTGACCAGGAACTTGTCTTCAAACCCTAGCTGTAAAATGCACCAAGCTTGCACAATTTTGCCCTTTGATGGAACCTGAGTGATTTCACCTCTCAAACAAGGGTAAGGGAGCATCACCAAACACAACTCAAGGGAACACCACCTTGAGGAAATTCTGAAAACTTGTTTCAGACAAGAGAAAGCAAGTATCAATCCATAAACATAATAATCTCACAGCCCTCCATGCCTTTAAATAAGGCTTCTAGTCCAAATTGCCCTTAGAAGAGAATCTGATTTGTTTTCAATAAAATATTCAATAACTTCATGGCTAAGGCATCTTTAGGGAAGATCTGATTTTATTTAATTAAACTATTCTTTGCCTTCTTCTCCAAGGCACCTAAGTCGTCCTTATCCAAGGATCTGATTTTATTTATTAAAATATTCAATTTCTTCTTGGCTAAGTTTCCCCAAACCATCCTAGGAAGATCTGATTGCCTTTTAGCTTTTTTGAGTATTTTAAAATTCTATTTTGGAAGCTTCCTTGAGCCGCCCCAAGGAAAAGATCGGATTTGATCTTAAAATACTAATTTTTGGTAGCTTCTCCCTTAAGTCACCTAAACCGCCATAGGAAGGGGAAACTTCTAGAAGTTGATCAGATTTGATGAGGTCGACTCACCTCCTTGCTTGGTTGTCCTCATTGTTTGCTTGGTCTTGCAAATAGACCTCCTTGCCTGTTTTGACTTGAAGTAGACTTTGCTTGCTTTGACCTCCTTGTGTGCTTTGTAGTCCTCCTTGACCAACAAATAAACCTCCTTGTGTGCCATGAGATAATGATAAAATAAGATCAACATTATGCTTGCTTGGTTAAGGATAATTTCTAAACACGAAAATTTGATACGCTTGGCCAAAATCATTCCCTTTATCTTGCCATCTAACCCACGAGAATGCTGGTTGGGCTAGAATCTAGTCATCATGATGTCACTCTGAGAATGGGGACATTACAGTTCTCCCTTCCTGAGATTGTTTGCCCTCAAACAATCTACACCTGCATACCAAGCCACTACCAACTACATCTGTATGCCGACCACGAGGATCCCAAATCAATCTCTAGAATTTTGCTCTGCCTATTTGCTGCACCACTCTGATATAACTGATTTCAACCACATTGTCATGCTGTTGTATCCTAGAAGATACACCATCACTCATGAAAATTATTAGATCCCAGGTTTGTGAGTCAGAATACACCCCAAGAGTGTTTGAGTAAAGCATGCCTGCATAAGTCCACCAAAGGGAGTATCCTCAAGCTGTTATCAACTCCCTGAAACATAACTATCCGTGGGAATGCTCCACCTAGATCCCATAAACAAAATGGCCATCCATCATCTCCTAAATCTAAGGAATCCTGCTGCTCTAAATTTGCTAGAGGAAGAATACCCAACTGACACAACACTACCTCCCTATCCTGTATCTCCACATATAAATCATCTTGGAGAGGCAAACTGGAAAACCTGTAGGATTTGTTTCCTTCCATAAATAGAGGCATCTCATACCAACCCTTCATCCCACTTTTATGCATTAAACGTAACATCAAGTTATCAACAAGTGGGTTGAAAGTAAAAAAGTATGCATATCGCATTGTGTAATCACAAACGACTGCATCAACCAATTCCGATGAAGGTACTGAACCGACTGTAGGACTCCATATTTGACCATATGTATCTGGAGACTCACGATGTGAAGCATGAATGTAGGATTTATGTTATTAAGTGCAGGTGGTATACCAAACCCAACTAAGGCATACTCATGCTCTATCCTTGTGTTCACTTCATTAATAACCTCAGTGATAGTGGAGCTACTGGTATTACTGGATATTGTATCATCACTATTAAATTCACTAGTCACAACATAGTATGGTTCACCCTGTTTAGTTCTATATCGCTGCCCAACAAGCATGAAGGTATGATCTTTATCTGGAAGTAACTGTAAGAAATCTGCTTTAACCCTTCCTAGTGCATGCCTAATGGTTTGTAAGCTTGTTGGTGAAACTCCATCCTTAGGCCGGTGTTGTATGAGATACTCAATGAATTTGTCAATCCTATCAAATTGGCTCAAGGCTTGAGCAACCGCCTCCCCCTCAGGGTACATCCTCTCAAGAACTACACCAAGAGGTGCAATCTGCTGAAACTGATCTGCATTACCAATAGGGTGTGCCCCCTTGTCTTCCAACGCTGATTTGAGATCAGCGACACACTCCCTAGCAAATTCGGATGGGGTGTTTATCTCATGGTAGCTATCACCAACTTCACATGAGCATGTCTCCTTATGTGTTTGTTGTCCATCTGTAAGGGCTGCTAAAAGAGGCAGATTTTCTGATTGTGCTGAGGTAGAATGAACTAGAGTCAACTCCACACAATGCTCCTTCTGATTTTTAGCTTCTTGAAGTGCTACTTGAGTGACTTCCAATTCTTCCCTAGTCTTCATAAGCTTGTAAAAGAGATTATCCACTTCTTCCTCCTTTCTTTTCAATGCGTCAGAATAGATTGCAGCAAGGTCAAGGAGGTGATCACGATCTGAAAGTAGTTTTAAGTAATCTGATTTCATTACTTCCATTGCTGTTTTGATCACTTGAAAATCTGGATGAGAAAATTCTTCTACTCCCTTATGTCTCCTCTCAGGTTGATCCTTCCATAGGCGATTTTCTATCAATTTGTGAGTGGTATCAAAATGAAAAAGTGCTGCAATAATCTTATCTTCTCTCACTTTCAATTGATTCTCCAAATTTGACTTGTGAACCACACTAGATTTAACGGATGAGGTGGGTGATTGACCCTGAAGAACTTGACTCTCTCCAAGGTCTTCCTCTATAATTTCTTTTTTTCCCTCTTGCTGTTTTGGAGCTAGGGCAGCGTTTATTCCGATCATAAAATCATCCTCTCCACCATCCAAATCATCCAACACATGAGATGATAGCATACTATCCTCAAGTAGTAGAAGAGGGACAGCGTTCTGAGCAACCATAGAACTATTGGGAGAATGCATCCCCTCACAAGGCTCATCAATGATGACTTCTAATTTACCCATCAAGAGACTCTTGCTCTCCTTACCTTCATTCGCAATTGGTTCATCCATTTCCTGAACATCATGGTATTCATCTTCATCTTCAGATTGACAATCAGCATTATGCAACTCTGAATCTGTATTAGGGGTCTCCTCATTATCAGATATGTTCTCTATAAGATGTGCCTTACCTTTCCCAAGGTGTGTGCCATACTGGAATTTATGTGCTCTTCTAGCTGCCATAGCTATCACCAAATTGATCCATACCCTCGCCTCCTTAGCTGATATGATTTTTGCTTCTATCCAACTCCATGGTGTGGCATCCATGATATACCAAACATTATCAAATTGTAGGATCTTCTTGGTAAGAAACCTCCAAGTCTTCCTGAACAGCTCTCCAAAACAAAATGATTCATATGATCTTAGCAATTGTCCTTCCATTGTAGATGATGCATGACTAACCAAAGTGAAACCAATAATGTTCCATTCCACACAAATGGACATAACACTTGTGGCCGATCCGTCAAGTGTGTGTCCAACTACTCCACCTAACTCTATAACTTGAGCCTTTAATGGATTCTCAACTAGAGGTAACTCATGAGTCTCAAGATGTAAATTAGGTACACAAATAGGATTTTCTGAATGATGCTTCTTCTCTTGTTCACACTCATCTACACGTTTTTCTTGTTTACTTACCTCAAGGCGCTTCTCCTCTGCATGCTCAACTTCTACACATTCTTCCCTTGGAACAAATAATGATCGAAGATAGGTTTCTCTTCGTTGTCTTGCTTGATCTATGTGATTGACTTGTTCCTTGATTTCTTGAAGGCTATGTCTTGCTTGCGCAGCCAACAACTTTGCCTTCTTAGCTCTTTGTAACCGTCACACAAGACTTGAGTTCTCTTGACATCTTCCATGTTATGATGTATAAAATCAGAACCTTTGTGGCTTGAATCCTGTGATGAACCACACTCCGGTGATCCACTCTGCTACCACTGTAGTGATATGCTTTGATACCACCGTGATGAACCGACACTCTAGTGCAATGATTTCAGGGTGCTTGTAGGTCTGATTTGTGGTTTTGTATTTTGCTTTTTCTTGTTTTTGTGTTTTGATGTTCGATGCCAATGATATACATGAATTTTACAAGCATATGCATATAATATGAACTCAAAATAAACTAAACTTCAATGATACTCAAACAATGACTCAATTTCATAGTTAAGAGACTTTCTTCATTATATATGTGAGTACATAAGATAGATGACTTACATAGATCTCAAAACTAGATACATCATATGCAATAAATTAACTTACAGCCAAACAGCACTGTGAATAGTGCTTTGCTACAGTACCCGCCCTCAATAAATTGCTCTCACAACATGCAATACAAGTTTCTCCCTCCAAAAAATGGATTAGAAGGCTTTATAGAACAAGGGCGCCCCCTTTTGAAGTGATAGCAGCTCCCTTAAAGAGGCGTTTCTTTTCTTTTTGCTGCTACAAACCCTCAAGTATGGCGGCTGGCTGTAGGTGTAAAAAAAAACAGTCCCAAATCCTTCAAAAATGCGAACAGCTCCTTTGTAGATGCAAATGGCGTCAATGGCAGCAAAACCCTTCCAAAAGATGACTCCAATCACTTGCAAACAGCAAATAATGGCTCCAATAAAGCATCCAAATTCTGATCTGCAACTTTAAAGTGGTCTTTCACACCATCAAGAAGCTTGAAACGAAGAACAAAGCCCCACTAGGCTTACCCACTGCTGAAATCAGGAAACCCTAGTTTTCCCTCTTCCACAATCTCCCACTCACAACTTTCAATCAGCAAAATAACTTCATAACATGAATGGGTCAAACTTTCTCAAGGTCTTTTATAATTTTACATTGAAATCACTATTCATTAAAAAAACACTATTCACTTAAGTTATGTCTTTTTTTTACTTTAGCCATGAATAGTAACTGAAAAATAGAAAGTGACCCCTTTAAATAATAGACACATGGTCCCTAAGCCCGAGGAAGTGAAATAAATGGTGAAGATCATCATTTTAAGCTCCAATAACACGCCAAACGCACAAATTCACCACGTCACCATACTCCGGATACCAACACTGCATTTTACCGACCAAGTGCCTGTTCAAGTGACCCTCTATCCAGAACCATTAGCCTACGAGGATCGACATAATAGGCTAATCCACCAACTCTGATGCTCGTGAAAGAATGGGGACATTGCAAATTCACAATACATTCCTCATGTTTAACACACAAAACTTCAGTGCTAACATGGGAAGACTCTATAACATTATCATCTTCATATGATTGATCTATAACCTCATGATTATGTTACGATAATGGACTGCTGTTTGTAATCAGCAAATCAGAATTATCATCAAACCTATTTGTGGTGTCTTCATGTGCATTAACAATACTATCTTCAAGGTCACCCAACTCACAATTTGATTCCTTGCAATTACTATGTAGAGTTGGTGAGATAATGCTTTGCTCAAATAATGGATCATCTAAAAAATCCATACCTTCATGTGGCTGATCAAGAACAATCTCTACATCACTAATGTAGAAATTCATGTATACTTCACTTGTAGAAGAGGCAAGTAATTCTCCTTCTTTTGTAGATGCTTCATGTGTGTCTTCTTGTAAGGATAATGCCAAGGCCACATTAGAATCATTATAAGATTCTATCATTTTATCCTCATGTACTAAATCAGCATGTTTCTCAAACTCCTCATGAAGATTTTTGCAAACCTCACTAGTAGTTTTCCTATCCTCTTTTTGTGCGAATAGATTAAGAGCTATCCTATGGTATTGTTTCTTTGCCAAATTAGTCTTGTAGTGTAGCCTCGGATGCAAGTCCTTGAAATCAAGGAAAGGTAAATCTTTCTTAACAGATTGAGGGAGAGTGTCATATTCTTTAAACATGCTAAGTATTTCTTCCCTTCTATCCAGTTGTGTTGAATCTTTACTTGTAGATGTGGAAGGTAAATCTTTCTTAACAGATTGAGGGAGAGTATCATGTTCTATAAACATGCTAAGTATTTCTTCCCTTCTATCCAGTTGTGTTGAATCTTTATTTGTAGATATGGATGAGTCATTAGAGCGCTTGGATTGTCTTGAAAGAGAATCTTCATAACGCTGCAAATTATGAGCTAACTTCTGTTGTGTTTGAGCAAGGTCCTTCATTATCTTTTCTAAGCTAGGTGCCTTTTCTTTCTTTGATGAAGTAGGTAGGAAGGTAGGTAACAATCTTCCATCTTTAATTCTAGCCATTGACTCAACTGATTTTTTTATACCCTCAGGCTGGTAGGATTGTGGCTCTGATACCACTGTAAGAATCCCAACTAGATCTTGACCCAAACTAAACTGTTTTTGGTTTGGTTTATGAATGTTTTGTTGCCCAGATTTGCATAAAACATTAAGATAATAGATATGCAAGAAATACAATAATTTTTGGAATTGAAACAACCTTCTATTTTGCAAAACAAGTCTGATACAATTATTTGTAGGTCTGACTTTTATTTTTCAAACTTTCACAATACTCAAAAAATGATTATAAATGATACCAATGACAACCACAAAACATACTCGTTGACAGCTCCTTATATTAGATGAAATAGATGATACAATAATGCCAAAATAAGAATGATAAGAGCAGCTGCTGCTACAGTCTCCAGCTACGACTGAGCTGCAGAAAGGGCTCTAGCCTCTAACAACTCCTCAAAATGGACACCCAAGGCTGAAGATGTGAAGTATAGCTACAATACTAGCAACTCCTTCAACCGGAATATATTGATATGCCAAAATAGATACCAAGACTGAATATAATCATATCAACCCTGAAGATGCAATTTTCAGCCACTAAACTAGAACCCTAGTCACCCAAAATCTTCAAGCTTCATAAAACAAATGCTATTTCACTTCAAAATGGTCCGAGTCTAGATCGCCCAAGGTAGATTTGCTCAGAGAAATCTGTAGACCTCCAAATCTGATTTTTGACCAGGAACTTATCTTCAAACCCTAGCTGTAAAATGCACCAAGCTTGCACAATTCTGCCCTATGATGAAATCTGAGTGATTTCACCTCTCAAATAAGGGTAAGGGAGCATCACCAAACACAACTCAAGGGAACACCACCTTGAGGAAATTCTGAAAACTTATTTCATACAAGAGAAAGCAAGTATCAATCCATAAACAAAATAATCTCACAGCCCTCCATGCCTTTAAATAAGGCTTCTAGTCCAAATTGCCCTTAGAAGAGAATCTGATTTGTTTTCAGTAAAATATTCAATAACTTCATGGCTAAGGCACCTTTAGGGAAGATTTGATTTTATTTAATTAAAATATTCTTTGCCTTCTTCTCCAAGGCACCTAAGTCGTCCTTATCTAATAATCTGATTTTATTTATTAAAATATTCAATTTCTTCTTGGCTAAGTTTCCCCAAACCGTCCTAGGAAGATATGATTGCCTTTTAGCCTTTTTGAGTATTTTAAAATTCTATTTTGGAAGCTTCCTTGAGCCGCCCCAAGGAGAAGATTAGATTTGATCTTAAAATACTAATTTTTGGTAGCTTCTCCCTTAAGTCACCTAAACCGCCATAGGAAGGGGAAACTTCTAGAAGCTGATCAGATTTGATGAGGTCGACTCACCTCCTTGCTTGATTGTCCTCCTTGTTTGCTTGGTCTTGCAAATAGACCTCCTTCCCTGCTTTGCCTTGAAGTAGACCTTTCTTGCTTTCTTTGACCAGCAAGTAGACCTCCTTGACCAACAAATAGACCTCCTTGTGTGCCATGAGATAATGATAAAATAAGATCAACATTATGCTTGCTTGGTTAAGGATAATTTCTAACCACCAAAATTTGATACGCTTGGCCAAAATCATTCCCTTTATCTTGCCATCTAACCCTCGGGAATGCTGGTTGGGCTAGAATCTAGTCATCATGATGTTACTCCGAGAATGGGGACATTACATTCTCTATTTCACAGGTCCTTTGCAGGTTGATGGTCTGTGTCCAATTCTAAGTTGTAAATCAGCTTCGCATTGGATACTGGTGAGTGCTCTTAACCTCTACATAAACTTTGGTTTCCAAATTTGGCTGCCTAGGTCTCCTATGCTGTTTAGTGATAATCCCTTGACTGTGACATATCTTTGTTTTAGATTTGCTTGTGGAATCGCCTCCCAACTGTTAATGTTTAACAGCGTCGGTTGATCCTTCCAGCTCATGTTCTTTGAGAAAGTATTAAATTGAATGTAGCCTTCGGCTATTCAATTTAATACTTATTATTTTGTGTCTCATGATTTGGCCGACATGTATAATTATTTTGTGTGTTATGATTTGGCCGACATGTAAAGGTTAATTAACTTCTTGGGGCCGACATCATTTATGAGTTGTAACTGTTTTATCTTGGCCGACTTATTCAAATTGTAACTTATGTTTGAGGCCGACCTTGTGAGGTCTATTATGGCCATGTATTTATAAGAGACTACTTCTCTCCTTGACAACAATCATGAAGAAAGCTTGACTTATTCCTTCATTCAAGGGCGAATTCCTTCAAGAGCAGATTGCGAATCTCTCTAAGTGCAGAATTAGATTACAAGAAAGAGCAGATTATCATCTGTTATTGCATCTAGAGTTGATGCTGGATATTGGCCTTGTGATTGGCCTCATTGTAAAGAAAATTGTTGCCATTATCATATATACAAGAGGATCTTTGTTGCTGGGTTTTTCTCCCTCAAGTGGAGGGTTTTCCCAGGGTATCTACTGTGTTATTGTCTGAATTAAATTAATTCTCTGTGCATTAAATCTGATCTTCAGTTTTCAACACCAACAACCTCAGCCGCCAGGGATTGCTGGTTGACAAACTTTAGGTCAACATACAGAGGAATGATGAATTAGGTGTCAATGTAGAATGTTGAAGGAATTTGTTGGAAGGGGTTAGGGTTTTGTCTAACCACCTTGCACCAATCAGGGTTTTCGTATTGATAGTGTCACCGTTTGTGAAAATATTCCAAAATCCTCCGAGCCTTTTTTAGCGCCCAACAAGGTCATAAATATAGGCATTGACATGAGGCGTGTAATTGAGCAAGGTGCCAAAAATTTGAATTTCAAAAATTAACTTATATATTAATTTTAACATTTATATATTTATTTTAAATATATACATTATTTAAATAAATTCAATGGAGTGGTGTTTGAAAACACCTTGTTTAGGTCGGCTGAAGTTGACCTATTTTATTAGGGTCATGACAGCCCATCCTCTAATTGGCTTGCCCTCAAGCCATTTCAAACTCAGATGGTTGAAAATCTCCATTCCTTCCCATGTTGCATCTTCAAGTGGAAGATTTTTCCATTTCACCAAATATTCTAGAACAACCTTATTCCTTAACTTCTTTTCCCTCATATCAATGATGGCTTTGGGCTCTAAAACCAACTTCCCTTCATCGACAAGTGAAGGCAACTCTAATTAGCGAGTGACCTGCTGTCCTAGGGCGTTCTTCAAGCATGACACATGGAAAACGTTGTGAATTCTGCTATTCATAGGGTGTTCCAGCTCATAAGCAACCTCACCAATCCTCCTTATGATGCTATAAGAGCCATAAAATCGTGGTTTCATCTTTTCCTCCCCACTTCCCTTGAGTGAAGATTGTCTATAGGGTTGCAACCTCAAAAATACCATGTCTACTAACTCAAAAATCCTCTCAGTTAGGTGGTGATCAACATACAACTTTTGCTGGGCTTGCTGTAGGTTTTCCTTGAGTGCTTTCACAACATCCAAAGTTTGTTGAATCAAATCTTTAGACCCCGGTACCCTACTATTTGAGAGAATCAAATCCATGAAAGAAATAACATCATAACCATAAAGCGCTTTTAAGAGAGTCATACCTATTGACATGTAATGTGTAGAATTGTAGCAATATTCCCCAAGGTGCAACCATTTGATCCATGCTGTTTGCTGTCCTGTAACATAGTTCCTCAAGCAACCCTCTATCCATTTGTTCACAATTTGTGTTTGCCCATCAGTTTGTGGATGATAATAGTGCTTGGGGTCAATTCTGTGCTTGTCAACCTAAAAAGCCCTTGCCAAAACAAACTGATAAATCTGCTGTTGCTATCACTTATAATGTTCCTTGGCAGCCCATGAAGTTTAAAGATCTCCTTAAAGAACAAATTAGCAACTTGTGGAGCCCTATACTCTGAAGAAATGGCATGAAACTGAGCATATTAGTGAGCCTATCAACCACTACATAGATACAATTCTTACCTTGCACCTTTGGGAGGTCTGTAATAAAATTTGTGGAGATGCTCTTCCATTTTTGATTTGTTATGGGTAGGGGCTGCAACAACCCAGCTGGAAAAACATGCTTTGTTTTGTTTTGTTGGCACACCATATGCTTCCTAACATGCTTCAACACATCATTTTTGAGCCTTTTCCGTGAAAAACATTCCATTGCTTGTATGTCTTGTAATAACCTGGATGACCAGCAAGTGGTGTGTCATGATATGCCCTCAAAATCCTTTCCTTCACCCTAGATTTAGGTACAAGATATAGTCGATCTTTGTAGAGAATGAACTCATCAACCACCTTAATCCTGTCATCTTGCAATTTACCATTTAGGATGTTAGTAGCAACTATGTTCTTAGTATACTCAGCCATTATGGAAGCCTTCCAATTGGCTGATATATTAGAAATAAGGCAGAAATGAGGTTTCCTAGAGAGTGTATCAGCCACTACATTATTTTTCCATTTAACATATTCAATGTCAAAACCATAGGCTTGCAACTTAGTCACCCATTTTTGCTGTCTATTATTCAAATCCTTTTGATGGAAGAAGAATTTCAAATTGTTATGATCCATTTTCACCACAAACTTTCCACAAACCAAATATTTCCTGAATTTTGCCAATGCATGCATGATGGCTAACATCTCTTTGCCATAAATAGAGAAGCTCTTTTCTATCTCCTTGAGCTTTTTTCTCTCAAATGCTATGGGGTGTCTGTTTTGCATCAAGACGATTCCAATCCCCTCTCCTGAAGCATCGCATTCTAAAATAAGAGGAAGTGAGAAATCTGGAATAGCCAAAATAGGACATGAACTCATTACCTCCTTGAGCTTGTTAGAAGCTCTCTGTGTTGAAGGGCTCCAAGAGAAAGCCCCTTTCTTCATAAAATCTGTCAATGGGGTAGGAAGTTGTGAGAAACCTTTTACAAATCTTTGATAGTAGCTGCATAGTCCCACACAAATCCTCTCAAATGTGTTAAATTCCTTGGTTTAGGCCAGTCTTGTGTTTCCTTCATCTTTTTCTCATCCACACTAATCCCTTGGGCACTAATCTTGAACCCCAAATATAATATTTCAGTCAAACTAAACTCACATTTGGATGCCTTGGTGTAGAATGAATGCTGCTCAAGTATGCCAAGCACTTCATCTATGTGCCTCAAGTGATCCTCCCATGTTTTACTAAAAATCAAGATATCATCAAAGAAGACCAACACAAATTTTCTCAGTTGCAAAATAAATACCTAATTCATGCATGATTGGAACGTGGCAGGTGCATTGGTTAACCCAAATGACATGACCAAGAACCTGTAGTGCCCATAGTAACATTTGAAAGCTGTCTTGTGCACATCCGCATCTTGAACCTGTATTTGATGATACCTCGATCGTAAGTCAATTTTGGAGAAGTATCTCGCACCATGAAGCCCATCTATCAACTCATCGATCTTGGGTATGGGGTAGCGATTCTTGATTGTCTTTTTGTTGAGGGTTGTATAATCGATGCACATCCTCATAGTACCATCTTTCTTCTTGACCAACACAACTCAAGTGGCAAACAAGCTAGAGCTTGGTTGGATGTGTCCCATGTCTAGTATCTCCTTAATTCCGTTCTCAATCTCCTTGTACCTCCTGGAATGACGATAAGGCGTAGTGATGATTGGCTTTGCTCCCTCCTCTAACTCAATCACATGCTAGAAGCCTCTATCTAGTGTTAACCTTGGAGGAATTTCATTGAACACCTTACATTGCTTGTCTAGGATGGATTGGATGTTGATGTGGTAAGACCTCCCATCCTTGGGTGGACTTGTATCAGTAATCAAGCATTTAGCTGCCCAAGCCACTTCAACCCTACAAAAAGATTTCTCCATCCTCTTAGCTGAAACCACCATGGGACCCCCATTGGATAAGCCTGTTGGTTGAAAATTTTGTATACCTTAGAGTATATGCAAAATTGTGGTTTCAGCCACAGTGTGTGAGATAAACTCTCCTATTTTCAAAGGGAAGGCTCCCCCCTTTGCTTTCTATTTTAATAATTCAAAAATAAACTCTAACTATAAATCTATTCTAAATCTGGGTGAAACTCTATCTTGTTCTCTTTTTTTAGAAAAGACACTTACTCTTTTCTCTTATTTCAAAAAAGAATCACAGCTGAAAGCATAAATAATTAATGAAGTAAACAAATAAAGAAACAAAGTTTCCATAAAGGCACAAAGTTCTCCGTTGCTCCTCTGGGATGGGAAAACAAATTGAAAGCACAAAGTCTTTGACAACTTACTCTCCTATCAACCTTTTTAAATGATTTTTTGGTAATCAAGTATAGTATGTAGCAGCTCAAAATCTAACTACATGATGCACTTTTAATGCACAAACATAGACAATAAAAGTAGCACAAAGTCTGCAAATTACCCCCTTTGCTTGAGCGTTCTACAATAGCTTCAAACGAGACAAATAGCTCAAAGTCTGTAGTATCAAATCTGAAAACCAATCTAAAACTCCAAATGCAATAAGCAGCTCAAAGTCTGCAAAATTGAGCTTGAATCCCTCTTGTATAACACCACAAAATTCACAATCAATATGCAGAAAATGTTGTCACATAACACCTTGAATCAACGCAAAGTTTGAAAGCAATTTGCCTCTTTTAATTGCTTGTAATCTGATTTACATCTGTTAATGTTATAGCAGCTTCGGTAGTTCCTTCCAGCTCAGCTCTTTCGTGGAAGACATAAATTGAATAATAGCCATTGGCTATTCAATTTATATTCATTGTTTTGTTTTATTCTCACTTCATATTGAGGCCAACATAAAAGAATTCGAATTAATTCTTATTAGAAGATATCTAATATTTACCAAGGCCGACATATGTTATATTGTTTATGTTTATATTGAGGCCGACATTATTTAATTGTAATTGACATTTACTCTGGCCGACCTTGATAAGCAAAGAGGTGCGACCTCACTAAGATGTATATATATACACCTTGACTCGCCCATTGTAACAAGCTAGTAGAGTTCGGTTATTGTAATCAGCGAACTTCATATAGTGCGTACCATCCAGTGCAGTTCAGCTAGTCACATAAAGTTCAATCTGGTCAAGTGCGGACATCTTACAAAGGAGATATATACAGAGCAAAATATATACAGAGCGAAATACATACATGGCAAACATCAAGAAGATGCAACATATCATCTTGTTGAATTATTTGCAAGGACGAACTCATTGTGAGCAGATTGCGTAACATCAAAGTTCAGGATGCGAACTTGGTCAAAAGCTAATAAGTGCGAACTCTTCAAGGAAGAAATGCGAATTTTCTCCAAGAGCAGATTGCGTTTTTTTTGTAAGTGCAGATTAGAGATCAAGTAAGAGCAGACTATTTGATTGTTCTACAGCCATTGCTGGTTCTATTTTTGGCCTTGTGTGGCCTCTTTGTAAAGAGAATTATTGCCATTATTTTATATATAAGAGAGATCTTTGTTGCTGGGTTTTTTCTCCCTCAAGAGGAGGGTTTTCCCAGGGTAACTGCTGTGTTATTGCCTCTGATTTTGAATTATTTTCTGTGCACTAAATCTGATCTTATAAAAATCAACATCGTATCAGAGCGGGTGTGTGAGGATCCGATCAGATTTCTGTGTTGTGGGCCTTGAAGTCTCTGAGAGGAACTCATGTAATTATCTCCCAAGATCGACACCATCAGGGCACAAGGCTGGGACTGCCTTGGTTAAATTTGCTTCAGCCTTATGGAAGTCATCACCTAGTTATGTTTACTGAAGTTGTCCGCACATTTCTGAAGCTGCAGATCGTGGTCAGTTCAGTCTTCCTGTCAACGTCAGAATAAGATTTGAATGGTCTTCAGACCACATTCAAATGTTAAGAAGATCGCTCCTTCATGATGTCTGGTCTACTTAATAAAGTATAAGCCAGCGAACCTTAACATTTGGTTTGGTGGAGGAAAGACCATGAGAAATAAATTATGGAGAAGAAGAGAGATCATCTATTCAGTGTTGATAAGATCTCATCATATAATCTGAAGTCTGGACAGCTTTGGTTATTATCTATGTTTGGTGACGACCTATGAGTCACTACAAACTCCGTGTCTTGGCTTCCATGATAGGTGTTAATTCAAGGATGGCATCACTGAAGGTGGCAAAGATGTGTCACAGCCACAGATCCAGATCCTTGGTGTACCTTCAAAATATTTAAAGAGATAAGTATTCGTTGGTTGCTGAGTTATTCCATTTTTTCATTTGGATCTTGTGTGATTAGTATAGAGAGATTGTAATTTCTCTTGAATTGTGCTCTCTAGCATAAAGATCCTTTGAAGATTTCAAATTATTTATTGTGAGTTGTTTCATGCTAATCATGTAGATCTCTGAGTGTGACTTTGAGATGAAAAAGAGAATTGCATTTTCGTTGTGATAGGTTGATCACATCGATATCATTCTCTAATGCATGAACTGTGTTAGAGCCTTGACTCTTGGAGAGAGCTGGTTCTACATGCTAACCGCATAATGCTTTCAAGAAATTTGTAGTTGTGCAGATTGTTTGTGTTGAGTTTGGCACTCTCAAGAGGAGTAAAAGCTGGAAGAAAGAGTTATATCAAAATTCAATAAAGATAAGTTTCCTTATCCCTTTAGTTTGATCTTTTGATATATTTCTCTTTCAGGTTGATTTACTTATTCATGTTCTAACATTGTGTATAAATTCTTATGCGTTCATGCTATAACCTGAGATAGTAAACCTTGTATGATTCTAGTCTTGATATCTCTTTGAATAGTCATAAAACTGTTAGTAATCTCTCTCTAAATGCTTTGTGAACAGCTAGAAGCAGGAAGTGATGAGAGATGAAAAGATTGAGGCATCTTATGAGGAAGTTATGCCAACCAAAGAAATGATCAAGCACGAAGTCACAACTTGCAGCCATGGGACTGAGTTGGTGGCTAGAGGGAGTTCACTTCCAGAAGTCTTCTTTGCAAGTTCTAAAGCAGGGATCAAGAGGGAGTTTTGTAACTCACTGAGAAGAAGTGAAGATTACTGTATTGCAAAGCTAGATGCTAAATCCTTAGAAGATCCTTTCAGCTGCTGAGATCAGAATTGCTCAAAGACTGTCATCTGGATTTGTCATTGATAGCTCGACAAACCTATTTAGAATAAGAGATCTGAGATGAGGCCAAGGAGGACTATTCTGAACTCTATTCAGTACCAAAGGTGTGCACTGGCAAACATTTATCTAAGTCAAAGTATTGCAGGAAATCTTGGACGAAGAGGTCAGAAGGTTGATGCAAGTGCTTGAAAATTCAGAGGGAGCCTGCTGAGCCTGAAGAAGATGGTAAACTTGTTGCAGCTAAACATATCCTGAGATACTTGCGTGGCACAGTTGGATATGGGCTGAAGTTTACTTCAGATGTAGACTTGGAGTTACTTGGTTTCACTGATTCTGATTGGGCAGGTTGTGTCACAGATCGGAAGAGCACCTCTGGCTGTTGCTTCAGTTTGGGTTCTGCTATGATTTCCTGGTGCAGCGGTCTTCTGTCGCATTGAGTACAGTACATTGCAGCTTGCATGGCAACTCGGGAAGCAGTGTGGCTTTGTAAGCTCCTTGCGGGGATTGCTTAGGCAATCAAAGTTGTGTGAAACCTTCGTCAATCCTGAGATTCAAGCATGTTGAGATCAAGTACCACTATATCGAGATATGGTGCGTGGAAGGCTGTACAGTTGAGGTACATTAGACGATGCGACGGCAGATATTCTCACCAACCCTCTCACCAAGATAAAGTTTGTATACTTTCGAGACAAGCTTGGTATGGTGGAGAATCCAGCCTTGACTGAGTATGAGTCTCAGTATCAGTGAGCCTTGCTTAATGAGTTCTTCTCTGTGAGAGAAGTTCGAGGTGAAATCCCTTGTTAATGCATTTTCTTCTGTGGAAGAATTTGAGGTGAAAGCCTTTGTTTCCACCCTCTGAGAGAGTCATGGTGGATGTCATGTGTGCGACTCCATGACATATCTTGTACTAGTGTTTCACCCTCTGAGAGAGTCATGGTGAAAGTCACTTGAGGTGACAACATCACGCAAGTGATGAACACTTGTACTTGCTATTGCACTTTCTTCTGTGACGGAAGAATTTGAGGTGAAAGCCCTCGTTTCCACCCTCTGAGCTGAGTCATGGTGGATGTCATGTGTGTGACTCCATGACAACATCACGTGAGAGAGTCCGTGATGGTCTTCTTGTACTTGTGTTTCACCCTCTGGGAGAGCTATGGTGAAAGTCACGTTGAGGTGACAACATCACGCAAGTGATGAACACTAGTACTTAACCATGTGATGGTTGATATCACATTGAGGTGATATTTCTCTCTTTATATCTGATTACAGGCAATGATGGCAGATGGACCTCATTTGGAGACGATTCATATTATGCAGCTGGAAGTTCTCTCCCTAGCTGAGAGGGAGTGTTAATGTTATAGCAGCTTCGGTAGTTCCTTCCAGCTCAGCTCTTTCGTGGAAGACATAAATTGAATAATAGCCATTGGCTATTCAATTTATATTCATTGTTTTGTTTTATTCTCACTTCATATTGAGGCCGACATAAAAGAATTAGAATTAATTCTTATTAGAAGATATCCAAGGCCGACATATGTTATATTGTTTATGTTTATATTGAGGCCGACATTATTTAATTGTAATTGACATTTACTCTGGCCGACTTTGATAAGCAAAGAGGTGCGACCTCACTAAGATGTATATATATACACCTTGACTCGCCCATTGTAACAAGCTAGTAGAGTTCGGTTATTGTAATCAGCGAACTTCATATAGTGCGTACCATCCAGTGCAGTTCAGCTAGTCACATAAAGTTCAATCTGGTCAAGTGCGGACATCTTACAAAGGAGATATATACAGAGCAAAATATATACAGAGCGAAATACATACATGGCG
This sequence comes from Sequoia sempervirens, assembly GCA_007258455.2. Taxonomy (NCBI): domain Eukaryota; kingdom Viridiplantae; phylum Streptophyta; class Pinopsida; order Cupressales; family Cupressaceae; genus Sequoia; species Sequoia sempervirens. Next base: position 155,840,607 of record VDFB02000363.1, on the reverse strand, counting down.
AACATCAAGAAGATGCAACATATCATCTTGTTGAATTATTTGCAAGGACGAACTCATTGTGAGCAGATTGCGTAACATCAAAGTTCAGGATGCGAACTTGGTCAAAAGCTAATAAGTGCAAACTCTTCAAGGAAGAAATGTGAATTTTCTCCAAGAGCAGATTGCGTTTTTTTTGTAAGTGCAGATCAGAGATCAAGTAAGAGCAGACTATTTGATTGTTCTACAGCCATTGCTGGTTCTGTTTTTGGCCTTGTGTGGCCTCTTTGTAAAGAGACTTATTGCCATTATTTTATATATAAGAGAGATCTTTGTTGCTGGGTTTTTTTTCCCTCAAGAGGAGGGTTTTCCCAGGGTAACTGCTGTGTTATTGCCTCTGATTTTGAATTATTTTCTGTGCACTAAATCTGATCTTATAAAAATCAACAACATCTAAGCTCAAAGTCTTAAAGTGCACATATAAACTAGCAGAGTTTTGTTGCATTGCAAAAAGATAAATATTACAATAGACCCTCTCAAGTATTTATAGGAGAGAAGCCTTGAGAAAAAGGTGGGAGGATCCTAACTAACTTGAGAAATTCTCTCAACCACTAACTAATTGCAGTTGATTTATTCAACATTAAAAGTCCTATTGTAATTTGACTCGTAATGTTATTACATGCAATTTCAAGTTACAACTTTGCAAGTGATATGATTACATGCAATTACATTTTTCCATTTTACATGTAATTTGTCGAAACTAAATCACATAATGCATGACAGAAGTAAACTAAGTATCATCCTTTGTCCTAAAATTTTTCATGTTGCTACACTCATGATGATGACCATTTCTCAATATCTTGCAACCGCAATCTCACTGTTCTCTTATGAGCCTCTAAACCTTCTACGTTAGCCATTTGGACCAAGATTTTTTTTTGTTGAGTCTATCCTCTGTTAAGGATTGGATAGTGATGTACTTTAGAAAAGAGTTCAACGGAACACCCTCATACATTCTTGGATATCCATGAGTAGGAAGGACATGATTTGAATCGCTTGCATAATCCCCAATGCTCTCACTGATCTGTACCTACCAGGTTTAGAATGAAATTGCCTCTTTTATGTTTCTAGCAATAATAGTAAAGCTATGAGTTAGTGCCTTGGCAGCAAATTCTCCTTGTGGAAGTTTATTGCGTCGCTGCTCCAGTTCCATTTTAATTGCATCCACATTCATTCCTTTTCTAACAACAATGAGAACCACCTGACTATTAGGCCCATGTTCTGCTTGGGAGAGTAAATCTGTAGCTATATGAACAGGACTTACAAGCTTGTCCGCAATTACAAGAACCTCTGATGGTCCTGCAGGCATGTTGATGGAAATCATCATCTTAGCAGTTGTAACATATTGGTTTCCAGGGCCAAAGATTTTCTCCACCTCTTGAAAAACCAATTCATCCTTAAAATCTTCATGTTCAGGTTTGCAACTTTGTATGACTGTTCCTTGGCATAGAGCGTTCATTACAGGTGACTTACTTGCAATTCGGGTTTTGGAAGAGACATTGCAAGTGAATACCAACTTGTAATGTGTAATTTCTTGATTGCAAGGAGGAGGAAATACAAGGTCTTGCAAGTTTTTGAAAAGGTATGACTTGCAATCGGGTTTTGAAAGACAAATTGCAAGTAAGGGAAAAATGTGGAGACCATTACAAGTTGAAAAAAGACATATATTTACTTGCAGTCAGGTTTTAGAAGACAAATTGCAAGTGAAAGAGACATAAAACACTTTATTACTTGTAATCGGGTTTTAGAAAAAACATTGCAAGTGCTTTTTAAACAACATGACTCAAATCGGGCTTTTTAAGGCTCTCTGCAAGTGATTTAAGTTAAAATCGGGCTTTTGAAAGACAATTACAAGTAAACTTTATGAAAAATGACTTAAATTGGATTTTTTGGAGCTCATAACAAGTTCACTTTTTCACTTAAAGAGAAAATTGGACTTTTTGGAGCTCATTACAAGTTCACTTTTTCACTTAAGAGGAAATTGAACTTTTTAGAGCTCATTACAAGTGAACTTTTTCACTTAAAGAGAAAATCGGACTTTTTAGAGCTCATTACAAGTGAACTTTTTCACTTAAAGAGAAAATCCGACTTTTTAGAGCTCATTACAAGTGCACTTTTTTCACTTAAGACTGAAATCGGACTTTTTAGAGCTCATTACAAGTGAACTTTTTCACTCAAAGAGAAAATCGGACATTTTAGAGCTTATTACAAGTGAACTTTTTCACTTAAAGAGAAAATCGGATTTTTTAGAGCTCATTACAAGTGAACTTTTTCACTTAAAGAGAAAATCAGACTTTTAGAGCTCATTACAAGTGAACTTTTCCACTTAAAGAGAAAATCGGACTTTTCAGAGCTCATTGCAAGTGAGCTTTATAAAAGTAACTTGTAATATGAGCAAAAAGTTCCTACACTTGTAAGTTAAGTAAAAAGTTCCTATAACTTGCAATTAGAACAAAAAGTTCCTACAACCTGTAAGTTATCTCAAAAGTTCCTACAACTTGTAATTAGAACAAAAAGTTCCTACAACTTGTAAGTTACCTCAAAAGTTCCTACAACTTGTAATTAGAACAAAAAAATTCCTATTACTCACTTGTAATAAAGGCAAAAAGTTCCTATCACTTGCTTGTAATAAGAAACCAAAACCCCTACTTGTAGTGATGCCCTAGAAACCCAAAATTGACCAAAAACACACCAAAAATGACTCAGAATTTCACGAAAACGGATGAGAGAGAATAAAAAATGTTGGCCAAAAGGACTATAGACCCAAAACTTAAAATGTCCAACCTTTGTACCTCGTAATACGTGCTTTGAGGCCTAAAAATGTCAAAATTTTGATGGGTTATCTCTGATTTTTGCATGTCAAAAATCAAGGACAACAAAGCCCCGAAGAACAACCTCCTTCCCATTAGATTTGAACTTCAACTCCAGGTCTGGTATTTCTGTGTGTATTCTCCAAGTGAGTGCAACCATTGCACTCCCAAAACCAACTTTGTCTCACCAATACCAATCATGTAGAAGTCTTCCTGCATCTTGTGTCCTCCTAGAGTCAACTCCAATTGTTGAATCCTTTGGTTGCATTAAACCCTTCAAAACCTTTTGTCTTTAAGACTAACTTAATCACCAACCGCTCATCAATGAAATTGTGTATGCCTCCACTATCAATCAAAACTGCCACCCTTTGTGTAATGTCCCAATTTTCGAGATATCTTGTAGTGCAGTTGGAGCTAGCTTTCAAGGATTGTGTTAGCCAGTGCAAAGGAGTATTTCGATGTTGCCAATTTGTTCAGAGGGTTTATTGGAGATACCTGACAATTTTTGGTGGGTTTCCGTACAATTTGTCCATTCTATTTATAGTAAGTATCGGTGTCAGTTTTGGTCACCGACTTGGTGGTTGGCAAGATTGCTATTTTTGATTAGTCAGTGATTTCTTAAATGAATGATTGTTGGTGAGATAAGGCGTTTTGAGTTATTATTTTAAATAGCATTAAAATATAAGATTAAATTTAGTATTTAACTAGGTTATTTCATTTAATAAATTGACTTTATTCACAACTTAGAGAGACATAAGGTGAATCTAAAAATTAATTAAAATGTTGCACAACCCTAATTATGGTGTTGAGTTGGAGATTATAAAATGGGCTTTGGGGACTCATTTGCTTATGTTAAGTTTATTCTATTCTCTTATTGAAACCCTTGTGGGATGAGAGATTGAACTTGGTTCATCTCAGCCTTTGGAGGACGAAAACCCTTCGAGGAAGATTATTTTTGGTGGTGAAACGATTCCACCCTAGCTGGTTCGAAGGGGAAATCATACAGGTTTCCTAGTTGGGCGATAAATGCAATTTTTTGAGTCTCTTGCGGAGACATAATTGGAATAAATGATATATCTTCCTACAGCTTGAGACTAGGGTTTGGCATCCAGGTTGAAGAGTGAGTTTGTATTCTAGTTGGGTCACCATATTTTTCAAATATTCAGTGTTTGTTTTTTATTGGCTGTTAATATTTAGTGGTTGTGGGTTTGAAGTCATTGTGTCACTTGGTTGGGTGTGTGCATGGAGATGAATGTTAGTTAGCCATGAGGGTTGACCTTGCATGAAGGTCGTTGTTCAGATTTCTGGAGTTTAATATGCATAGTTGGGTGACTGAGAATACAGAGGTTCAAAGGTTTGTCATTGCATATACCCGGCTAGGGTTTAGGCACGAGTTCTATGCTAAATCGTGGGGTATTAGCTGAAGTCATGACCTTTTAAGGGAGCTGCATTATGACATTAAAACTTGATGCTCAGTTTTGGAGTAATTCTGGAAATGTTTGCGATTGGCATGATACATTCCTGAGGTGTGACAGTTCAAGAAATTGGTGCGTGGGGTCTGGGAAGGTCATGAGCTTGAAAGAAGGGGACACATGAAGGTTCTGAAGGGTTTCCCTGCCATTGTAGGGGTCGACTGGAGCCTTGCAGCCATGGCATGAGACTACTACTGCTCAAAAACTCTATTTCCACTTGCTACTATCAATACCAGATCTGTACGTGGTCATATTCAGGTCAGAAATCTTTCATTCTGCAGTTATACCTTGCTATTGTATGTTTCAGGGAGGCATTACAAAGTCTGAATGTCTTCTAACTATATTCTGTGCCTTAAGTGAAGTTTACTTAGACGTCTCAGGTCTAAAACCATTGTCTGAATGTTGTATGTGTTAATGTATTAGCAGCTTCGGTAGCTCCTTCCAGCTCAGCATTTTCTTGGAAGACATAAATTGAAGATAGCCGTTGGCTATTCAATTTATATCCATTGTTTTGTTTTATTCTCACTTCATATTGAGGCCGACACAAAAGAATTCGAATTGATTCTTATTAGAAGATATCTAATATTTACCAAGGCCGACATATGTTATATTGTTTATGTTTATATTGAGGCCGACATTATTAAATTGTAATTGACATTTGCTCTGGCCGACCTTGATAAGCAAAGAGGTGCAACCTCACTAAGATGTATATATATACACCTTGACTCGCCCATTGTAATGTGCCCAGCAGAGTTCGGTTATTGTAATCAGCGAACTTCATATAGTGCGTACCATCCAGTGCAGTTCAGCTATTCACATAAAGTTCAATCAGGTTTATGTGCGAATATTCTAGTTCGAGGATTTCATTCAAGTGCGAACTCATCTGGGATTTAACCATCGAATTTTCTAGATCTGTGATATCATTCAAGTGTGAACCTGTCTGAGAGTTAAGATCAAATACACCAGTTGAGTGATGAAGATCACGCAGTGTGAGATCATACAGTGATAGATCATACAGTGCGAGATCATACAGTGCGAGATCAAGTGCATTATATCATCTTGTATGTATTATTTGCAAGGACGAACTCATTGTGAGTAGTTTGTGAACCATCAAAGTTCAGGTTGCGAGCTTGAACAAGAGGTAAGAAGTGTGAACTCTTCAAGGGAGAAATGCGAATTTTCTCCAAGAGCAGATTGCGATTTTCTGTAAGTGCAGATCAGAGATCAAGTAAGAGCAGATTATTTGATTGTTATACAGCCATTGCTGGTACTGATATTGGCCTAGTGTGTGGCCTCTTTGTAAAGAGACTTATTGCCATTATTTTATATATAAGAGAGATCTTTGTTGTTGGGTTTTTCTCCCTCAAGAGGAGGGTTTTCCCAGGGTAACTGCTGTGTTATTGCCTCTGATTTTGAATTGTTTTCTGTGCATTTACATCTGATAAAAAATTTAACATGGTATCAGAGCCAGGTTTATGTAAAGATCCGATTAGATCTTGAAAAGCAATTCGAAGTCAGATCTAGCGCATGCTCTCTTCATGAGTTTACTTGAGTCATATTGTTAGCAATCTGAGATTAGAGAGTTATATGATGCGGTGATCTCACCTTCCGGGATCTGTTATCTAAAAGCACATGATTATGGAAGGTTCTGAAGTAGTCATGTATTCTGAGAGAATTCTATGATGTCATTATCTGGAATGGACTTCAATGGTCTTCACAACCTTGCAGTCAAGAGCTCAACTATGTCAGATTGTGCTGCCAAGGGTTGATGTTTGAAATCAAATGGCTGCAATCAAATAGAGATAAGTATTTGGTTCCTTTCTTTGTTTATATTCCTTTATGTGAATTTCAGTTGTGCAGATCTGATAAAGTCTTTCGAGTGATGATCCTATCTATCTCTAACACTTTGGGTATTGCTAGTAAGCATGTTGCATAACCTAGTGGATTGCAGTTGGAAACGGAGTGCATTGTAAATTTGAGCAGTCATGGGCCTTGTTCAAATTTAACCTTGTCATGAGTCTGTGTTTGAGTCATGAAGGCTGTGGATTGATCTGAGTATAAGAACAGCATGCTGTGTTCAATAATTACTTTCAGCAGAATGTTAAAGAAGATAAGTATTCTGTGTTTTATTGAAATCACCTTTCTAGTTTGAAGATCAGTCACTTCATTTAGTTGGATCTTAGGAAAGAGAGTTAGTGATTTCTCTTGAGTTGTGATCTCTAGCATAAAGATCCTTTGAAGATTTCAAATTATCTATTGTGAGTTGTTTCATGCTAATCATGTAGATCTCTGAGTGTGACTTTGAGATGAAAAAGAGAATTGCATTTTAGATTGTGATAGGTTGATCACATTGACATCATTCTTTAATGCATGAACTGTGTTAGAGCCTTGACTCTTGGAGAGAGTTGGTTCTACATGCTAACCGCTTAATGCATTCAAGAAATCTGTAGTTGTGCAGATTATTCCTTTGTTGTGCTGAGTTTGGCACTCTCGAGAGGAGTAAAAGATGAAAGAAAGAGTTATATCAAAATTATATAAAGATAAGTTTCTTTATCCCTCTAGTTTGATCTTTTGATATATTTCTCTTTCAGGTTGATTTATTTATTCATGTTCTAACATTGTGCATAAATTCTTATGTATTCATGTTATAACTTGTGATTGTAAACGTTGTATGATTCTAGTCTTGTTATTTCTTTGGGTAATTATAAACTGTTAAGTAATCTCTCTCTAAAATGCTTGCAGTTCAATGTTCTAGGAGCAAGAAGGTGATGAGAGATTGCTTAATGATGAAAAGCTTGAGGCATCTTGTGAGGAAGTCATGCTGACCAAAGGAATAATCAAGCAGCCTTGGGACTGAGCTGGTGGCCAGAGGGAGCTCACTTCCAGAAGTCTTCTTTGCAATCTTTGAAGCAAGGATCAAGAGGGAGTCTTGTAACTCACTGAGAAGAAGTGAAGATTGAAAGGCTAGGTGCTAAACCCTTAGAGGATCCCTTTAGTTGCTGAAGATCATAGTTGCTCAAGATTGCCTTCTGGATTTGTCATTGGTAGCTCCGCAAACCTATTCAGAATAGTGAGATCTGAGATGAGGTCGAGGAGGACTATTCTGAACTTTCTTCAGTACCAAGGTGTGCATTGGAAAACATTTATCTAAGTCAAAGTGTTGTAGGCGATCTTGAACGAAGAGGTCAGAAGGTTGATACAAGTGCCTGAAGATTTAGAGGGAGCCTGCTAAGCCTGAAAGAAGATGGTAATCTTGATGCGGCTAAACATATCCTGAGATACTTGCATGGCACAGTTGGATATGGGTTGAAGTATACTTCAGATGTAGACTTGGAGTTACTCATTTTCACTGATTCTGATTGGGCAGATTGTGTCTCAGATCGGAAGAGCACCTCTAGCCTTTGCTTCAGTTTGGGTTCTGCTATGATCTCCTGGTGCAGCAGGAAGCAGTCTTCTGTAGCATTGAGTACAGCAGAGGCTGAGTACATTGCAGCTTGCATGGCAACTCGAGAAGCAGTGTGGCTTCGTAAGCTCCTTGCAGGATTGTTTGGACAATCAATGGAGCCCACTATTATTCATTATGATAAACAGAGTTGTGTGAAGCTTTCTGTCCATCCTATGTTTCATGACAGATCCAAGCATGTTGAGATCAAGTACCACTATATCAGAAATATGGTGTGGGAAGGTACATGTTGAGGTACATTAGCGATGGCGGGCGGATATTCTCACCAAGCCTCTTGCGGGATAAAAGTTTGTATACCTTGAGACAAGCTTGGTATGGTGGAGAATCAGCCTTGGTGAGTATGAGTCTGATGTCGGTGAGCCTTGCTAATGAGTTCTTCTCGAGAAGTTTGAGGTGAAATCCTTGTTAATGCATTTTCTTACATGTGGAAGAATTTGAGGTGAAAGCCCTTGTTCCCACCCTCGAGAGAGTCATGGTGGATGTCATGTGTGTGCGACTCCATGACATATCTGTACTTGTGTTTCACCCTCTCGAGAGTCATGGTGAAAGTCACTTGAGGTGACAACATCATGCAAGTGATGAACACTTGTACTTGTGCACTTTCTTACGTGACGGAAGAATTTGAGGTGAAAGCCCTTGTTTCCACCCTCTGAGCTGAGTCATGGTGGATGTCATGTGTGTGACTCCATGACAACATCACGTGAGAGAGTCCGTGATGATCTTTTTGTATTTGTGTTTCACCCTCTGGGAGAGCCATGGTGAAAGTCACGTTGAGGTGACAACATCACGCAAGTGATGAACACTAGTACTTAACCATGTGATGGTTGATATCACATTGAGGTGATATTTCTCTCTTTATATCTGATTGCAGGCAATAATGGCAGATGGACCTCATTTGGAGATGATTCATATTTGTGCAGCTGGAAGTTCTCTTCCTAGCTGAGAGGGAGTGTTAATGTATTAGCAGCTTCGGTAGCTCCTTCCAGCTCAGCATTTTCTTGGAAGACATAAATTGAAGATAGCCGTTGGCTATTCAATTTATATCCATTGTTTTGTTTTATTCTCACTTCATATTGAGGCCGACACAAAAGAATTCAAATTGATTCTTATTAGAAGATATCTAATATTTACCAAGGCCGACATATGTTATATTGTTTATGTTTATATTGAGGCCGACATTATTAAATTGTAATTGACATTTGCTCTGGCCGACCTTGATAAGCAAAGAGGTGCGACCTCACTAAGATGTATATATATACACCTTGACTCGCCCATTGTAATGTGCCCAGCAGAGTTCGGTTATTGTAATCAGCGAACTTCATATAGTGCGTACCATCCAGTGCAGTTCAGCTATTCACATAAAGTTCAATCAGGTTTAAGTGCGAATATTCTAGTTCGAGGATTTCATTCAAGTGCGAACTCATCTGGGATTTAACCATCGAATTTTCCAGATCTGTGATATCATTCAAGTGTGAACCTGTCTGAGAGTTAAGATCGAATACACCAGTCGAGTGATGAAGATCAGACAGTGCGAGATCATACAGTGATAGATCATACAGTGCAAGATCATACAGTGCGAGATCAAGTGCATTATATCATCTTGTATGTATTATTTGCAAGGATGAACTCATTGTGAGCAGTTTGTGAACCATCAAAGTTCAGGTTGCGAGCTTGAACAAGAGGTAAGAAGTGCGAACTCTTCAAGGGAGAAATGCGAATTTTCTCCAAGAGCAGATTGCGATTTTCTGTAAGTGCAGATCAGAGATCAAGTAAGAGCAGATTATTTGATTGTTATACAGTCATTGCTGGTACTGATATTGGCCTAGTGTGTGGCCTCTTTGTAAAGAGACTTATTGCCATTATTTTATATATAAGAGAGATCTTTGTTGCTGGGTTTTTCTCCCTCAAGAGGAGGGTTTTCCCAGGGTAACTGCTGTGTTATTGCCTCTGATTTTGAATTGTTTTCTGTGCATTTACATCTGATCAAAAATTTAACAGTATGAGCTGCCACAGTCAAACTGGTAATAGTTTGCACATAATATATCTCTGTGTTACATCTCTGAACATCCACATTAGTATTTCAGTCCTCTGTTTGGTCTCAGTTAAGTCTTGTCTTAACATTTGTAATCCGCCCAGCAATACTGTCTTAACTGAGTATGTATGAGACCGTTGAATACATCTGAGAAAAACTTTGTATATCAGTCATATGTAAAAGATTTGAAGTGCAAATTGATTTGAATACATCTGAGAATAACTTTGTATATTAGTCATATGTAAAAGGTTTGAAGTGCAAGTTGATTATCGGATCTGCTTAATCATTTAATGTTGAGTGTTATTGTTTATTCATGAAAAGCAATGAGCTGAGTTTGATAAAATGGGACATCTATCAAATTGAAATTTATTGCAAATATTCCATACATGTAGGAAAGGATTTTATAGTGGTATTAGAGCTAGAGTTCATACTAGAATCTGGGTTATTCAGGAAATTGACTTTCAATTTGTAGCATGGCAACCGGAGATAAAAAATGGTTAGCAAGACCATAGTTGAAAAACTTGGACTCAGCAATAACTCAGCAGGCCCAAAATTATTAAAACTTGGGACTTGGCAAAAACTTGGGGAAAAACTTGCCAATAACTCGACAAATTTATCGGACATTTGAAAATACACAATTTTTTAAAATTTTCTTAAAAAACGCAAATATGTAACAAAATTTGTAGAACATATTACTGATTTCATCATATATAAATCAAAATTAGAGTTTAATACATATCAATGTATCATAGACCAAAAAACAAGTTCAATTTGTGAATACATATAAACTTCAAGTTTTGGTATCAATAAAAATTATATATCATAAATTTCTTCTACGACTGAAACTCAAAAGCTTTTGTTGCTGCTGTGTGGGTGTTGCTAAAGTAGATGGTATCGTTGCAGTATCCTTAATAGGAGCCTCAACAGGTCCCTCAATAGGTGCCTCATCCATAGTGATAGGCTCAAGCTGTGTGTGTGAAGAAATTGCCTTTGCTGGGTGACCAAGCTCGCCTTCTTTCTCCTCATATGCTGCCACTTCCGCTTCCCATTCAGCTAGCTCTGCCTTCGTCTCCATCTCAGCTGACTCATCATCACTTATCCATGGTTCCACATCGACCTCATTAGGCGCAACAATCCAATCTAAGAATGGATCAATGTCATGAAGGTCAAGTGCTTCATGTGAACTTTGCCCTTGTACCTTCTTCTCATGCAACCGAAGGTTGTATCACATGTAGACAAGGTCATTCAAGTGCTTTTGAGTCAATCTATTTCTTCTTTGTGTGAATGGCCTCAAAGACACTCCAGTTGCCCTCGCAACAAGATGCACTACAAGACTGAGATAAAATATGAATGGCAAGCTTTTGAAGATTAGGCGTTGTGGCACTATAATCTTCCCACCACAAATCTGCAAGGATAACAATTGCCATTTATAACTTAGTAAGGATTTACTAAACTTAAAAATTAACATAAATGGTAAAATAATATTGAACACATGAATCTGTTATTTGGCTGTAAAGTGTCTCTCCTACGAATGCAAAAATTGGAAGAAAACAATGCCCCTTCGGCCTTCGTATAGGTCTATATCTCATCAAGTATGAGATCTCGAAGGTCTTCATCACCAACCAATTTCTCAATACATGTGTTGAGGCCAACAAGAACCTCTGCATTTGCTTTGAAACTAGGAGAGAAATAAAACTTGGGGCTCAAATAGTAGGCAACAACATGAATATGTTGGTGGAGTTGGTGCTTCCACCTCTGATCTATTATGCGCCATATGGGTTCATATTTGGTCTTGTTTGACCCATACAAATGCTGAATTGACTCTTTGGCCTTATCCATGGCCTCATATAGATACCCCATGGGGTTTTGATCCCCATCCACCAATCGTAGAAGGTTTTGGCACCTAAAATATAAAAAAATTAACAAAATCATTAAGTTGTAGTATTAGAAAACAAAAAAAAATCATCAATCAACGTTCAAAAACTTAAATTGATGATCTCTTCCATTACTTTGGCAAATCTATCATCAAAAATGGTCTTCACGACCTTCTGCTTCAGCCTTCTTGCAGTAAGGACTCTCTAACCATCTTTCACTCACAAGAGGCTAGGCAATGTCGCTAAAATACTCTACAAGGTGAGGAAATTGGTGGGAAAACGTGTGACTCTTGATCACACAACATCCTTACCATTAGTGTGCTCTCTCATGAGACTTAGGACTCATGTATGATTGTAGATGTACTTTGTGATACTCCTTCCATCTTCAACCACATTCTTCACCCAACTTAGTTTCCCTATGTCCTCAAGGAGCAAGTCAAGATAGTGGGCAGCACAAGGGCTCCAAAATAATGTTGAATGCCTTGCCATTAGAAGTTTACTTGCTGCCACATATGCAGCTGCATTGTCGGTAACAATTTGAATAACATTTTGAACCCCCACTTCCATCAACACCTCATCCAACATGTTGCACAAGCTCTCTCTGCATTTTTTGTTTCATTGAAGGCATCAATTGATTTTAGAAATACTAGTTGTCCCCCTGAAGCCACTAAAAAATTGATGAGTGTGCTATTTCTGCCATATGTCCACCCATCAAATATAATGGTGCAACCATTCTTTTCCCAAATTCTCCTCTGTTCCTCCACTGGTCGGTGTGTGTTTTGAACCTCATTCTGCAATAATGGCCCACTCAACTCATGACAACTTGGGGCCTTGAACCACTTAGCTGCCACGGTCAATGCATTGACCAACCCTTCCCAATAAGGACTAGAAGCAACATTAAATGAAATATTGTTGTAGTACCAAAATCTCGCACATGACAACTTCACCTCATTTTGCAACTCTCTTTTCCAAGCAATACCTTCCAATGAAGGTTGTGCACTAGGAGTATTACATGGAATAAAAAAACTAGAACTGAGGCTGCCCACACTTCCAGTTCTTGATCCTTATATCCGTGGCCCAAGAGAAGACGAGTCCCTCATATCTCTTTGTGATCCTGTAGAGCTGAAATCTGCATATGGGGCTGCCATTGCCTTTACTGTTCTCTTTTTATTTTCCTTCCTTTGGTCAAATGCTGCAAGGAGTGCTTTGGCCTCCCTCTCAACCTCTTTGGATGCCACTTCTCATGGTCTAACATCTCGGCAAGGGATTCGTGCAAGGTGGTATTTCAATTGGTTTATGCCACCAAATAGAGCCCTGGTGCAATGGATGCAAATAACCTCTCCTCGCATTGCACCTGATGTTCCATGTTTCCAACAAGGATCTCTTGGTTTGCCACCACACTTTTTACTTGCAAAAGCCATATTGTTTTAGCAAAATACCTAGTAAAAGAGAGACAAGATAATATTAAGAGATAAAAAGTGAAGTTAAACAATAAGACACATCATAATTCAAAAAATTCAGTCACTAATGAGTTATGTGTGCTCCCCTATTGATGGCACAGTGAGCACTATTGATCAACATAAATAAATGAGCATACAACAATTGATTTTGAAGAGAAACTAACTGATAATTGAACACAAATCTGCCTAGTGCCTACAAGTGTGAGCTCCAAAGCTTTGAGCATCTCTTTATAAGGGATAAATCTTATCATTTTGGTGAGTTTATATGTTAAAAACTTAAAACCACGATTTGATCATTAAGGTTAAAGTCTGAGGTAAACATGATACAAAACCTGAGGATATACTTTCTATTTAAGACTTGTAAAATTAAAAGGCTTAAGATTTGCTTTCAACTTTGTTTGCTTGATATTTATCCCATATCAAGACATAATTTATATTTAATATTTATTCTCAAAATCACACATTTTATATTATTTAATCTTTTTAACTTTAAACTGGCAAATTTGAGGTTTTTTTTCATTTAAAATTTATATTATTTAATACTAGTTAAACTGTTGTGTTAAGTGTTAAATGAAAGATTATGAAACTATTAAACTGTAAAATGAAACTATTAATTTTTAGTCTTTTAGTAAACAAAATGGCATATAACATATTTATCAGGCAATATACTTAAGCGGCTATATAATGTCCCGTGTGTAAAGGGCTAAACCTCGATGGATGTCCTAATTGTCATGCTGGCAGGCGTGCACTTGATAACGATATGGTGGGGCTCCACAACCACGTGTCCACTGTGCTTGTGGCTTCTATGCCTTCACCTTCTAGGTTGGTGGGGACGCAAACCTCACCCGTAACACCTTGGGAAGCCGCCCTCACTACTAGGTTAGTCTTTTGGTGTAGTGGTTGGGCCTTTGTGGTATCAGGGCCAAGGTCTTGAGGTCGAGCCCTATGGAGTGTGGTGGGTTGTAATGTCTCGTGCGTGAAGGGCTAAACCCCGACGGGTGTCCTAACCGTTGTGCTGGAAGGCGTGTACTTGATAACCAAATGGTGGGGCTCCATGGCCATGTGTCCACTATGCTTGTGGCTTCTATGCCTTCACCTCTGAGGCTGGTGGGATGCAAACCTCACCCTTAACACCTTGGGTAGTTGCCTCACTACTATGCTAGTGTTTTGGTGTAGTGGTTGGGCCTTTGCACACCAGCCTCAGAGGTGAAGGCATATAAGCCACGAGCACAGTGGACATGTGGCCGTGGAGTCCCACCATCTGGTTATCAAGTACATGTCTGCTAGCATGACGGTTAGGACATTTGTCGGGGTTTAGCCCTTCATGCATGGGACATTACAGTCCACCACGTTCTACTGAGCTTGATCTCGAGACCTTGGCTCTGATACCACAAAGGCCCAACCATTACACCAAAAGACCAGTCTAGTAGTGAGGGCGGCTACCCAAGGTGTTAAGGGTGAGGTTTGCGTCCCACCAGCCTCAGAGGTGTAGGCATAGAAGACACAAGCACAATGGACACCTGGCCATGTAGCCCCACCATTTGGTTATCAAGTACATGCTTGCCAGACGACGTTTAGGACATCTGCTGAGCTTTAGCTCTTCACGCATGAGACATTACAAGCTAAGCCTTTTAAATTTGATAAAATATAAATATTAAATATAACATATTTAATTTATATAAAATAAAAGGCTTAAAATTTGCTTTATATGTTAAGGCAGATAACATATTTATCAAATTTAAATTCACAACATTTAAAGTTTATGTTTTATGATTTTAAATTTTTAAGCCATACACGAAATAAAGGAAACAAATTAAAATTAAAAAATGATTGAAATAGAGACATTGAAAACCATATTGCATTCCATATTGGTTAATTTCTTGGGTAATATTTGATTTCCAAATAGCACAAAATTATTAAAAAGACACAAATTATTAAATTTGCAGAGAGGAGGATTGAGTTCGTGTCCAAATTTTTTTTAGGAAAATACCTGTAATTGTTGGTCATGTGCCCTTGTCGGTTTTCTTTTTGCACTAGTCAGTCGTCAGTTTTCTTTCGACCTGTGACATGAATATAAAATGCATTGCTTTGTTGGAGTTTTGAGTCACAAAAATTAGGGTAAAAAGCTAAAAATTGCATTGCTTTATTTCTACCGATTTTTCTTGTTAAAATGCGCATATTTTTCGTGCTTTTTTGAGGGTTTATCGCCACGAGTTGCCATGGAAACTTGATGACGAGTTTTCAGGTGATTAACTCGTGCCTAGGGTTTCCACGTGATTACTCGTGCATTCAATGAGTTTTTCGCAATTTTTTTCAATACTTGGCAAGACTACTTTACGAATTATGTAGTAAACTTAGTAGTCTATTTCAAAGGGATGATGCTTTGGTCACTTTGAAAAGAGTAGAAGAATGCTTGAGCCTTGTTCAATAGTCACCTTTTGATTTGTTGCAGATAGCTCTTGTTCCTACAGTGACTTCTTTGGGTCAACATAAGTGGTTGAGGCATACAGATGATGAGATAAGTTGATGGTTACTTCCTGTTTGAGTGAGGTCTTGAGAATATTAACACCTGAAGTTCCTTATGATGATGACAGAATGAAAGAAGTAATACAATTGATGGTGGATAGTTTCAAAGATTTGGGTGATATCAAAAGTCTTCACTTTTCTAGAAAGGTGGCAATACTCAAAACACTTGCAAATATCAGATTGAGTAACCTTATGCTAGGTTTGGAATTGCATGATTTGATCCACAACATGTTTCACCATTTCCTTGCTACAATCAGGGAAGAACATAATGATGATATTATTGCAGCCATGCAAGCTATTATGGTCCTAACTATCAACGAGAGTGATGATGTGCCTTAGTCTCTTTTTTCTATCCTATCAGCTAACAAGAAGGGGAATCTTGGAATCCTATCAGTTAAAGAGGCATTAGCTCGAAGGGTAATCAGTCACTGTGTAAAGAAGCTGAAATTTTTCATGGATGATGAATCTATAGCAAAAAATTCAATTGGAGATGGTGCCTTGACTCATAAGGACTATGTGACAGAGCCTCAAGCTAATTCTTTGGACATGTATGCAACTACTGTGGATGCAGTTGTCACAAGATTCAATATTATCCATGAAGGAAAAAAAGACCCCAAAAATTCGACGCATCAAAAACAAGATGTCTCTTAATCCTTTCCACGGATCTCTTAATCTTCCTCTGGAAATTCAGTCCAATGAAGTGCCATTCTCACCCAATGACATCCAATGAAAATGGACGCTTCCTTGTTGACAAGCCGTTCTAGCTGGTATCCCTAGCATATTAGGTATTGAGTTGTATGAACATGTTTTAACTTTTAATATGTTCAATTGAATATATTTAGTAATAGTTTAGTATGAAGGTGCTTAATGTTTTAAATCATGTCCATTTGTTATTTAAGCAATTTATTATTTATGAGCTGATGAATCTTCAAATCAGCAATGTTGGATGTTCTTGTTGACTTAGGATGCAGTTGTGCATGAAGGAAAGGACTCAAAAATAGTCTTGGATCCTACTTCGGATTCATCCAATGGTGATTCAGACTTCCTTGACAATTCTAGTGGAGCAGTTGATTGTGATGAGTTCAGTAATGTAATTTTAGATGAAGGGCATGGTGAAAGCAAAAATGATGATGTCTTCAAATCAGCTTTGGATGTTCTTGTTGATGTGATTTTTGTGACCACTCAATCAGCAGAACCATTGGCTACTCCATTTCTCTTGATCAAAGTATTCCAATGCCGTCGTTCGTTGTGTTGGTTCGTTGTGATTTGCTGTTTTCACAAGGGGACTTACACAATTGTTCACAAGTACTTGGCAGCTGACAGCAGATTAATGATGGAAGGGGATTTTCGTGTGTGATGCGACTGATTTGGCGATAAGGTACGAATTTCCTAAAACTAACCAGAAAGGTACTGAATTGAAATAAGTGCAGGTTTAGAAAATCTAAGTTTTATCCCAAAGTAGGACATGGGATCAATTTCAGCAGACTTCAACCAGACTTTGCTCCGCCTCGCGTTGGACAACTTATACAAAGTTGGTGCAATCTTCAAGGGGGTAGCAATGAGTGTTCAAATTACAATTCAGCATAAAGACACCATCAAGACGACGCATGCCAAGACGTGAATCATAACCAAAGTTAAGCTTGTAAAGTGTTCCAATTGACCACACAAGGCAAAGTTGCCGTCAGCAAGCTGCTAGTGGTATGGATTAAACGAAGCTGCCTTGATTAAACACCACAATTCACAACTAACATCTACTTGCATGAAAACGGAAATTACTTTAATTTAAGCTACTACTTGAAGTAGAAGGACAAAAAAATCTTGTTAGCTGCTCATAACAAAAGACGAATTCACCATCAATGAAGGCTCTTTTTATTATGATAGTTTTCACAACAACTTCTTACAAAGTTCTCAAGGGAAAACTTTCCTTCTCCAAACTATGCTATGCTAACAAACTATGCTAAGCTATCTCTTTGCTCTAACAAAATGTCTACTCTCTACTGATCTAGTGTCTACTGATGTACAAATGAAGGGAGAATGCCCCTTTTATAGATGGCCTAGTCCAATGGATGACTCAGATTACAATCAAATGGATGGCTCAGATCAAGCCAAATCAGCCCTAACCCTAAAAACTGGCAGAATAAGGAGTGGTACAATAAATGAATCAAAAGATTCCCACTCACTCCCAAAATAGTAAAGGCAATCAATGCCCACTATCAATCATCTAGAAGGTCATTATCTAGAAAGGCATTTCCGTTCTTCTCTTTGGCTGCAAAATCAATGAATCTGGTCAGCACAACTTCAACCTCCTGAACTGAGATAGGCGGAATGTGATCAAGTTGGAATTCCAACACTATAACTGCGTGCCCATTCCGCGTACAAGACTTTCTCCAAGCCACTAAAGCATCCTGAGTGTTCTGAATAATGCTGGAGAAAGTTGACGTGTTCTCAAAGTCATTCTGAACAAAAGTCTTCACCTCTAAAAAGAAAGGTGGCAGTCTGCTCCTCAAACCATCAGCAGTCACCTCCTCAGAGGTCAGCTTCCTAGCAAAGATAGCCTCCAAAGTGTTCAGGACTCCATCAAGAATGTTTGTCATGGCCTTTCTGACCTTGGCCGAATCTGCCTGTGCTACATCAAAGAACCCTCGGCCTGTGACAATTGATGAGTACCAACTGGTGAAATCATATCTATCACCATCCTGTATCATGCCTCCCTCAACCAAAGTCTGGAAGGGAGTATGCATGAAAGCTTCCAAACGTCGAATAACCTTGCTCTGATAGATATGAGCATCACCCCAGGCCTGATCAACTGCATCCATCCATGTCATAATGCTGGAAGCCTGCTGATAAGCATGAGCAAGATCCTCCTTAAACTTTTTTGTCTCAGCACGAACACTAGCAACCCACTTATCTGCTTCTTGTGCCATCTTTCTGAAATATTCTAAGCCACTAACTGATTCTCTAGGAAACTCGGTTGGAAGCTCGATTGCCGGATTCTCCTGCCCACAAGGACGAGACAAGTGTTGTACGTATCCTATCAAAGTCTTGTGCTCTTTCTTCAATTTCTTGTATTTGCCTTCAGTTCGGAGCAATTTGTCCTTGAGTGCCTGGTAGGAGCTATCACATTCCTCAATTATCTGTGCTCTTGTGGGGTGACCTAATTCCATGGTACTGATCACATAATTTTCTAGAATAGCCTCGTCTCGATCACACTCAACCCTTGGCACAGCCACGTGAAGGGTGTGAGAGCCATCTTCATCTGTTGAAATCTTTGAAAACTTCCTAGCTCTCTTCTTGTCGGAGGCGCACTGATTCTACTCAGGAATTCCTCCATCTCAACTATTGGGTCAGTCTCTTCAACGAGGCTCCTTCTCATCCTGTCTTTGAGCCAATCTGGTACTACCTGTTGTAGGTTGGAAATAACAAATGGCTGCTCATTTCTTGCTTCTTCTTCATGAACCTCTTCTCTAACTTCATCCTGACGAAGCTCATTGGCTTCAACGGGTTGGGTATCTCCGGAAACTTGGGCCTCCTGTCCAGTAACTGTCGTCCTCTAATGCTGCCTCAAGCTCATGCTGGAAGCGTGTATCTGTGGCAGTTTCTTTATCTTCTTTCTACTGATTATCTTTGGTAGGTGCGTTGACACTCTTGCCAACAGACTCTCTTCGTGGTGGCTGATTTGCCTCCTGTAATCCTTGTTCCTTATTCAATATATTTCTCTGATCAACAAACAATGAAACTTCTTGTATCCTTGGAGAACGTGTCTCCAATGGCATAGGCGACTCTACTTCAATTCTCGGAGGCTTTGGCTGAACTGGTTCTTTTCTTCGTGACTCTGGAGCTCAAACAACCTGCTTCTTCTTTGTAACAGTTGGCGTCCTATGATCTCCCATCAAATTATAAGTAAGAGGAATCGACCTGCTCTTAAGCCTATTCACATGCCTCTCAACCCATCCTCTGGTGAATGTTAGGATTGGTATGCAAAGTGTATCCAAATCCGTAATCTCCAACTTTGACCAATTTGGAAGTGGGAGTGGTGTATCCCTCACTGTCTCATAATCTGGATGAAGAACATTCATATCCTCGTCCACCTGGTCCGACACTGGAATAATTTCGCACTCTCTAATCATGCTCAAAGGTAATCTTCAATATTTGCCTTATCCAACACACCAAGCCAGTAATCTTCAATATTTGCCTTATGCTTGAACTCCTCTGACAGTATCCATCTAATATTCTTGTGGGGGTCATAATGCTGCCTGCTGGTGTGATAAGAAAGGTGGAAAAACTGAAGCTCATTTTCAGCTTCCTTGGCTGCCTGCTGTGAAGGACACACTTCGTCTGAATTTCCCATCATAATTGGGAAATCAAGTCCTCCCTTCTTTTCCTTTTGAATCTTATCATAGGCAATGAGTTGCCTAGATATTTCTAGCATTAAAATCCTGTTTGTAGGGTATTTGGGCAACCTATATGGATACGAAGAGAACCCTTGCAGTCTAATGTAAGTAAATTTTGGAAATTGGATAAACCAACACCCGTACCTTTCTATCAATTTCTAAGCTTCCTTTGAGATCCTGTGATGAATTCTTTGCTGAAGTGATCTCGTTATGTGCATGGTGAAGGCGTCATTGACTCTCTTGTAATGAGATGTGCTCGTCAAGTGCAGCTGTGGACAAGCCTCATGAATCTTGAATTGTTGAGAGCAACACCCAATAGGCTCCTTGTATGATATTCCTCTGTGCTTTGTCATACGAGCCAACATGTAAATAATGTATGAGCCCATATAGAATGTTTTCGTTCTCCTATAATTTTGGAGCTGCTCGTGCAAATTATCACTAATCATTATTGCCCAATTAATATGCTCCTTGCCTTCTAGCACAAGGTTGATGTAGATAAACATCCAAGGTTCAAAGATGAACGCTTGGGGACATCCTCCAACTCTGCTGAGCATCATAATTAAATCACAATATTCCTGCTTCAGATCATTCGAGATTATCTGCTTTGGCAACTTCGTGCGAGTTGGCTTAGGCTTGTTCATCCAATGAGAGTTTATCATATCAGCACATCTATCAAATGTAGAAGAATACATACGCTCAGCATGTTCTCTCGTTTTGTAGATCATCTTCTCGTGTGAGGGAATCCTAAATGCTTCGCCAATAGTTGCAGGTGTGAGGTTGGCGAACAACTTGTCATCCAATGAAGTGATGGTCCTTCGCTCTTGGTTGTAGCAATTAGCACACTCCATGATTAACTCCGGACATTGAATTGCTGGTGGAAAACCAGCAGCTGCATACAGTCCACTACTGACAATATTATGCGAAGTGATTGAAGGATGATGGCCTCTGATTTCCATCATTTGGCTTTTGAAAGCTTCCATATTGAAAGAGCCCAAGTTCATGTCAACCAACTTTCCTAGCTTCGAAGAGAACTTTGACTCCAACAGGAAAGACTTGCTCAACTTCTTGATCACCGCTTGTCTGGACGCATTAGCCTTGCTAGATTCGGCATTGTTTTCCTTGCCAGTCGCCCTTACTTCAACCATTCTGCAAAAACAAAAGATAGTCATCAACAATTTAACTTGGAAAAATAAAATCACATCGGGGCTGCTAGCAACTTCAAACCTCACTTCTCCTGCAGCAACTTTGAACCTTAAACACTTAGAAAATTTTCCTGCACCAATACCACTTCAACACTTAGAAGAAAAATCGGCCAACTTTACTTCAGCCACTTTAGACTTATTCAAACTCGCACTCTTCTTCACACTATAATTTCTTCACCTCAGAGCATCAAAGTCGACCTTGCCAGCTGATGGAGAAAAATGAATAAAATTCATTGTACATATAGCCAAGTCGAATTCTAGAAAGAAGTTAACTTTAGCCAGTACATTCAAATTTCGATTTTCCCTCCTCTGGCAGCTGCAACACTTGACCTTCTAGAATCTCAAGAAGATTCATCTCCACTAGGCGTACTTTACCAGCATTTTTATATCATCTTTCAAAAATATTAAATTCAACTGCTCTCCCTTAAGAAATTCATTTTACTAGCTGAGGCATTGACAATTTGATTTTACCCATCCCTAGCTCGAGAAGATTATTCTCGTGAAGAATTTGATCAAAATCATCTAGGCATTGAACTTCAAATTCACCAGTCAAGGCATTTTATTTCTTAAAGAACACTTCTATTCCTCACCTAAGAATTTTTTTTAAATTTTTACTTAGTAAACTTCATTATTCAGGCGCCCATCAAAAATCTTCAACCTAAAATCCTTGGCAAGGCGTGGAAAAATTTAAAATCAACTCCTTGTCGAAGATATCCGATACCCAGAAGAAAATTCCCTTCAAAAAGCATCAAATTCATGGGTCTATAGATGAAGGGGTACTTTTAATTTTTCAATTTTATACCTTAGAAAAATATTTTGCTGTCAAATTTCTCTTCATTCTTCATCTTTGGGCATATTTTCTTGCTTTGCCTTGACAATTTTCTTCAATCTCATGAAGCTGGCAGATTTTGATGTATCCACTGCCAATTCATTCATGCCTCCGTGAATTTCATCACCTTCTCAAGCTTAGGCGTATTTCTCTAGAGAAGGAGAGATTTCAATACCTAGAAATTTTTTATCATCTCCATGAGCATGGGCGCATATAGGGGGTCTAGGAGGAATTTCTAACACTTAGAACATTTTCAAAGAGCTAACACCTTTGGGCGCATATAACTAGTGGTGAAGGAATTAACAATACCTAGCAACTTTTTTCTAAAGTCACCACCTTCAATATCCTTGGGCGCATTTTGCATGTTGAGGAGGAATTTACAACACTTAACAACTTTTCAATGTACTCCATAGCCTAGCAAGTTGGGCGCATTCAAGGGGTCAAGGAGGAATTTTGACTTGCCTTGGAATTTTTTCCATCACCATCTCTTTCCTTGGGCGCATTTGGGGTATGGAGGAGGAATTAGCAACGCCTTAGCACATTTTCTTCACCTTGACTAGATGAGGGCGCATTTAGGGGGGTGGTGAAGGAAATTGCAATGCCTTAGAAACTTTTTCTTGTCCTTCATAGCTAGATAACTTGGGAGCATTTCATGACCCTAGCAGGAATTAACAACACTTAAAAACTTTGTTTTTTATCCATCCCCAATAGTCTAGCAAGTTGGGCGCATTTGAGGCACCAAGGAGGAATTTCCAACACCTTAAACTTGTCTTAGCTTCACCTCCAACATGGGCGCATCTAGCGGGTCAAGGAGGAATTTAAACTTGCCTTAGTAACTTTTATCACCACTACTTATCTCCTTGGGCGCATTTGAGGTAGGGAGCAGGAATATCTTCATGACTTAAACATTTTCCATCACCTTCCCTTGAGATGAGGGCGCACTTCATGGGTCAAGTAGGAACTTGTCATGACTTAACTCATTTTCCTCACCTCCCTTCATGACAGGGCGCATTTAGGGGGTCCTGCAGGAATTAACAATGCCTTAGAAAATTTCTTCCAATCTAGCTTCTAGCATCGGCACATTTGGACCAGGCAACAAAAATTTCTCACTTGAAACTTTTCCATCCTTCAGCCAACTTCACCTTGGGTGCATTTCACAGGGGGTGAAGGAATTTTCTCAGACTCAGACATTTTTTTAGCTTGCTTGCCCTTGTTTACTATATTTAGTAAGTTTCTGATTTTCATTCCTCTGAAGCTTGGATTGATTTGGAATTTATAGCATGTTTTTGGAGGTGATTTACTATTTATAGTAACTGCTTGGTTTCAGGGCTTCTGCAACTCTGTTTAACTTGAAATTTGACTGACGTGATCCTCATGGGTTGGCTTGCCTGTTCACATTGGCGCATGCTGCTGACTTGCTATTTATAGCCTGTTTCGGAAGTGCCTTACTATAAATAGTAAGTGTTCGGATTGCCTTCAAATTTCACCAGTGGATAGCTTGAAAGATACCGATCACAATGGGATACACCGGTTTTCGGAGATTCTGGCATTTGACCCCTCATTTTGGGTCTCGAAGCTGGAAACCCTAATCTAACTTGCATGTTGCTTAAACAATCTCCGTTTGATCCCGTTTCTGTTGCGTGTTGCCTTGTTTGTGATGAAGAAGTGTTGGGCAGTTGCCAGAGTGATCTTGCTAAAAATAGTAAGTCCCTGAAAAAGTGACCAACTCTGCTTGCAAGTTACCTTGCTGCGTAGCTCTTGAAAAACCCACAAAGAATATCCAGACATGCACTAAAAAGTCTTGCATGCAAACCCTAAAAATAGCCTCCGAAGACAGCTCTGGAAAAAGGTCCTGATCTTGGTTTGTATGTTACATCATTGCAAAGCTTTCAAAAAACCCACAAAGAATATCCAAACATGCACTGAAAACTCCAACATGCAAATCTTGAAAATAGCCTCCGAAGTGAAGACTGCTGAAAGTTATCATCTCATTTTGCATGTTATATCACCATGTAGGTCTCGGAAAACCCATAAATATTCTTCAGACATGCACTGAAAAACTTCGCATGTGAACCCTAATATCTGCTTTTGAAGGTGATACTTGCTAAAAATAGAAAGTTGTCAGATCTGGCTCAAATTTTGCAGACAAGCAGTTTGACGTGTCCTGGATGCAGTGTAACGGTTAGAATTTCAAAAGTGTTGAGAAAATGTCCCAAATTAGGTACTCACTAAAAATAGTAAGTTGTCAGAATTCAATGAAATTTTGCTAGGAACTTGCTGGAAGCTTACTGACTGCAGTGCCAAGCTCAGATTTCAATTTACTCACTCCATTTGACTCCAAACTGGCCAGAAGATTCAAAACCCTAATTCTCAGACTTAGCCAAAATTTCAAGTTTAAGCTCAAAGACGGGCACATCCCCGGAAAGGCAAATAGTAGAAAAGAGACAGAAAGAGAGAGACAAAACCAAAGCCAAAAGACGAGGAATGAAGTAGAAATTAGGGGGTCCCCATTTTAAATGGGGTGATGTGTGAAAAGGTCACAACGGTTCTCTTACCTCTTTCCAATGATGGTAACTCAGGTGGCTTGGGGTGTGACTTCCACACCAAGTCTATGGGGAGGAATGTTTATGATGAATCCTATGCTACTAAGCTGGAGAGTGACCTATTTAGAGAGACAACTTTTCTTGAGAAAAACAAATCTGATTTATTATTGCATGGTGTTGATTCCAAGCAAAGATATAGCGGGCTTGTTGATTTGGATCACCAATCTAATGTTGAACATTTTCATCAAGATGGTAAAGACGAGGTTTATGAGATTTGGGACAGCCATGGAGACGTTGGTGATAGGTATGAAGGAAGTTCTAATTTTTGCATGCATTATAGCAGCAGTACATTAGACTTGCAAGAACTTGAAATTCATAAGGGAAGTTGGAAGAATAAATTCGTGGTGTTTGCTGCAAATGAAGTGCAAGTTTTACCTAGATTGGATAGTACACATAGGCATGTGGAAAACATAATTCAAAATGCACCAAGAGGTCGACACAAGCTTGATATTTCCCTTGTTGAATTGCAAACAGTGAAGAACACAATGGAGGAAATTAAAACACCCAACTTGCACACAATCTGTGACAAAGATATGGCTACCAAGATTGTAGATGAGGCAATAAATTTATACAGTGAAACAAAGGCTAAGGTTGATGGGCTTACATTGGAGCTTAGTGCAACTAAGGATTCCTTGAAGAATGTTCAAATGCCTCTTCTAGAAGCAGAAAATCAGATTTTGGTTGCTGCTGATTATAACAGGGAAAGAGCAATTGTAATCATGTTAGAATAGTTTGTTTATTACATCATTATTTTAATAATATGTAACTACTTATGTAGTTAAAATATAGTTGATCGGATATGCCCGATCAGGTTAGTTTTTTTACCAACCTTACATTGTATATATTCATGCCTTCCACCTTAATCAATTTGCTCAATTGCTCTCTACAATTTGTCATGGTATTAGAGCATTTTAAATTTTGAGCCTATGCGTTGAATTGGGATTGTTAAAGATTAGTTCTTTTGGAGTAGTGTCTATGTTTGCATCGCTTGGAGTAGCGCTTGTGTTTGTTGAAGATGATCGCAAAGATATTCTTTAAGTGTCAGCGTCATTTTTGAAGGTTGCTTATTGAGAAACCCTGAAAGTGATCGCGTGCAGAAGTATTCTTCACATGTCGACGGTTTTTTTGAAGGTCGCTTTGCTCTGCTTTTTTTTTGAAAGATTGCTTGCTGGTATAAGACGTTGAGGCATTCTGCTTTGCCGAATATATCCTGAAGGAGGTGTCAACAAGAGACGGAGAAACAAAAAACTCATCGCGTGAAAGAAAAAAAAATTCGGGGCCACTTGGTGATGTGAAGCCTGAAAGACAGGTCTCCTAGTGACGTGAAGCCTGAAAGACGGGTCTCTTGGTGATGTGAAGTGGTTGCCTAGCCGCTTGAGCAGTGAACGCCGTGAAAAGGAGAACATGAAAGTTTTAAAGGTGCAAACATTTTTTTTCAGTTTTCTACAGTTTTTTGTTTTTAAGCAGTAAACGAATTGTGATTTCTACATTTAAGATTCAAAATATAGAGCATTTGTAGTTTTGCATTCAAAATTCAGAGCTTTTGTAGTTTTTTATTTTCTAAAAGCAAAAAAAAAAAAAATTCTATAGAGATCAGAATTTGATAGGAGTTATAAGGATATTTCAAAGATAAAACTAGAATGGCTCCTAGTGCACCTAAATTCCTCCTGCTTGATTCCCAACTCCTGAAGGGTGAAAACTATGCTGCTTGGAAAACTAAAGTCCAAATGCAATTAGAGTTTGAAGACCTTTGGAACATTGTTTCGGGAAAGACAACTAGACCAACTACAGCCGGTGATGATCAAAATAAGTTTGACAAGGCCAACAAAAAAGCCAAGTTAATCATCCTTTTTAGTGTGTCAGATGAGGTTCAACCTCACATTCGCATTGCAACCTCTGCAAAAGATGCTTGGGACCACCTCAAAATTGTCTATGAGGCTATAAACAAGAACCAAATCATTCATTTGCAGCGTCAGTTACATTGTCTCCAAATGCAAAATGGTGAGAAGGTAGAATCTTTCTTTAGAAGAGTTGTTGAATTGAGAACTGCACTTCAAGTGTTAGGGGAAGAAGTCACAGATGACTCTCTTGTACCAATAGTCCTGAGAGCACTACCCCCTTCGTTTAGAGTGTTTGTTACATGTTTGAATGTAGCACATAAAACACCCTCATTTGAAGAACTAGTCAACTTGCTTCAACATGAAGAAGCAATGTTTGGTGAGACCGATACTCAAGACAATTAAGCCCTTGCAGCAAAACAAAAGGGAAAACAACCTGATCGTTGAAGTGGTTCATCAGGACAGTCAAATCAAAGTCAAGACAACTCTTCTAACAAGAAAAAGAAATGCCTCATTTGTGGTAGAAAGGGTCATGAACTCAAAGAGTGCTGGTATAATTCCTATGCCAATAGTGAATCCAATAGCAAAAAACTACAAAAATATTTCCAAGGGGATAAGAAGAAAAATCCACAATGGCAGAAAAGCCCAACAAACAACAAGGGAATGTTGCATCCACATGTAATTCAGATGAAGAAGACTTTTTGTATGCTGCAGAAACAAAGGCTGCCACATCTAACAATTCAGTCTAGTATGTTGATTCTAGTGCATCCAGGCATATGATAGGGGAACAAAAATGGTTTTGTGCCCTAACTCCATCCACCTCCTATGGGCATGTTTCATTAGGTGATGACACCTCATATAAAGTTCAGGGAATTGGTGATATTTCACTTCCATTGAGAACTCATACATGTTGACTTACAGAGGTTCTGTATGTGCCAGGGCTCACTAAGAACCTACTTTCAATAAGTCAATTACTTGAGCACAATCTGCAAGTTGAATTTGATCAACTCAATGGTGAGAAACTTTGTCTTATCAAAGACAAAACTCGCAATGGGGCAGTTGTAGCTCGTGCTTTAGGGGTAGGCAAGATGTTTCAATTGATTGATGTTGCACATAAAGATCAAGCCCTTGTAGTAAAATTCAACATATCCATAGCTCTCTGGCATAGAAGGTTTGGCCACCTCAGTATTGGTTATCTTCTTGCATTGAGTAAGAGAAATATGGTAAGAGGACTTCCTCCCATTCAAAAATCAGAAGTTATTTACTCACATTGTCTTGCAGGGAAACAACATAGGGCTCCTTTTCCTGCTGCAAAAAAACCGAGCCTCTAGTCCCTTAGAATTGGTTCACACCGATCTTTGTGGTCCTATGCCTTGCGGTCATTAGAATGCCTAGTATTTTCTTGTCTTTGTGGATGATTATACAAGAAAAATGCGGGTCTATTGTTTGGCTCACAAGCATGAGTCATTGGAGAAATTCAAGGAGTTTCGAGCTCTTGCAGAACGGCCATCTGGTCAGTCTCTCAAAGCCCTTCGCTTAGATTGAGGGGGGGAGTTCACAAGTGAAGATTTTGGAGCTTACTTGCAGAAACATGGCATACAGAGACAGTTGACCACTGCACATATGTTGCAACAGAATGGTGTTGCTGAGAGGTGTAATCGTACTATTGTTGAAATGGTGTGATGCATGTTAAAGGATGCAGATCTTGCTCTTGCATTCTGGGTTGAAGCGGTTCACACAATATATTTATTGAATCAAGCACCCACCAAAGTGCTTGATAATATCACACCTAAAGAAGCTTGGACTGGAAAAAAGCCCTCCATTTCACATTTCAGAGTGTTCGGATGTACAACCTTCATGCATGTACCCAAGTTTCAAAGAGCAAAATTGGATGATAAGTCTGTCATGTGCATCTTTTTTGGATACAGTTTAGAATCAAAGGGATATTGGCTTATGGATTCAGTCAAAAAGAATGTGTACATTAGCAGGGATGTAGTCTTTGATGAGGACTTTGGGAGCAATTCCTCTTCCTCTCCATCACTTGTATGTTCCCAAGTACCATAGTTAGTTGAGCCTGCTGATGAGGAAATGGCAAAAGAGCAGGAGGTTGATGAAGAGAAGGCAGTTGATGAAGGCACTTCCGATGACATTTTGTTTCCATTAGATGAGTTTCCTCCTCTCACTCCTCTATCCTCATCTTCTGTACACAAGAAGATTCCTAAGTGGTATTATACCACCCTAAAGGCTGCCAAAGATGATGCAGTTGTTGATACATCTTTTCATGGGCCTAAGACTCACAACAAGTCTTGTGAAGAAGTGAATATGGCCCTTATGTGTACAGTTCTGTAGAGTTCTGAACTTGAAATAGTGCAACAAGCTCTTGAGTCACCACCTTGGAAAGATGCTATGGATGCTGAATATCAGGCTCTTCTAAGGAACAATACATGGGAACATTTTGATCTTCCACCAGGGAAGAAGGCTATTGGCTGCAAATGGGTTTTTTGGATCAAATACAAGGCAGATGGTAGCATTGACAAGTATAAGGCCCAACTTGTGGCTAAGGGCTATGCACAAAAGGAAGGCATTGATTATGATGAGACTTTTGCCCCCACCACAAGATCAAGACTATCCATATGGTGTTGGCTATGGCAATACTTTTTGGGTGGAATGTTTACTAGATGGATGTCAAGAGCGCCTTCCTTAATGGAGATCTCATGGAGGAAGTCTATATGACTTAACTAGAGGGATACACTGCATGTGGGCAACAACACAAAGTATGCAAACTCATCAAATCCCTCTACGGTCTTAAACAGGCTCCTCGAGCCTAGTATATCAAGATAGATGAGCATCTCCCCAACCATGGATTCATCAGGAATCCATATGATCCCAATCTCTACCTTAAAGAGCAAGGGTGGGAGATTGTCATTCTGGTTGTTTATGTCGACAATCTGGTCATCACAGGGAGTTCTCCGCAGATGATTGATGCAACAAAGAATGACGTCAAATGATCGTTTGACATGCTAGATCTTGGGCTCCTGCATTATTGTCTTGGACTTGAAGTGTGGCAAAAGAAGAATCAGATATATGTTTCTCAGATGAAGTATGCCAAGACACTGCTTGAGAGATTCAACATGGAAGATTGCAAACCTATTTCGCCCCCGTGAAGACAAGTTCGCAACATTCCTGCCATGATCCATTTGCTCAGGTGAATGCTACTCTTTATCACTAGTTGATTGGGAGTCTCATCTACCTTACCTATACCAGGCCAGATATCAATTTTGCTGTCAGTTATCTTTCTAGGTTTACACAGGAACCTAAGGTTGTTCATTGGAAGGCATCAAAGAGGGTTTTGAGGTACATCCGTGGTACAGTGGCATATGGCTTGGAATATAAGCAGAATGCAGATTTTTCATTGTATGGATACACGGACGTAGACAATGCAGGTTCAATGGATGATAGGAAGTCTACTTCAGGCTTCATTTTCTTTTTGGGATTTGGTTTGATTTCATGGGGGAGCAAGAAGCAAACTACTGTTGCTCACTCTTCCATAGAGGCAAAATATCACGTTGCATGGGGGGCTGTCTGTGAGGTGATATGGTTACGTTGCATTTTGACAGGTATGGGTGTTCCTGATACAGGTCCTACCACTTTGTTCTGCAACAATCAGAGTTTGTTGAAGCTTGTTCGCAATCGAGTTTTTCATGAGCGTACCAAGCATATTGAGGTTCAGTGCCATTACATTCATGAGCATGTTCAACCACATAATATACAACTCTAGTTTTGTTTGACTCAAGAGCAGCGTGCAAACATGTTTACCAAATCACTTGCAGCCATAAAGTTCGAGGCTTTCCAAACCATAGTCACATAAAACTGTAGAAAAACCCGATTAATCACGATTTTTGATTAATCGGCGTCCTCCAAGATTTTTTCCCAGAAATCTGCAAAAAATCGTTGAAAAAGTCAATGTTTTTTTGAAGATTAAAACCGGTTTCAATTGGGTTTAAATCGGCAATAAATCGGCGTTATTAATTTCACCAACTTGCCAAATGTTCTTGCGAAAAAAAAAACCCCTAAAATCTGCACGAAAAACTATAAGATGCAGACGCGTCTAGCTCAATCCACATAAAAAAAAGCGGCGGACATCAAAGGGAGGGCATAAAGGTGATGATTTCAGTTTGTTTCTCGTTTTGGCGTTGATTCCTGTTTGCACGCGATCTTCCTTCGTATTCGTCGCATAACAGTTTGCACATCTTCCTTCAATCTGCATTTTTTCCTTCCATCCTTCCAGCAACGATTTCCAGGTAGGTTCGCCACTCTGTATTTTCTGAAAATAAAATAAAATTCCTGAACAATTTCTTTCGAATGGCTATTACTTTCAAATGACTATTTTATTTTATTTTTACTTCATACAAAACTTCTTAAATTATTTCGGCAGAAATATTTTGTTATTTTGTTAAATATTTTTTATTTATGGTTTTACAGTAAAAATTATTAAGTAAATATTTTGTATTATTACAGTAAAATTTAGTTTTACTATTATAGTAAATATTTTGTATTATTTTGTAATATTTCACTGAATTATTCCAAAATACAAAATATTTATTGTAAATGTTTGTTTATTTGTAATTTACTGTAATAAATTAATAATATTTACTATAAATGTTTATTTATTTGTAATTTACTATAATAAATTAATAATATTTATTGTATTTAATACTGTATTTTGCTGTTTTATATTATTCTGTATTTATTTTTATAAAATATTTTGTAATAATTTACTGAATTATTACAAAATACAGTATAAAATAACATGTAAAATATTTATGTAAATATTTTATATTTTTTTTATACTGTTTTTGGTATGATTTTGTATTTATTTTTTACAAAATAAAATACTATAAATATTTATATAAAAATAAATATAAATAAAATAGTTTGCAGATTTTTGTATTTATTTTTACAAGACTAAATAAAAAATACTGTAAATTTATTGTAAAATACAAAATAATATAAAATATTTATACTGTAAATGTATTATTTTTAGTTTTTACAAAATAATACAATTTTTTTTTTTAGTATTTGCTTAAGATTTATGACAGAATTACTAAGCTAGTATTACCAGCTTGTTGTAAATGCAATGGTTGCCTAAACTTGGTCAATGGGACTGTGAAATGACTCTGCTCAAATCTGACCTCAAAATGTTGATTGAAGGCTCAAGGAATTTCATCAAACACTTCGCATACAAGGGTCATATGACTGATATAAAATTTCAGTTTGCTATAATGACACTTTTCTTCACTTAGCATCAATAAGGATGCTAGCAAATGACTCTAAATTGTCTAAATAATGATCTAACATGAATGTGCAACTTATTTTGGCAATATTCAATGCATATATGTGACTGAAACTATTTGCAATATGCAGCTACAACAACTAGTAATTATGACAAACACTTTGGATGCAACCTAAGATGGCATTTATGCACTTACAGCCAAGTGGCACTAATACAAACACTTGGTATGCAAAATTATAACATTATTTATGCCAAAAAGAGAACCTACAGCCAATTGACATTTTGTCAAACAATTGGCATGCATGCTATAAGCTAAGTACAAATGATGTAGAATTGCTCAATGACAACTACAAATGACCAGCAAATTAGTATCTCTGATTACAACACAATGATCCAATACAATGCTCATCAATAAGCCAAGACTCTTGGCATTTGCATTGATTACAAAATATGATAATTGCTGGTAAGGAAATATGCACCTACAGCTGCAACTCTAAACTTTCCCATATGCAATAAAATTATGAACTACTAATAGTGGAACCTGATTGAATGTTGAAGCCCTTGATGAGAGATGAAGTAGCAATCAAATTCCAAGCAAATTGAACTCCTCTTAGGCCCAATCGATGCTTTCACCCAGCCGCCTCTGTTCTTGCCTGGCAATACTTTAGACAAATAAATGCAGCCTCTAAGCTCCTCGAATTTGTTATGAAAATGATTGCCAACACCAAAGGAAGCAATCCCTCAAGTACCCACAAAATTATCTCTTTATTGAAGAACAACGAATGAAAATGTAATTTCTCCCATGGCTGATCTGCAGACTGAAGCAAAATTACAGACCTCAAAATATCTCATAAACCTCTCCAAAAATGATCTCCAATGATTGCAATAAGTCCAATGAGAAAGACTGAAGTATCTTCCTCCACTATACAACTAGGGTTGGTGTTGCACAACCGAAATTGACACTTAACCAGCTAGGTTTGGTCTTTCACAAACGAAGATTGGAAAACAATAAGCTAAGCATTCAGCTTCAGCAGTGTAGTAGAAAAGTGTTTGCAACTCAAGATGTCCAAATGCATAGCCCAAGCCTCTTTTTATACTTTTTCAACCTCATCACCAAGAGACTTCTAGAAGATTCCAGAAATATTCCTTAAGTGACTTTATTATTTTATTATTTTATTACTAAGTCACTTAAGTCACTTTTTATTATTAAATTAATTAAATAATAAGTCATCCCTTTTGATATTTTATTTTATGGGAATAACTTAATAAATAATTAATTTAATATCATCTCTTGATTTAATTAAATCATCAATTAAGCTATCCTCATAAATTATCAATAATTTGGACAATTTAATTAAATAATTTAATTAAATCACCATACCTCCAATTTGGGGATATGACATACTATAAAATACAGTGAATTTTTTTCACATTTGTGCTTAGTATTTATAAAGAAAGTGAGTTTTTATAATTTAAATGTACTTAGAGGACAATAGATAAACTGATAGGAACTATGAAACACAAAAAAATGAGCTAGTATACATATACCATTATGGAAAACTTAGAGGAAAAATGAAACTCACAGATACATTTGTAGATGTAGATACTTAAGTAAAATGGAAAATGAAGATACAAAAACATAAATGGAACATTTATATTTTAATTCAGTCACATGTATTGCTAGTTTTTTTTTTTCGCAATTGATACCTTCTTGACATTTAGTGCAAGGGAATTGAAATGAATTTGCTACTTTTTCCCAATTAATTGCATGTGCCTTAATACTAAATCAAGATACATTTGTAGATTTGATCATAATGCCACGTGTAAAAGACTTTGCGTCGACACATTGCAAGGCAATTCCGGGTTCAACAAAGGTTAAATGCAATTGGTGTTTGCGTGACATCAACGGTGGCATTTATCGTTTCAAATGGCATTTGGCAAAGGAGCTAGGAAATAACACCATTCTTTGTACAGAATGCCTTGCAGAAGTCACCTATTAGGCAAAACAAGCTCTTGAAGGGATTTTTGAGGGTAAGGCGAAAAAGGCCAGAACTGGGAATGAAATAGACTCCAATTTTCTAGAAGTTAGGAGGAATTGGTTGGATGGGGAAGATGGTGCACGTGTTTTCAAGGGAATTTGGGTTGAGACCTTCTTCTACAACACGTTGTCCAAACACAGGTGGAGGAAACATAAATGCTTTCTTCCCACCTCGTACTACATCGGGATCACAGACCACTTTGGAGAGTACAGGATGGAAGAAAACTGTCCATGAACAAGCAAAGAAGGCAATAGCGAATTTTTGGTACTACTCTAGTTTGCCATTCCATGTTGCTAGGTCTCCATACTGGCAAGGTATGGTGGATGCTATTGCATTTGTAGGTCTTGGGTTCAAAGCCCCATCTTCTAAGTCATTGAGGTTTCCTTTGCTTAATGATGCAATACAGGATGTTAATGATGTTGTTGAACATCGACTGATTTGGGCAAAGACTGGTTGCAGCATAATGTCAGATGGGTGGACAAATAGGAGGAATCAAACACTCATCAACTTCCTCGTGTCTTGTGAAATTGGCACAATTTTTTTGAAATGTGTGGATGCATCACACACAATCAAATCTGTGGATGCATTGTTCGAGATGTATGACCTAGTGGTCAAAGAAATAGGGCCACAAAATGTGGTTCAATTAATTACAGATAATGCTGCTACTTGTGTTGCTGCTGGGAGACTTTTGACAGACAAATACCCCTCCATCTTTTTTATTCCATGTGCAGCACATTGCATTGATCTAATCCTAGAGGACATTGGTAAACTTGAGTGGGTTAAGGAGGTATTGCACAAGGCTCGCTCAATTACCAAATTTATTTATAATCACACAAGGGTTTTGTGTATGATGCACACTTTCACAGAGGGCAAAGAGTTAGTTTGACCTGGGGTGACAAGATTTGCAACGCACTTCCTTGCACTACAAACTCTATGTTAACAAAAAATGAATTTGAAACGAATGTTTGTTTCAAGCGAGTGGATGGCATCTGGCTTCTTAAATCAAGCAGATGGCAAAGCAATATCAGATTACATTTATTTTGCTAGTTTTTGGGATGCAATGGAAGAAGTTGTACAATTTTCAGAGCCTCTAGTGAAGGTCTTGAGACTAGTGGATGGGGATAAATACCCCATGGGATATTTGTATGAGGCCATGGATAGTGCCAAGAAGGTGATGAGGAGTAGGATGGAAAATGACAGGGACAGGTATATGCCACTGTGGGACATAATTGATAGAAGATGGGATCGATAGATGCATTCTCCTCTCCATGCTGCAGGATACTACCTTAATCCAAGTATGTACCATGACTCTTCATTTAGAGATGATGGTGGCGAGGTTGCACAGGGCTTGTTCATATGCATGGAAAAAATGTTTGCAACCACAAAACAGATAACGACAACAATGGGAGAGTTAGCCATGTACAAGCAAGCAATGGGTTTTTTCTCATCTAAGGCTGCCATGCAAGGCAGGAAGACCGTGCAGCCAGGTAGAGTCTATAAAATTTTGATAATCTCTCTATTTTGTGGACAAAATCATAAAATGTGTAAAAATTTAAGATATTCTTAAGTGACATCATCTCCATATAATGTGTTTTTTAGTGCTATGGTGGGATTTTTTTGGTCACGAAACCAAAAATCTTAGGTGGTTAGTGAAACGCATTATGAGCCAGCCATGCAGTTCATCCGCTTGTGAGTGTTTTTGAACACATACATTCGAAGAAACGTAATCGCCTAACACAACAACGGATGAATGACTTGGTGTTTGTTCACCACAACCTCCGCTTGAAGCTAAAGAAAGCTTAAGGTTAGACTTTAAGTATACTTGCAATCGTAGTTGTAAATTTGTAATTGTATCATAATGTTTTTGCAGTTGTAATCCAAAGACTAACTTGTCCATGGGCAAAACTAGGTACCATTGAGGATGTTGAGCCAATTGACCTTGATGAGATTGATCCCGACAATGAGTGGATTGCTAATGATGACATAGCTCTTGAGGTTGAGGATTTTGAGATCCTAGAGGAGGCCAACTGGGATCCTCATGTGATTGATGAACTTAGGAGAGGCAAAGCCCCAGGAGCTTCATCATTAGGGCTTGCAAACCTCTAGCATAGCTCTATTTGCTAGTAGCAACTAGCAAGAGTCATAGGCTACTTTGGATTTTTGAAACTTTGTAATACAAACTATATTGTAATTGAAATTTTGTCATCTATCAGTTATGCATTGTGAACTAATGCTTTAAAAGATGTGGAATGCAATGTAATTAGCGATATGAATATAAACAAAAAAATCTATTTTCTATGATTCATTAGTTAAACTCTCTATTTTATTTGCTCTTTATATCTCTAACATAGTTTTACGTCTTTTTAAAATCCGATTTTTTCCCGATTTTTTCAAAAAATCTTGAACTTTTGGTTTGCCGATTTATTCCCCAAAAGATTTGTGTTGCTATGTTCCAAACTTTCATGCTTTGGTCTCTTGGGCATATGATGTAATAAGGGGGGGTGTTAGAATAGTTTGTTTATTACATCATTATTTTAATAATATGTAACTACTTATGTAGTTACAATATAGCTGATTGGGAATGCCTGATCAGGTTGGTTTTTTTACCAACCTTACACTGTATATATTCATGCCTTCCACCTTAATCAATTTGCTCGATTGCTCTCTATAATTTATCAAATCAAACAAGTAGGGGAAGAACTTGATTGCATTCATGAGGAGTTTGATTTATTACATTGCCCCAAGAAATTAGGAAATGGGAATTTTGATCAGCAGGAGGATTGGTTTGAGCATGATGATAATCTTCAGTTGATTGATAACCCACTTCTTGGGATGAGTGCTGATCAAACATGTGCCAATCCGTTCTTTGAGTTGGATGATGGAGATTTTTCTAATTTTAGTGAGGAGATCGAAGTTGATTTTAGGATTTGGGATCCAGGTACAATTTCTAGCAATGAGGTGTTAGGTCAGGTTTGGAGTTGTGGGCAAAATTCCTGAGTGGTTACCGCTGTTCACTTTCCAGTCAGCTTACACAAGATTTCAGTTCTTGACACAGAGATGAGTTTGTATGAAATTCTAGTCCCACAGTGGAATGTTTGGTGGTTTGCATTGATTGGAAGAGATGGTCTAGTCATAGGCAATGACTTTCCAGCTACTTCCATACTCATGACTCCTATGTTTTTAGAGG
The DNA here is from genome assembly GCA_007258455.2 of Sequoia sempervirens. Lineage (NCBI taxonomy): Eukaryota > Viridiplantae > Streptophyta > Pinopsida > Cupressales > Cupressaceae > Sequoia > Sequoia sempervirens. Next base: position 155,803,555 of record VDFB02000363.1, on the reverse strand, counting down.
GATTTCATATTGATTATTGCTGTCCGTGTCTTTCCATGTTGTTGATAGTGATCTCAGTCTATGGGCAGATAGATTTTGAGCTCGTGTAGGCTATGGTGCAGCCAGTTGTGGGAGATCTTTCGGGTTTAGTTCAATTAATTTCCACTTCCACTTGGGTGAGTGATGGTTACTGCAATCACTTCATGATGTTGATATGCATATGTTTAGATGATTCCTTGTTGATTGCAGTAAGTTGGGTATATTGGTGTGTTCAGAACCGTTCCATTGACATTTGGGGATTAAGTGTCGATGACATGTCTTTAGTTGGTGACAACGGAGGCATTCCCTGGTTGGCAAATTTCAGAGTTGTGATCGTGGTTGGTTTGTTTCATTTTTGGGATGCCATGAGGGGATATGTTGAATCTTATTCTTTATGGCTGAGCAGATTTCTCTTTCAATGTCTAGGATCGCATCTGATAATAAATTTGCAGACATTGACTTCATTGAGATACCATGGCAGAACATGATTCATGGTAATGGGTTCAACCCTTTCAAGTATTTTAGTTTGGGTTTTGATGATGAGTACTTATTGGGGTTCCAAGAGAAGAGAATGTAGACTAGGCACAAAGGTCAGTCACTTATGATCCAAGTGGTGCAGTGTCAGCATGGTGGTACCTTTCTGAGATTAACTTGGGATCTTGGGATTGTAATGTTTTGCTCTTCAACAGTTGAGGATGAGGGAGCCAGTGTGGGTTTACTGGAGTTCACTTCTATGGTCTTTCTGTTTGGTTCTTTTGAAGAGTAGTTTCCTAAGATTATGACTGAGTTTGTGCAGTATTTGATTGCTCTTCTTATAGGAGGTTTTCAAAAGGTTTCTGTTTTGGGCACCTTGTAGGATAGTGTCTTTAGTGGATGGTGCTACAGATCTCCTAGGTTGACTTGGGACCCTGGGATCATACTTAGTTTCAGTTGGGATCAGTTAGATGGTTGTTGGATTGTTTTATCATTGCTTGAAGACAAGCGATCTTTGGGAAGGGCGAACTGTAATGTCTCAATTTTTGGGGTCTCTTGCAGTGTAGTTGGAGCCAGTTTAGAGGAGTATTTCGATGTCGCCAATGTGTTCAAAGGGTTTATTGGAGATAACCAAACATTTTTTGGTGGGTTTCCATACAATTTGTCCATACTTACTATTTATAGTAAGTGTCAGTTTTGGTCACTAACTTGGTGGTTGGCAGGATTGCTGTTTTTGATTAGTCAGTGATTTCTTAAATGAATGATTTGTTGGTGACATAAGGCGTTTTGAGTTATTATTTTAAATAACATTAAAATATAAAGTTAAATTTAATATTTAACTAACGTTATTTAATTTTGTAAGAAGTTATGAAAAGCAACAATAGGATCAAGAGACTAAACATAGCACAAAAGAGAGAGACAAGATGAGAGAATATGAAGATTGTATTCTCAATATGCATGAAGATAGACATGAAGATAGGCTATGAAGATGGACTTAACTACAAGCATGTACAAGGCTTGCTTATAAAGGCAAGCTAGGACACAATGAAGGGACATGAATGAGACAAGTGTCGCAATCATGTGTGTGGTAGGTAGAAAGAAATAATAGATAATTCCATGAAAGGTGGATCACCCACCTAAAGTGGAATTATCATGCCACGAAAAGTGGAGATAAAAAGGTGATAACTAGATCACACCACAAAGAGTGGAATTTATCCTACACACACTTCCCTAAGTGTCCAACTCATATCTCTCAATGTATGCACAAATCTAGATGCAAGATGCAAATAACTAGGTGTCACAAGTGCAACCTATAATGATATGCATTCCCTAAGTAAGCTTAAGTAAAGTGTAATAAGTAAAATACTTATTTACACCAACAAATTTAATGAAGTGACTTTTATAAAGTGGCTTTATTGGCAACATAGGGAGACATAAGGTGAATTTAAAAATTAATTAAAAGGTTGCACAACCCTAATTAGGGCGTGAATTGGAGATTATAAAAAAGGCTCTAGGGACTCATTTGCCTATGTTGAGTTTATTCTTTTCTCTTATTGAAACCCTTGTGGGACGAGAGATTGAACTTGGTTCATCTCAGCCTTTGGAGGAGGAAAACCCTCTAGGTAAGATTAGTTTCGGTGGTGAAATGATTTCACCCTAGCTGGTTTGAAGGGGAAATCGCACAAGTTTCCTAATTGGGCGATAAATGCAATTTTGTGAGTCTCCAGTGGAGACAAAATTGGAATAAATGATATACCTTTCTATGGCTTGAGACTAGGGTTTGGCGTCCAAGTTTAAGAGTGAGTTTGTATTCCTGTTGGGCCGCCATATTCTTCAGATATTCAGTGTGTTTTTTTCTGGCTGTTAATATTCACTGGTTGTGGGTTTGAAGTCATTGTGTCACTTGGTTGGGTGTGTGCATGGAGATGAATATTGGTTAGCCATGAGGGTCGACCTTGCATGAAGGTGGTCATTGTTCAGATTTCTGGAGTTTAATATGCACAGTTGGGCGACTGAGAATACAGAGGTTCAAAGGTTTGTCATTGCATATACCTGGCTAGGGTTTAGGCATGAGTTCTATGCTAAATCGTGGGGTATTAGCTGAAGTCGTGACCTTTTAAGGGAGCTGCATTATTACTTTAAAACCTGACACTCAGGTTTGGAGTATTTCTGGAAACATGTGCGACTGGCATGATACATTCCTGAGGCATGACAATTAAAGAAACTGGTGCATGGGGTCTGGGAAGGTCGTGAGCTTGAAAGAAGTGGACACGTGAAGGTTTTGAAGGGTTTCCCTGCCATTGGAGGGGTCGACTGGAGTCTTGCAGCCTTGGCATGAGACTACAACTGCTCAGAAACTCTATTTCCACTTGCTGCTATCAATACCAGATCTGTATGTGGTCATATTCAGGTCAGAAATCCTTCATTCTGCAATTATACCTTGCTGTAGTACATTTCAGGGAGGCCTTACCAGGTCTGAATGACTTCAAACTATATTCTGTGCCTAAAGTGAAGTTTACTTAGATGTCTCAGGTCTAAAAGCCATTGTCTGAATGTTGTATGGGCTGCCGCAGTCAAACTGGTAATAGTTTGGACATAATATATCTCTGTATTAGATCTCTGAACATCCACATTAGTATTTCAGTCCTTTGTTTGGTCTCAGTTAAGTCTGTCTTAATATTTGTAATCTGCCCATTAATACTGTCTTAACTGAGTATGTATGAGACCGTTGAATACATCCGAGAATAACTTTGTATATCAGTCATATGTAAAAGATTTGAAGTTCAAATTGATTTGAATACATCTGAGAATAACTTTGTATATGAATCATATGTAAAAGGTTTGAAGTGCTAGTTGATTATCAGATTTGCTTAATCATTTCATTTTGAGTGTTATTGTTATTCATGCAAAGTAATGAGTTGAGTTTGACAAAATGGGACATCTATCTAATGGAAATTTATCTAAAAAATTTCATACATTTGGGAAGGGATTCTACTCTTTGTCCTTGCAAATATTGTCTTATGTGAAAAGGTTGATATCTAGGTGCTCGTAGAAGTGCTGCAAGTGTGTCACTTGGATGCTCTCCTCCTTGGTTCCTGTGCTTAACCTCATCCACAACAATCTCTGGTTCCACTTCTTCTACCTCAGACGCCTCATTGGAAACAACCTCTATATAATCATATAATGTATTTTCCCCTTTCCCAAACACTGGTGGCCAGGTTTCCATGACTCTCTGCATATAAAACATAGGTTTTTCCTACGGAGTTCGTTCTTTGATACCTCAATTTGGTTTGGCTTGGGGGGTAATGCCTTGGGTGGAGGCATGCCCTTTTGAGGAGGCCTTTTTTGTAGAAATGGGGATGCCTTCTTGGACTAGAATCTGTCCTTAGCCACTGAATCCTCTAATATTAGTGCTCTCCTAATAGCTTCTTGCAAAGAACTCAGATCAAATGCCCTTACCAACCCTTTGAGGGGTTCGGATAGGCCCTCTACAGAAAGGACTATGAGTTTCCTTTCTGTCACATCTGGATCCATAATCGAAAGGCTTTAGAATTCTGTTACATAGTGTTTCACTGTGCCCTCTTGCTTTAGCTGTGCCAGTTCTCTAAAATGAATCTCTGGATCCTTTCTAGTGAACCTTTCTGTCAATCTTTGGCTGAATTCTTCTGAGGTGGTGATTGAATTGTGTCCTTGGGCCACCATGTCGTGATAGTACCATTCGTGGGCCACTCCCTCTAGATTGAAGGTAGTAAACTTGATGGCCTCATCTTCAAACATTGGATTCAAAGAGAAGTATGTGTCCAATTTTTTGCAGCCAAGCTCTTGCTGAACAACTTTCAGACCCATCGAAAGTGGGGATGGTGATCTTCCTCAAACGGTGTTGTATATCCTTTCAGGGATGCTCCTCACACCTTCTCCTCCTATTCCCATTCCTTGCCTTCATCTCATAGTCGTCCATGAAAGACTGAATACTTTTTCCCCTGATTTGAGTGCATTAGATCATTCTAGCAATATGTTAATTGATGGCTACTATGAATATAGTTTTACTGAGAGGTGGGTGGGCTTCAGTGGCATTAATTCTGTGTGATTGAGGAGAGTGAATGGTCATTGCGGGGATTTTTAAGGCAGAGCATTGGGTGTAGAATTTATGAGGGTACCGACCAGAACAAACACATATAAATCCTCTCTGCGCTCATCAACATTTCTCTTCCATTGTTTAATCAATCGTGTTAACTCTTTTCTGTTTACTCTATAAGCATTTAATATTCAATCTAGTACACTGAGATAGCATTTACAGGCTTCATTGACCTGTAGGATTTTTTTTTTGTGTTATCTGGTACTCCAGTGATCTTATAATCCCATATATTTAAGGTGAAGTGTGTGAAGGATATTGTAAGGCACTATGAGGTGCCACTGCCCAGGTGTCCTTGCATTACATCTCTTGGAAAATGGAGAGGACAGGAGGTTTTTGAATCTGGATTTGCTTAGTATATAAGAGAATTCTTTTAAAGCTGTTAATATGAAAGTGTAGGATGACATAGATGTTTACATCCGCTTCTCTCCCATTATTTATTTCGTTTTTTTGAGAGGCTAAGGGCACAGACACTCTCCATGGTTATTTTTTTTTCAGGCATATGTTTGTCTTTGAGGAACCAACTATTGTGTGAATAGTCTCCTGCAGCTCAAATTCATCCTCGAGGTCTTTACCTTTGAGCATTGAAACATGAAGAGATGTAAACTACTTTATAATCTGGAATTATTCTCCATTCCATTACTGCTTTCACTTTTGTAACATCATAATCATACTTCCATGCTCAGAATTATCCTGGAATTGGGGCTTCTGAAGTTTTGAGTATCTTATAAGTTTCCTAATCAGCTTGCCATTTGTATAATAGAGTGTTAGCATTGACCTTCATCTTTCGTAGATTGGTCAGTTCATCCTGATTGAAGAATTTGAAGGCAAAAGTGATAAATAAAGAACTATGATCTGATTTCTGATGTGGTATAATATACTACAGATCCTGGATGACTGCAGGAGTAGTTCCTAGTCCAATTTTGATTTTGGATTTTGCGCACTAGGATGAATTCAGAAGAGCTTTTGAATTAGCTTTTTTAGATTATTTATGCTTTACAGTATTACTATTTATGAATGACAGTGTATGCACTCACCAAACTTGATTATGACATCTTTGACTAATATATAATCCTGTTTTATAAACTGTGGCTTCATATGCTTCTTTTATATTTATACCTGGTCTCACCAATTCCTGGTTTATGAATCAGTTATATGGTTGCCTCTCTGATTTTGGTGGTTGTGATGCAACCCATGACATATTTTGCTCCTACCTATAACTGAGGCACTGTCTCTCTCTTTGATTTATATATGCCTACCTATATCTTAGGCACTGCCATACAAATTTGTATCCTTTCCCTGTTCCATCTAGACTCTCCCATTGATTAATTTTCAATTGATTTTTGTATCGTTAAGGCTTTTATGTTAAGTCATTGCAGTAATATTGGTTGAACTTCAGGCAGTCCAAAGTAAATTTATCCCCTCCTTTAAGACCTAAACTGAGCATCCCAAGCTCCTCTCTGAAAGAGCTTTTGATTTCTTCTCAGTGATATAATGATTTTATATGTTTGGAATTTAGTTTGTAAGGCTCCTAATATTCAAAAACATTTTGGGTGAGTTATATGTAAGATATCTGTGTTAAACAATGTAGGTATTCCATTTATTAACTTTTGGAACAATTGGAATTTGAGCTACCTTTATTTGAAGTAAACTATAATATTTTGGTACATTCATCTTTTCTTTTAATTGTTTGGAATATGCAGATGCCTGTTTTCTTTTGTTCGATGTTTGCAGTTCGGTGGATGTGTATGGACCTCCACCCTGGCTTTGATAGTGTAAGGCTTCTCAGATACCTTTTTCTATGAAATGGTGGTTTATTCCTTATAGTTTGGCATTGATGAAGCATGAAGTATTTGCATTGTTTGTGCTAGTTCTCATGTCTGTGATGCTAGAATCACATTTGTTTTGAACTCTCAAATTAGTAACAAATGTTGTCACTTATGACATACTTGCAGGTGAATTTGATTAGTATGCTGCGCTCTACACTAGTATAATGACATGTGCTTTGGCTGAAGAACAAATAAGTGAAGCCAAGAGTAAAACTTAATTGAGAATGTGTTCATGTGTAGAAGTATGGATCCTTATGTTCTTGGGAATAGGATTTCAAGCTTCTTTTGACACGTTGGAATTAATTAACTTATGGACGGTTTGAAATTTGAATTGCATGGAGAATGTGTATGCTATCTAATGGACCCCAATGAAGTTGAAGGAGATGTTTCCTAAATGCTAGCGAATGTTGTTTTATGATTTCAACAATTGGAGACATGCTGGTTGTACTATATTAACAATTCCTATCAAACCTAGCTACCACTATTAGTGCACATTTTGAAATATTCATTTTTTAGCTATCAAAATAAGAGAGGTTAATAATGAATTCTTAACACCATTTTTAACATCATCCCACTTAGTAGAAATTGCTAGCTCAATATTAGTCTATATAAGTTAGGCAAATAGATATGGCTAGACAAATATTTTGCATCATTATTAGCCCAATCTAACACAATATTAAAAACCTTATTCCTCTTATATCTAAACGAAAAGGATCACATTATACCTTCTTTTACTTCCCTTTCATTATTAACACATTATAACACCAATCAAGAAGAAAACATAAAACTTAACACTAAACTAAGTAATTAAGCTTATACTATATCATTATACGACATCTCACAAAAACTGGGGTAGATTCAAATTGAATGCAAAACATTTAACCTATACATGATGATGCAAGAGGACTTGGGCCCACAAGCAATCTTCCACCATCCAAAATCAAAATAAAGGCAGGCCAAGATTTATTTTGGTTTTGATGAGTGTTTTGAAGAAATGGTATGTTTGGATGAATCAATGATATCAGAGGAATGTTCCAGCTGATTTCAGCAGCAGCAGAAACATATAGTGCATCTTTGGTAGCAGTCTGTATTCACTTCAACAGCAAGCTTGTGTAACTTAGGCAACAATGCAAGTTCACTTCAACAGTAGCATGAACATATATTGTATCTTCAGCAACAGCCTGTAGTCACTTCAACAGTACTGTCATCTATGGTAGCAGGGCTGTGTAACATGGACATCAGAAAATGAGCAGGTTGTTCTCGGAAGAGGACATGACCTAAATCTTGGACAACTGCAAATATTTCTGCCAAAAAAGCAAAAACAGCAGGGCAGATGAGAAAAATAGGGAAGCCGACTATTTGAACCACAAAGACATTAGGAAATAGGGGAGACCATAGGAATTGTTTAGGCTGCTAGGTTAGACTGTCTTTGGCTAAGTTCCCTTTAACTAGACTGCACCAAGTGGTATTAGAGCAAGGTTTCTTGCTAATTTGTGTCTCGAGAAGCTCTAGAAGATTTGCTGTAGGTTTGTGCGAGTCATGCAACTATAGAGAGCAGCGAGGGGAAGACATGGTGCATAGAGGAAGATTGAGAGCACTTAGGGTTGCAGATATAATAGAGATGTTGAGAAGTATTACAGCCAGATTGGACACAATGGAGACATCACAAAGAAGGGGGTAAATATGAGGATGTAAGTGATGATGAAGCAGAAGGTCAAGCACTTGAAGCATAAGACCTAATAGATGGACCTGAAAGCAGATTTTTGAAATCTATATCAAAGATGGGTAGTAAACCAAAGTTGGACACTTACTATTATAGTTAAAGTCTAATCCCTAAAAATATTATATGCTAGATTATAGATATGGAGAACTATTTTGACTACAAGTTGATGGAGGATTTTGAGGAGGTGAAATTTTCCTGCACTAGGCTGAAAGGTCTTGCTTCCTTGTGGTGGAATCGTTTACAAACAAAGAGACAAAGGTGAGGTAAGGATAAGATCATATCTCTGGATCAGATGGTTGCGAAGTTGAAGGCTAAATTCTCACTAGTAGACTCTCAAATAAGTTTATTCAAGGAGTTGCAAAGCCTAAAGCAAAAGGAGATGAATGTTAAGGACTACAAAGAGGAATTTTACAAGCTCACCATTTGAGCTAGCCATTTAGATGATGATGAACTAAATATTTCAAGGTATGTTAATAGCACTCCACATATATATTCGAGATGGGTTTAGTATGATTAGAGTTAGGTTAGTAGAAGCCTACTAATATGCTTTTAAGGTGGAAGAGAAGTTGTTAAGGAGGCAAGAAAACAACTTGAGAAGAAAGGGGCGATTCTCTAGAGGAAGAGGACAATGGACAATCAAATAGTGGAGAGAACAACATGCAAATGAAGGAGAGTTGCATATTACTCAAAACAACAATTTCAGATAGAACATGAGAGGAGAGGTTATTATGGTAGAGGAAAAAACTTAACACTTCCTTGCACATGACTGCTTATGCATTGAACTCAAAGTGGTATGTGCAAAGGCTTGGTAGAATTACACCTATACGGTTATACTAATGTTGAGGTGAATGCAAGGTTCATGAAGGCCATTCAAAAGATGTATGATTCTATAGAGGTTAACATCTTTGTACTGAGGACAAAATTTGCCACTTTGAGGGGATATTCTGAAGAGGCCAAGATAGATTGGGAGACTATTGAAAACCCAAATTTGTGGTGGACTATGCATGGTCCTACTTCGTTGACTACCTCTCTAGCCATTTGTTTGCCATCCTAGGTTTCTAGTTCTTTTGTTGTTGAGAGGAACTGGTCTACTTATAGCTTCGTCCCCTTCATTAAGAGGAAAAGGCTTACCTCTAGGAGGGCAGAGAAGCTTGTGGCTATACATAGTGCCTTCTGTGTCATTAACTGCAACAGACGTACAAGGAGAGTGTAGCATCTTGATGGGATGTAGAGCCAGAGGAAACAACCCAATTTGATGATGATGCTACATAGATAGGGCTAATTGGTATTGGTTTGGAGAAGCTTGAGCATGTGGAGTCCAATAGTTATAATGATGAGGAGGTTGGGGATGATTAGAGGCATCGCTTCAGGTATTTTGTCATTTTGAACATTATATTTGTAATCAGCATATGGAAATTTGAATATAATAGAAGTTCCTGATGGAACCCTCAAATTTTTTTTTGTTCCATCTTAAATCCTCATTGCATTTGGATGTAGGGTTGCTATATGAGGGTTTAGGGTTTTATTCGTTACAAATGCTTATAGGGTTCTATTTGGTCATTGACTCCTTATTACCCGCTGCCAGTCATTTTAAAATATCTTATGTCATTTATTGTCATCTGGTAACCGGTCCCTCGAGCCTAAGTCCAGGTCTTCTATTTTATAAGGATAAGTAAAGGATCTCTTGGCCTTTACATCCTTTGCATTTCGTGATTTAGAAGTTTTCGAGTCTATTATTCTCATGTTATCCTAGGGTTCCCCTTCATTAAGAACAACTTAAGCGCACGTGTTTGAGGTTTTTCATTTAAGTCCTGGCGGCCATTGTGTTCTTATCGCTCATCTCTGATTACTTCAAGAGTTCATATTTTGAATCAACGACGAGCGATGAGGTGATATTTTTATGCTATCGCTCATCGCAAATTGTTGCTTGAGCTCCTAGATCAAATGTGCAATGAACGATGTCCTTTGTATTGTTGAAGGATTGCTCATTGCTAATGGTTTTCAAGTTTTAAAATTTGTATTAGCCATGAGCGATGCCTAGGTCTTATGTTCTTATGTTTTTTATTGCTCATTACGGATGATCATAAAATGATAAGTTAAGGATCAGCGATGAGCGATATGATGAAAACTCCTTTACAATCGCATGATCGCGGATATGTTTTAATGCTAAGTTCCAGATTAGTGATCTGCGATGCACCTTGTGAACTTTGTAAACCCTCTCATCGCTAATTGCTCGCAAAATGTATGAGGAGAATTAGCGATGAGCGACGACCTTACGTTTTATCGCTCATCGCGAATTCATTTTAGAACTTGAGTTCTGAATTAGCGACAAGCGATGATATTCTCTAAAAAGTTTTTCTTTTGCTAATTTGATGTGATCTTATGAGTGATCCCTTTTGTGCCATTTATTTTATGCAAGTGTACGTGTCTAAGTTTGGTGCCTCCACTACATCTCTCGTTGCTGATGGGATCCTAGGCACAATGTTTGAATTGGCGATGTGTGATGGAGGAACGGATGTGACCAAAGGACAGGCCATAGGACCAAGGGCTGAAGTTTCTTCGCGGATGAGGCTGATGAAGGACAAAATGCATCCGTGATAGGAGATGAGTACTACATGAAATAGGCAACATGGCAGGATCTTGAGGATTTAGCGTAAAGCAAAAGGGAAAGCAATGAAAGGATTGTGGAATCGTTGATGAAGTTTTAAAGCAGGATGATCCAATGGATTGAAAATCATCACATGAATAATTTCATCGCTAATTGCACCCTAAAACATGGGGAAGATCAGCGATGAGCGATGAAGCGTATAAGGAAATTTTCTCTCAAGAAAGCAGATTGGTCTTGTGTACTTCGCCGATATTAATGAAAAGCACAAATTAGGTTGGCGATACATGCTGATTGACAAATTGCAACACTTGAGCTGGCATCACTGTTTTCTATGAGCAAGTTGCTAAAAGCATAAAAAAACAAGGCTCATATCACCATGGATGAAGTTTTAAATGCTTTAAAAATCAACGGCTTAGATTCAAAGCTGATCTGTTAAGTTATCAACTCGCTCACGTGAGGAACTCTCGAATCATTAATTCTTCATGCTTCAAACTGCCTATTTAATACAGATTGCTTGTTGATCATCTTTGTCATAATTTAGTATGCAGTAAATGAGAGGTGCGAGTTAGTAAGGAATTGCGCGAGTATTGATTATCTTGGAGTCAGGAAATACACATTCTTGTCCTAAGCAAGTAGGTCTGCCATGATGGTTCGAGAGTCTGAGAAGCTGAGTTTGTTTGAGTTTGAGGAAGATGCTCTTGAGGATGAAAGTGGAAGGCAAGGAGCTCTTGATATGCCAAAAGGTAGAATAGGACTCGAGAAATTCAAGGAGTATAGTAACAAGGAAAATTACTAGCCACGGGACTAGACAGTTTCAGAAGAATTAGTCAAACACAGAGAGAATAGGATGGTGGAATATGAAAAGAAGGCAAGGAGAGAGAATGAGCATTATAAGGTTTATTCGGAGGGATGTAATTCTCCATGTGAGGTTTCTAATAACCCTTCAGACAGTGAGGGTGACACTGATCTAGAGGGTGATTATTATCCCCTCCCTGGTACCATCAAGGAATTCTAACGAGGTGGTGACAGTTTCTCCATTCCCACCATGAGCAAAACATGGGTGAGTATCCTCTGAGGTTGATGACTCAGAGTGATGACTGTGCCTTATTTTTGTTTTTGATGAAACCATGCCCTTTCTGTTAGGATTGTCCTATTCATCACTCATGTGATTTCTTGTTTCAAGTGCTGATGTGGAATGTTTTCGGGCTGGTGTGTAGGAGAAGTGCTAGACTACTTGATCTTGGGGGCATATATGTTGTTTTTAGAGGATATACAAGTTTGTGCTGGAGCTGCTATTGGAGAATCTTCTTTGGTCAACAAGGATGAGGATTCAACACTGTTGCAACAAACTTTGCTTTTTGAGGAGCTGGCGTGTCTTCATTCAAGGAATATTGAATGTGGTCTTTTACTCTTCCATTTTCCTTAAATGATTGCATGTAACTAACTAGGAATGTCTCAAATTCTAGTACAAATGAAACAAAATGTAAATGTAATTAAGCTTGACGCTTGTTGCTCCCTTGTTCTATAAAAGGATTTTAGGGCTTGTTACAGAGGTCGGATTTTGAAGTCTCAATAGGGTTTTAGGTGAAAGCTAAGTTCAGGAAAGGCACTTTGAATAGAATACTGATAATAGGCAAGTAGTTTGTCTTGGATATGAAATCTTGTATGTAGCGATCTTAAATAAGTTTTATAGAAATTACTAATATCGAAACAAATATTAGTCTAGAAGCAAATACTCTCCTGTGTATGTCCTTACAAGTTATAAGTGAGCAATACTAATGGTGTTATCATTTGTCTTCAAATATTTCATTTGAATGTATTACTCTGTTTTCAGCTTTAATTCAAGGAGTTAATTAAAATGCTTGAATAGGGTTATAAACTTTGTAAGGAATTGCTTAGAATTCATAAGAAGTAGATGTTTCAAGCACAGGTGAGTTTTCATAAATGCAAAGTAGTATGAAAATAGTCCGCCTATCTCTAAATTGAGTAATTTGTAAATTATTGATCCTTATATATTTGACTCCATTGGTCCAATTGATGAGACACTGGTCATTTTGTTGGAAAATCTTGCATAAACTGAGCAAATAGTGCTCCTGGCCGTGGGCTTAAGATAGGACAATATTCAATTAAAATCTTTCCAGGGATAGTATAGGTGGGATTATCCCCATTTCCTAGCAATTAGCTGGTCACCCACTTGAAAATCCGCCAAATCTCCAGTGAGAGGGACCCTATCTGCAATAAGTAGGAATCAATCTGTGTATAAATGTGTCGCTAATCAAATATATTTCACAAAAACACAATTGGGATCACTCTCCTAGGTTTTAGAGAGCCTGAAGTGAAGGAGTAAGGACCATAAAGTCCAATGCTCGTTGTGTTGGCCACTAACCTAGCAGTTCTTCATCATAGGAGTTGGCTACTTCTTAGAGAATTGCTTGGTTCTGCTGGAAAAATCACCAATAGTTCCAAATTCAACATTATCATTGTTAGTGTTCGCTTGAAAATTTCTAATATTCAATGCAATCATTGCAATGTGTTTAACTTTACTATTTAGTATTTTTATTAGTTTACTTAGTATTCCAAAGATTCATTTGTAATTCTCATACTTATTCCTTATACTTACTATATGTATATATGCATCATCCTCTTACCGTCCCCCTAGTGTCCCCAAACTTTGGCCCTTGGTTTGCATATCCCCTTTTTAGGAAACATTGTGGAACAATAATATTAACCTAAGGTGATCTTTTCAATCACTTGAAAAATATTGTGTTCTCTAAAATAGTAGTGAACAAGGAGAGCTTCGCAATTTGGGTTGGGTGTGTCAAGTGTCCCATACAATCCTCATGCAATCGTTGATGATAAAATGAGAATAACCTTCTTTGTATTACTTAGCCATTTATTATTTATTTGGAATATAGTTCAATATTTTCTTGTATATATAATTTATCTCATCATCCCAAGAGGCCTAATCTCTTTCTTATGTCTACTAACCAAAGTGGTTGGCATCCTTTCCAGCACAGTAATAGGGTAAGCCTCAAAAACTATGGAGGTAGGCTGTATTGAATGCAATGGCTTACTATTGCTAGAAGGTGTTGCTGCACTAGAACCCATTGATGGTGATCTAAAAGGAGATTGATGCATATGCAGATTTAGATTCAATTATTGCTCTCTTGGTCTAGCTTCTTTTATGCCTTGTCAACTTGGTTGGCTACGTGCAGTGTCTTATGTAAATTAGCTTCAACTTCTTGTGCTCAAAGTTGTTTCTTCATAAGAGTAAGCTCTCTAGTCTCAAATCCATCCTCTTTATTCAAGTCATTGCGAGCAAATTGGCCAAATCTTAGTTTATATACAAATCTTAGTTTTTTCATATATAGTACACAATAGTTTCTTCATATATAGTACACAATTGATCTAAAAAGGTGGCATTATAGTGTGGAAATATTGTAAAAATCAATAGGATTACAAGTCATGTATAAAAAAACATCATAACACCACAAACCTACAAGACATAATTAGATAGACATGCAATATGGAAAGAATTGGGGAGAGCTTTCTGTTATCACTTGGAATATGCACCCTGCTAAATCTTGAATCCAACTATCCTGTGAAACATGGGATGACCTCTCGAGTTGTGGGGCTCGCGAAACTCAAGGTCAACCTCCGATTAAAGGGCGACTTTCCTTTGGTAAATCACCTAAAAACTAACTCTAACTAAAATCTTTGCTGGGAAAAGAGATAAGAATGAACTGATAATCTGAATCTAAAACAAAAAATGAAGGTGATACACCAAATATAGCAGATTTCTACTTCCTTTCAGCAACACAACTTATGAATCTCAATCTAAAGCTTCACACAGTAATTTGCAACAATAATTCAGAGGTAAACTTAGAACAACAGCAATCAAGGAGTTATAGAACTCACAATAATACTTGATTTTCTTTCACGCATAGAGAAAATTGAAACAAGTAGAGGCAAAAATACTGATCTTTGATTCACTGAAGGCTGCTACAATGACCATTGTTTGGAAAAACAGTAAAATATTACATCACAAGCATACAATCAACCATTATTTCAAAGTGAAATGAGGTTGAAGATGCAATCAATGAAGAAAATTACAGAAGTAAAGACCTAAATTTGACTGAAAAAATTCAAGGTCTGAATGTCACTTTGTCACAATAAACTTTTCCCAATCCCCTTGCCACAAAGCATAGGCATCTTTTTTATATATTTTGAGAGCCTAAACTCAAAAAGTCATGTTGACTTCAGATATTTTTCCTATGAGTTGCCATCCTTATACTCTATGGATAAGATATTTGTAATCCTTATCCCTTGTGTATAAAATATTTGTAATCCTTATCCTTTCCCTTTAGACTTCCTTGAAGTTAGTGAACTCCTTTATTATTTTTGTATGCTTTGTGGTAGGACTCTTGAAAATTTTGGTGCTTCCTTGGTTTGCATTTCAAAATTTTTGAGTTTTATCGGTTACCTGAAAGCTAAGGTTTCTTATTTCATGTGTTAGGGTTCACCCAAAGGCTAAAACCCTTTTTAAACCCTAACAATGTTAAAGCCTTAGTCGTTTCTTGTGTTTGATCGTTGACCTGCTATTGCTCGTTCCTAGGTCCTTGAGTTACAACTTAAACCATTGATGTCATGTAGTCACTAGCCCCAATGTTCTAGTATTGCTGGTAATGGCTTGTTTTAAATTTTTTTGATTGTCTTAAGTCTCGTGGGTCATGAAATTATGATGCTTTATGTCCTAGGTCTGAAATAAATGAAGTTTTAAGCCTTATGGTGACCTAGCAAGTGGCCTTGACTTAAGTTATATTTTTGAGCATGTGCTTAAAAAAGCTTTTAAGTGAGGCGTAGCTCGGCCCCACTTGACAAATGTTCGCTATTCATTGGTCCCCGCTACCCCGCAATGAATAAAATATTCACAGGAAAATGAGTGTGGAGAAGCGGGAAGGTGTCACGTGTGCAGTATATTCGATGGACCCTACAAGCTTTCTAAACAATGCTGGTGGCAGACCTGTGATCTATGGTTCTTATGGTGCCATGTGGCACTATCTTGGCCGTTCCTCGCCATCCCATGGGGCATATCTTTGAAGACCTTGGTTGACCGTGGGGGTGCAGGATGATGCCACGTGGCAAGATCTTGATTGTCAAATGAAAGATAAGTAAAAGCTTAAATATTTTACTAAGTATGAAGGTGACATAAGGAAGAATAAAGGGTGTGTATTTGAATACACATGGCAATTTTCTAACGGAGCACAGGTACATATGATTTAATATCAATCGTTCAAATTGTGAAAGAATAAACATGTGATAAAATTCGCTTAAGTGTGGGCGAATACATGGGAGGTTAAACAGTGCACACGTTACATTTGGTGGATCTCACAATCCCGCAGCCTTTGATTTGCTTCTTAGTGTATGAGTGCGAGGGTGTGGGGAATGACCATGTCAACTCTTTTGACGTCACCAAGAGCAGTGGGACCCAAGATGACATGGGAAAGGCTTTTCCATGTGGCGAAATTCTATTTGCTCAATGTTGAGGTCAATGATGAGCAAGTTTTTCAAGCTTGGTTGACTTGTTTTGAGCCTTCCAAAGGTACAGATCGTCCCTAGATCAACAACTCAAATTCAAAATTGAAAAAACGGGTAGATGCAGTTGTTCGGGTTCGCGCGAGCAAATAGTAATGGCAGATGAGATGCTATAAAGCTTGAATTTAATGCAATTCTCCATAAAAGTAAAATCTAAAGCATATTTCCAATTCACCTAAGCATTTTGAGGCGATTGGAGATCATTTCCTGCGAAGAGTGAGCTTTCTGTAACAAGAACTAGGGTTTGCACTGCCAAAACACCTATAAGTAGAAATTTACCTCTGCTTTGCTCAATTACGTGCAAAATCTTATGCTTTTGTTGGCTATAGTGCTGAATTAGTATTGTAGGGTTGCTGCATGTTTTAAATTGCTTGGTTTGTGTGTAAATTTGGTAAATAATCAGATTCATATTATTAACAGAAGAGCCTTGCTCTTATAGAATTTGCAAACCCTACAAATTAGGGAGTAGCAGTAATTAACTAATCACTACAAACAACTAACTATACACTATGAATAGTTACAAATAGATAACTAAGAGTTACTGCGAATAGTTACAAATAGATAACTAAGAGTTACAAATAGTTACAAAGGATAGTGACCATTAATAGGTAATATAGTATTTTAATACCCTCCCTTAATGGTCGATCTATCAACTACACCAAGAAGCCCCCTAAATTTGATGAACTTATTTGGGCTTAGAGACTTGGTGAGAATATCCATAGTCTGATCCTCTGTTGGAACATACTGCAATGCTAAGGATTTGTGTTTGACAAGCTGGCGGATGAAGTGACAATGAAGATCAACATGCTTTGTCTGATCATGGGAGACTGGATTCTTGGCAAGTTTCAACACCCCTTGATTGTCGCAATATAAGGGGGAAGGTCATGCTTGAGACATTTGCATGTCCGAGAGCATCCTTCAAAGCCAAACTGCCTCACAAGCTGCTTTAACAACTCTTTGATATTTTGCTTCGGTTGAGGAGAGAGCCACTACCTGTTGCTTCTTGCTGGTCCATGTAACTGCACTTGTGCCCAAATTGAATAAATACCTTGAAGTAGATTTTTTGTCATCAACACAACCTGCCCAATTTGAGTCTGTATAACCAATCAGCTTTGGATCTTTGCATCTCCCATATTAAATACCAAGGTCAGAAGTGCCTTTCACATATCTCAGCACACACTTCATTGCAACCCAATGTTCAGCTTTAGGGGCTGACATGAAGCGAGAGATGTAGCTCACTGGAAAGCTAAGGTTAGGTCTAGTGGCAACGAGATAGATGAGGCTGCCCACAAGTTGCCTGAACTCTGATTCGTTTTGCACGGGTGAATCCAACTGAGCTGATAACTTCAACCTTCTCTCCATAGGTGTAGATGTTGGTTTGCAATCTGTCATCTAGAAGTTGTCCAACAAGTTCTTGGCATACTTCGACTGTGAAATAAAGGTATTGCCAATAGACTGCCAAACCTCTATATCGAGGCAATAATGGAAGAGTCTCAAATCTGTCATGTCAAATGATTGGCTGAGATTATGTTTGATCTCCTCAATTAGATGATCTGAACTGCCAGTAATGATTAAGTCATCAACATAGACAACTAGGAACAAGATATCATTACTAGTCTGATTGACATACAAATTAGAGTCAGAAGGACTTTGCTGAAGGCCATGATCAATAAGGTACTGATGAATCTTCATGTACCAAGCCCGTGGTGCTTGCTTAAGGCCATAGAGTGCTTTCACCAGTTTGCATACCTGGTGTTCTTTACCAACAACCTTGAAACTAGGAGGTTGCATTATGTGAACTTCTTCTGGTAAATTACCATTGAGGAAGGCACTCTTTATGTCCATTTGATGGACTTTCCATCCAAACTGAGTTGCTATCAAGAGGACAAGCCGTTCTTGGCTGTAGGAGCAAAAGTCTCCTCATAGTCAATGCCCTCTCGTTGTGAAAACCCTTTGGCTACCAACCTAGCCTTGTATTTATCAAGGGTTCCATCAACTTTATACTTAACCTTATAAACCCATTTGCAGCCTATGGGTTTCTTCCCATGCAGAAGATCTGAAAGCTCCCAAGTGTGATTTTGCATGAGACTATGATGTTCGGCTATCATAACCTATTCCCACTCAGGTGTGCCTTTAGCCTCTGTATATGTCTGTGGCTCCGAAATGCTATGAAGGTTGGCCATAAGAGCAAAATTCACTGTATTTTGCTATTTTTTCTTATTCCAAGCAGATCTACCCTCTAGTAACTCATCATCATGAAGAGCACCAATTGTCGAAGCCCACTATTTAGGATGAAGAGTAGATGAACCAATATCCGAATTAGGAGGAATAAGCTCTACTGGATCAGTTGGAACTGACATATCTGGAAGAACATCCAGATCTTGTTGAATAGGGGCCGGTGGTGAAAGCGGCTGCTGAGGTGCCTGCACCTCTGCGGAATCCCTCCCATAAAGTGGACCAAGTGGATGATAAACACAAAAATCATAATCTTTCTAAGGCTGAACCTCAAAACAAATAGGAGAAGACTGATAGAAGAGCCCACAATTCTCATCAACCACAACATCACGACTAAAGATTAGACGATCAGTGTCTGCATCTATCAGTCTGTATGCCTTATGGTTCTCACTATAACTTGTAAACATGAGTTTTTGGCTCTTGGAATCCAACTTAGTGCGTTGAGCATCAGGAATCCAAACAAGAGAGGTGAAGCCAAAAACCTTCAGGTGACTAATGTTCGGTTTACGTCCAAACTAGGCTTCTTCAGGAGTCATCTTCTTCACAGCATGAGTAGGAGATCTATTCATAAGATAAACAATGGTATATACTGCTTCAGCCCAAAACTTCTTAGGAACATGTCTATGCACCAACATAGAACGTGCCATTTTAGTAATGGTGCGATTGCGACGCTCGACTACACCATTCTGCTGAGGGGTGTAAGGTGTGGTGAATTGATGCTTTATGCCATGTGTAGCACATAATGTGGAGAAATATTTGGAACAAAATTCCCCCCCATTATCAGACCTAAGAGTAATAATAGAAGAACCAAACTCTTTTTCCACCAAGGCCTTAAACTGCTGAAATATGCTAAACACCTCTGATTTAAGCTTCGAAAAATACACCCACATCTTTCTGCTGAAATCATCAACAAAAAGCAAAAAATACCTGGATATAGTAACAAAAGGCGTGTGCATTGGATCACATACATCAACATGGACCAACTATAAAACCTTGGAAGCTCGTCATGAGTCACCATCAGAGAAAGGAGTCCGATGTTGGTTTCCAACCTAACAAGCCTTGCAAAATCCATGAGTTTGAGTCTGAATCGTAGGTAGACCACCAATGAGATCATCTCGTGATAACTGAGAGAGATAGTGCATGTTCAGGTGCATAACGCTGATGCTAGAGATTGTTGATAGAAGTGCTCCTAGCTGCCATAGCGTGCTCTTGAGAATCAACAGAATCAACAAGTCTATAAAGACCATGATCCTCAAGTCCCTGAATGATTGTAGTCCGTGTCTCTCTGTCAACAATACTGCATGTATGCATACTGAAGACGATGTCCAACCGAGGAGAGTGAGTCATAATCTGATTTACAGAAAGTAAGTTTAACTCCATGCGAGGTACAAAGTATACATCAATAAATATCAAATTTCTCCCACCAGACTGAATCTGAACATTGCCCTTTCCGACAATAGTATACTCTTCGCCTCCTCCAAAGATAACTGAATCTCTGAAAGGTGTATACTAAATGGACCAATTCCAACGATGCGTGAAATGGCGTGAAGCACCAAAGTCAATGCACCAAGCATAAGTGTTTACAGGATTTGTAGGACTCTTTGCCATGAATGCAAAGAAGGTAGACTCCTTTTGCTCAATGTGCTACGCCACGTGCTTTCGGTTTGGAATTTCCTTGCTTGCCTTGTTCAAGGGCCAAGCGTTTCCGACAATCCTTCTTCATGTGGCCAAACTTGTGACAATAATTGCATTGAATATTCTTTGACTTGGAAGAATTTGAAAATTGCCCCTGATTGTGCTACTGAAAGGACGAAGGGTTGCCTTTATTCTTTAGAAATGTCTTTGCAGCGAATGCTTGTCCTAAAGAGGATGAAGTGGCACTAGTACCAAACTGTTGTTTCCAACAATCCTACTGTAGAAGTTTGTTGTAGAGATCTAGAAACGTCAAGTCAACATTAGTCGTTGTAATGTTGAGTGTCTCAATAAAGTGCTCATACGGATGTGGTAAACTCTTTAGAGTGATCACCACCATATCTTCTTTCCCATCTTCCAACCAATAGCCTCAAGCTGATCTCGAATGTCCTTGATTTGGGTCAAGTGTGCTTGCAGAGGTGTATTCTCATTCATGATGATGGAAAACATGTTCTTCAGAAAGAACGCACGACTCTTATTGGAAGTCTCATGAAGATCTTTCAGAAGATCCCACATCTCCTTTGCTGATTCTGCTCATCAAACCTCTCCTGATCCTTATCAACGATGAGAGGTTGTGTCTTGGTGCCCAGAACAATCTGGTCAAGGCATCAATACCCAAATATCATCATTATACGTTGCTTCCATGTGTTGTAGTTGTGACCGTTGAATTTTTGATAGTTGTCCAACATGATGTTGGTCGAAGAGGCCATGCTTCACGCTTTTCGAGGCATGAAAAACGAAGATGACGTAAGCAGATAGATGTCACAAAATTTGAGACAACACCTTGAACCCAGGAAGAAATCTGAACACGGATTTCAAGGCACAAAGAATTTTTGCAAATTGAAAACAAAAACCCTAGGTACAAAAAAATACATGAAATCAAGACAAATCCATTGGCACAAATTCCAAGGAACGGATTTTGAGACACCTAAAAAAATCCAACAACTACCTTGAAAAGTTCTTGAAAAACCCAAAAAAAATTTGGAATTAGGAAATTTTTTGGCCTCAAATCAGAAGGTTTTTTTTTTTCAAAACCCTAGCTGGCATAATGCAAGTTATGGGTTTTTCTTGCAGAAAACACCAAGAATAACCCAGAATAATGCAAAAAATCGTGCCTAAATGTAGACAAAATGCTCAGAAAAATATTGATCAAAACTGTGCCCAAATAGTGACTCGAAATTGCACCTAAAACTGGTGAAAAAACGCGATTACAGAGTCCTCAAAAAATGCTATCAAATACAAAACAAAATCGCGCCTAGGTGAAGGTATCTTTTTTTTAGAAGGTGTGCTTAAAAAAAAACTGAAACACGCGGCCAAGAGAAACTAAATCGCGCATAAGAAATGCATGCAAACAGATGAAGGTCGCGTGTTTGAAAACGACAGAGAAACCTGACCAAAAAAAGACACGAACTACAAAAAAGGATTTCTTCAGGGTTGTGCGACTTCAAGAACTAACACAAAAACCTGCCATGATTTTGCAGCAGGAGAGTCATGATTTTTATTGAGAAAAAACTTAGGAAAAATCAAAACGGCAACCCTCGAATTTGTCAAAGAGAGAGACGCGAAATGCAGGAGCTTCAAAAAAATTCGAATTATGGCTTTGAAACCAAACCCACAAATTTTTCCTTAACAGAAATTGGCGCTCAAAATTAATTCGCTCTGATACCATGTAAATTTGGTAAATAATCAGATTCATATTATTAACAGAAGAGCCTTTCTCTTATAGAATTTACAAACCCTACAAATTAGGGAACAGCAGTAGTTAACTAATCGCGACAAACAACTAACTATACACTACGAATAGTTACAAACAGATAACTAAGAGTTATTACGAATAGCTACAAACAAATAACTAAGAGTTACAAATAGTTAGAAAGGATAGTGACCATTAATAGGTAATATGTTATTTTAATACTGTGTTGCTTGCATTCAATTTTGTCGCCATTTGCCCTAGCTTCGTTTGCATTTGAATTAAAACGCTAGTCGCAACGTAGGAAACCCTAGTTTTCACAATTACTACTAATATGTTGCCCCCCTAAAGCTCAAGCCTTTGGTTCCATCTTAGACAAGAAAATAGCTCTTCACGAAGACCTATTAGGCCAATTGCCTGGTTCGACAATTGACATGAACATAGGCAAATTGTTATTACAAGGCCCAGGGGCAGAGAAAGGAATAATAGACACATACTATGCAATCAGGGATGTTGAAATGAAGACTTTTGGGTGGGAATTGTTTAGGTATTGGTATTTGGATGTAGACTTGGTAAAAGCCATTGTTGCAAACTATGACCCAAACATTAGGGTTGTGAGGACATGTACTGGGGTTGAATGGTGAAATTGGCTAGAGAAGCTATCATTGGAGTTTTCAACTTTAACCCTAATGCAAATAAATAGATTAACCTTGAGGCACTAAGAAATAAATATGAAACCAACAAAAGCACCTAGAGAGTGACAATATTGCCAAGGTTTTGGGTAAAAGGAAAGGGTAGAAGTACAATTAAGCTCACAATTGAAGAAAAGTAGCCTTTCAAAATTGACTGTTTTGAATTTTACTTTGTTAGAACTTATTTCACTCTATGCCAGGTCCTAGGTCTAAACCCTCCATAGAGAATGCCTATAGCCCTCATGTTCATAGTAGCAAATATACAAAACATGTTGGTGAATGTGGAGTATGACTTTGCGACCTATCTGTTAGATGCCATTCACAAGGAATTGGTAGCCATTAAGGCAAGAGAGAGTGGTGTTTATTTTTGGTGGTATTCTTTGTTATGCCACATTTTCTTGGCATATGGATTTGAAGAGTTAGGCCCAGGGTTACAAAAGACAATGAAAAGTGAGAATGGAGAACTTCTTCTGGTCCAAATGTGGACTCATTTATTGCACAGACATTGCACAACATCAAGTTTTGTGGCATTCACAAACTTGTTCTCAGCCAAATTGAAGGGCTATTTGAGAGGGGATGTACCAAGAATCCCCAAGGAGCTACATGATTTCTTAAGGCCTAAGGAAAGGAGGCTTGATTTGGGTATTGACCACAATTGGGGCGATGCCATTGTGCATGCTAGTTGCACCATCCTTAGTGTGTATGGGACCAATGTGGCCCCACATGTATTTCCAAGTTTTGTGCCACTCAGAGTAGGTTTTCTTGAGGTTATGTGGCAGTTGGGAAAGGTGGACATTGACTTGGCAAATCAGAAGAAGGGATCCCTTTTCCCTTAGTATACAATATTTTTTGATTTTGTTATGGCCAAGGAAGGGTGGAAAAATATTCTTAACATGCTTACCGCCTTGAAGATGAAGAATTGCAAGGCTAGAAACCATGATCCTGAAGGTTTTATCGCTGCTTTGAGATTGAGAATGGACAAGGGTAAATTTTAGCAAGTGATGGATTATCTAGAGGATATCATCAGAAATGAATTTGATATAAAAGTGAGGACAAAAAATAAAGTGTCTTGCTTTTGAGAAATCGGAAAAGGCAAAGCAAGAAAAGGATCCCACTTTCAAAGGAACTTATGCTGATATTGATGATCAAATTCTCAAAATTGAGGCAGTTTGCAGAGCTTTGACAAAGTGGTAGGTCAACTCAAAGAGCAAAGAGAAGAGCAGGATAAGGAGAAAGCCCCTATGGTTGAGGAGATTCCAACATACCAGCCACCAAAGAAGCAATATGTCTTCACAAGAAGACAAAAGCGGATAGTTATGAAAGAACAAACAAAGGCTATCCTACTCAATCTGAGGAGTCTAGAGCCTCATCCCTTGTACTTCAAACGCCACAATCACCCCCACAAGATGTTATTGATCTTAATTTGCCACCAAGGGAACCCTCTCCAAAATGGAGGAAGGTTGAAGCTGCAGGTCTTGTGGATTACCCTCTAGACTCTGATGAGGTGATTATAACCTCAGATAAATTTCATTTTATGAATGCCATCTCCAACAAGCGAGGATGAGTTACCAGCCCCTGACAATAGAATAACCAAGGCACTTTTGACTGGTCTAGATAATGTTGATGATGTGAGGGATAAGGCCTGCACAAATTTCATGACAGATGATGCATTTGTGAAGACTGATGTGTTCAAGGAATATGTCTAGAGCATAGATGAAAAACTTGCCAAAACCTGAATGCAAAAAAATCGCAAGTTTTCTGCAATGCCGAAATTTTGGACCATTTACTCTCCAAAAAAACTCGTCGGGTATTTGTGAAAAACTCATCGGGTTTTTGTGAAAAACTCATCGGTGAGTTTTTCACAAAAACTCTAACAAGTTTTTGAAACAAGCTCACCCGATTAGAACAAAAACCCAGAGTCAGAAAAAGGTCATTTTGACTTGTTTTTTCCACTCTTTCATTTGCTTTGCTTCAGCAAAAACACTCTCCCAACCATTTTGCACCTATTTACAGTGATTTTGCATTGAGGAGATGAGATTTGAAGGGGATTTTCATCGAATTTCAAAGGCATATTGGATCTCTAGGTAGGTTTTCTGATTTTTCTTATTCTTTTTTTTTTTAAGATTTTTTCTTCATTTTCGCTGATTCTATGTTTAAAAACATCATGAATGTAGTATAAAAAGGAAATAAATACGTTTATATTGATCAAAAAAAGATTTAGATTCCACAACAATGTTTTTTTACATATTTTTTCTGATTTTTTAACATATTTTTCTGATTTTTTCATTTTTTTCAAATTTTTTAAAACCCTAGTTATTTTTTTAATTTGAATCCTCTTTTTTGTTGAAGAACATGTTTAGAATTTTAGATTAGTTTAAATTTTTACTAATTTAAAGTAATTTTTTATATTTTTTGATTGTTTTCACATTATTTTCAAACCCTAGTTATTATTATTATTTTTTTTTTAATCCATTTTTTTGAAGAAAATGTTTAGATTCTTAGATTAGATTAGATTTTTACTAATTTAAAGTAATCTATTTTGATTTTATCTAATTTAGGTTGTTTTTTAAATTTTCTATTAAAAAACTAACAAGTTGTGCTTTCACTTTGTGTGTGTAGGTTAATTGTGTGATGAGCCCTGCTGGCTCTCAGCTCAAAACCCTCAATTTCTTAAGTCTTTAAATGTTTTTTTAAGTATTTTAGAGAAATCTTAATAGACAAAAGAGAAGGGGCGCAGCATATTTTTGCTCATAAAAGATGAATTTGATCTTATTTCTTCAAAATGAAAGTACAGAATGTATTATTTAGCTCCAACAAATAGATTTAGAAAGATAAACATACCAAGAAGGCTCCAGATTATTTTAAATAAAGAACTGGCCAGATCTACAGCTGGAAATGAAGAAATCAAGCATGCAAGTACGCCATGTCTCCAGAAGTAGATTCTCCTGCGCAGAAACTAGTCACAATGCTCTGAAAAGACTAGGCGCCAATGATGGAAGCTTAAACCCTCACAAAAAGAAGGCGTTTTTCTTATTTACTTCACACGCCTTTCTCAAGGCACAAAACCCAAGGCAGGCCGTACGGCCATGAAAGCAAGAAATAAAATCTCTGAAAGAAGAATTCCTGAAGCTGTAGAAGGACGCCACCAAGAAACCCTCAAGTTATTGCATAAGAACAAAGAACTGCAAAATATGAAACCTCTGTCTGCAACTGTAGAACTTCTGTGTGAAGCTCTCAACTGTACTGATTCAGCTGATCTTTCACAGCCTCAAAAGTACTCAACACTGAAGAGTTTTCCGTTCTCCAATGGACGAAATGATCAAACCCTGGTCACAGGAGAATGCTCAGAAGAAAATGCACAAGGCAAATCGAAATAGTCAAAAGTTATATGAGTTTCTATTGCCAGGAAATGCTTTATACCAATTGGCACGCATTTCAAGAAATGTACGGCCTTTGCAATCATTAAAATATTTTAATATTTTAATATAACCTTTTTCAATAGTTGCCATAAAATCTTTGAGCGCACTTTTCAATATTTTAAGTTATTAAAATATTAAAATCCCCTTTTTGACATTTCTTAAGTGATATAAAATATTATTAAAGTCAATGTGACTTTAATAAAAGGCGTATAAGTTAAATAATTAACTTAATCACTTAAAATTCCGTAATACACTCAAAACTCAGGATAATCTCGTGCCGTCAGAGGCTGTGAACTCTTGGAATGCCAACGCTCGCTGTGATCCAAACACTGTCCACTAAAAACACGAACAAACAAACTCCCCAAAAAGCATCACTGACCCTCTATCCAAACTGGCTAGCCCACAAGGGTCCAATAAAGGGCTAACAATCGCAAAACAAGATTACGCTGAAAAAGGGGACATTACAAATTGATAATGGCAAATAGAGAAGCTTTTGCATCCGGTTCAGCCTCAAGCTCTACCCCATCCGTGCCCCCACCATCATTTGTAGTCACTTGTCCTTCAGGAGATAGAGATCTTGCTTGAAAATATGCTTATCAAGGACCCAAACCTGGCTCATTTTTTTGCATTAAATGCGAAAAAGTATTAAGTGGAGGCATCAACAACGTCAAATACCACCTTGCAGGTGTCATTCATCGTGATGCTAAGCCTTGTCCTAACACCATAGAAGAAATAAAAAGACAAATGAATGCCATACTTGCAGCTGTAAAAGAAAAAAAATTGCAAAAAGAGAGGGAAAAAGTAGCAATGCAAGCAGCCATAGCTTCTTCTCAAGGTGCTCCAGTCAACCTTGAGTCGGATGATGATGTAGTTCAAGGCATAGTGGGCTCTCTTCGTGGTCAAGGTATGCGAAGGCTACCCACCACCACCACGAGTCCTTCATCTACCTCTAGTAGAGCACCAGGATCAACACCTACACGTATGCATGATTTTTTTGTGCCTAGAAAGACACTTAGAGCACAACCTTCCTTAGAGGCAATTGGGTGGAATAGGGAGGTGCATGAGCATGCAGACATTGCTTGTGCAAATTTTTGGTATTTCAACAACAACCCTTTCAATGTGGCAAGCTCTCCTTATTGGCACAATTTGGTTACCGCATTGATAGTTGTAGGAAAAAGGCTACAAGGTGCCTTCTCGCACAGACTTGAGTGGGAGGTTAGTTAAACTTAATTTACTTTTTTTGATAATTTTATGTTCTTTAATTTATAGCAATTTATGATGAATTTAAGCTATTTTTTTGTTTACAAATTAAAATTGTGTACTTAATTTCACTTTGTACTTGTAAGTTGCTTAATAATGCAATTGAAAGGGAAAGGGCAACTGTAGAAGAACAAAGAGAAGAATGGAAAAAATATGGCTGGACTATTTTTTGTGATGGGTGGACGGATGGTAAAAACCACACCATCATTAATGTTTTGGTAGCTTGCAAAAATGAGGTGTTCTTGAAATCAGTGAATGCCTCCAACATAGTAAAAAATGTAAAAAAATTGGTTCAAATGTTGGAGTAAGTTTGCATGGAGGTTGGGATTGAAAATGTGGTGCAAATCATAACTGACAATGCAGTAAGCAGGTAGAATCCTCCAAGATAAACATCACACAATTTTTCGGACACCTTGTGCCACACATGTCCTTGACCTTCTTTTGGAGGAAATAAGCGAAGTAGATTGGGTCACACCAATTGTAGAGGATGCAAGGAGGATCACTGAATTTATCTACAATCACCCTTGGGTTCTTCACTTGATGAGGGATCACAGCCAAGGGAAAGAGTTGGTGAGATTTGGTGTGACAAGGTTTGCAATGATTTTCATAACGTTGCTTGCATTCTTGGTTTATTGACAACTTTGAAACAAATGTTTGTGAGTCAAGCATAGCTAGACTCATCTTATTTAAAGAAGCCAAAAGGAGAGAGGGTTGCACGCATTGTCTTCAACAACATATTTGCACAAAGAGCTACAGAGATTGTGAAGGTAACTTCAAAACTTTGAATTTAAATTCAAATTGAATTTTTTTTTTAATGTCTTTCATTGTAAATTTGTAACTCTAATCTTTTTGCATTTTTATATTGTAGGTGTTCGAGCCCTTGGTTAGTTCTCCGCTTGGTAGATGGGCATAAAACCCCAATGTGGTATCTTTATGAGGCCATGGATAGGGCCAATGAGGCTATAGGAAATTATTATAAGAGTGACAACTTCAAATTTGATCCCATTTGGGTGATTATTGATAGGAGGTGGAACCATCAACTCCACCAACCCATCCATGTAGCAGGGTACTTTTGAACCCCCATTTCTCCCATTCAAGCACCTACTCAGATCCTATTGGAGAGGTTATGGAGGGCCTCACTACTTGCATTTAGAGGATGACAACCTAGCCTGAGGTGGCATACCGCATTGTTAATGAATTGCAAATTGGGGTGGAGGTGGCATACCTCGTGCCTTTATAAAGTCTGCTTTTATGTATAGTGAATCGCTGCCTTTATATGTTTATCACTGCAGCGTTTTAAATGAATCACTGCTTGGTATTTTGTCCTTATTATTAATTTGTCCTATTCTCCAGATCAGCGTCCTTTGTCTTATTCATGCGATCAGTTTAGTTATCCATCGGCTGACTCATACCATGTCACTTAATCTGCTGCCCTTAGCATAGGGCCATTGTCTTATTCAAACATCATTGCTGTCATCACCTATTTTATTTGAATATATATTTAATTTTTTTTATTTGTTAATGTTGCACTCAACTATATGCTTATACACTCCCTTTGAGGGTCTACATTCTTTACATTTAATTTGTGTCTGAGAAATCAAAACTTTTGGCATAAATTGGGTGTTGGACTTCTCTTTAGGACATAGCTGTTAGTGCCATTTGTGAAGTAAAAGTCTTATTATAAAGTAGACCTTGGTTAGCTCATAAGTTTTTTTAAAGTCTCAACATGGTTTTTCATAAGTGAGTTGAAAAAAATCCTTTGTAGTGAGACATACATATAATTGTATACATTATTTTGTTTGGTTAAAATAATAATTTGCTCTTTTATATATAGGGGGGCGCAATGTGGTTTGTTGATCTTACAGAACGTGTACATGGTCCATTGGGTGCTCTTTTTCCAATTTCTACAGCAGGAGTGTATTTACTTAATGTGCAGGTGAGCTCGCATTTATAGATCTCTCCTTTTGCTGTCAACATATATTATTAGTTTTGATGTTTTCTTTCTTACAATGCCTAGTCTGTTAAGTAGTTCCTGTAGGTAGAAAAAAATATTTAACACACAATTCAATCTACTTGCATGACAAACATTGCAGTATAGTCAATAAATAAAAAAGAAAAGGAAATGGCTCTCTTCTGCATTAAAAACATAATAATTTATAAAACTTATTCCATCGCTCTTTCATGTTGTGATCTCTCATAGCTATGTTAAGTATCCAAAGTATAGAATCTTGGGAGTCCCAGGGGTTGTGTGCAACAATTGGGGGACAGTTCACCCTGTTAAGGTACCTTTTATAACAAAAGTTAAATTAATGGTCCTAATTCATAATTTCTGTACACTGTAAACCCTTTTATTTATGACATTGCAACTTTTTACAAAAGCATGGTCTACATGTATCCCCCCAGTTAGACTAAATCATTGTCATCAGTGATTACTCTGGGTAGGATGCAGCTTATTTGGAGAGGCAAAGCTTTTATGAGATGTAGGTGGATACATAACAGAACAATTTCACTGTGAATTCAATGGAATCCGTAATTGTGCAAATTAAGATTTTTATCATTTTTCGTACAGCACACACTTTAGGTCTTAGGAATATATTTTCCAGCAATCCATTTTAACATTTAAGTTACTGCAGTAGAATTAGTTTGTGCTATTTGAATCTCATTTCAAATTCTATATAGTATTTTGTAAAATAAGGCAACTGATGCTATAAAATTGGGGGACAGAAATCCCATCACAGAAATCCCATCAGTTGCCAAGGATGAAATATGTAACAATACAGCCTTCTGTTAGGCATAAAGTAGTGTGCTCTGCTCTTAGTCAAACTGTTTGGAAGATCAACCTCTTGAAGGGGCCACACTTTCATTTCATACTTTGCATGCCATCTGCTATTACCCGTTTTAGATCCAAGATCTGCATTTTTCATCTATTCCATCACAAAATTTCTGTTCTGTTATCCTATTATTGATATTGTGTGAATCTGATGGTCATTCAATCACATTCCTTCTCATTTAGATGTTGGTATTTGATATTGTGTGAATTTGATGTGCATTCTATTACATTTATTCTCTTTGGTGAGGGTCTCCAAGCTGAATTCATCATATATGGTGTGGTTTCTTTTGCCTTTTCTCCTGCCACACTCATTAATGAGTTGGTATTTTCAGGTTTTGCTCAATCATTGGCCCAGCACATTATTCATCCTATTCATATGTCCTTGGATCTCTCTATCCTTGGCAACTATAGGACCATTATGACTGGGCATACATTTGCCAGGCTTTGTGCTAAGGTTTTGGACATGCAGCTGTTTGGCTACTTGGAAATGAATAATATCAGAGCTAGTGGGCAGACTGGCTTCAGGAGGGACTACTCAACTATTGACCATATCATTACACTTTGGGCTATTATTGAGGAGGCTTGTCATAGGTCTTCAAAAGTCTTTTGCTGTTTAGTTGACTTCAAAAAGGCCTTTCACTTGGTTTCCAGATATCTGATTTTCATGAAGTTGAGAGATATTGGGATCCCAAATTCTCCGATTATCACCACAGGAAGCTTTATGAGACAATTATTGGACAGTTTCATATATCTTATGATTTCTGAGTTTGTGAATAGTACCATTGGGTCAAGCAAGGATATCCTATCTCACTGACCCTATTCAACATTTGTATTGATGAGTAAGAGGAGTTTCTTCAATGGCATACCCATTTAGATATCCTTCTTTTTGTCGATGATGTCCTATCACACTTTTCCGATGGCTTACAGTGTCAACTTGATGCCCTTACTCATTTCTCCATATTCCAAATTTTCTATGAAGGAGAACTTCTAGATATCACATCCGTGTACACCTACTTGTGGGTCCAATTTTTTGGTCCATCCTTTAGCATCAAGTTTTCCTTTCACTTGTGCCTTTTCAAGGGGTATGTCTCTCTTTCTGTCTTGAAACGCTAGTGTTTTCAGGTCCATTTCCAGGAGATCCCAAGTTACTCCTTTTTGATATAGTCATCAATCCTATAGTTTTATAGAGTTCAGAGGTTTGGGGACCTAGCTTGTGGGCCGTTGACTAGGCTTATATTGAGATGGTATAGACTTTACTGCTGTAACACATGATTTGGTTTGAGTGGAAAGTTCCTTAACTGCTATTCCCTGAGACTATCTTCAGGCATACTTTCTACATCGATAGACAAAAGCCTTCTTGGTTTCCTGGTAGGCATAGAGGATGAAAACCCTCTTGCTCCTTGTGGCAGTTTCACCCATGAATTGCAGTTGTGCAGAGAAAATTGCAGCTCATTTCCAATTTCCAGTTTCCTATAGTATCACCACTACAGTACACAGTGCCACTACAACACTATTTTGCACCTGTGGATACAGTGCCCTATCATTGTGATAAGTATTTATAACAGTAGATTGTAACAGCATATGAGTTCTTGCATTTTTCTCAAATATAGTGCTGCTGTTTGATTCCGAATGTTGTTTCTAATATTATTCTCAATATTCAATGGTGATTTGTTAGTAGCAGATATGATACATTGCTGTTTGCATTAGTAAATTCAGACATTTCATAATGAGCAGAATTCTATATTAAATGATAAGTAACCAGCCTGCTGTTGTAATTACGTTGGGTAAATATCATGCTAATGGTCATATTCCAGAAGTTAATGACCTTTGCATAGATAGTAATTTCAAAATATTGCAGGGTTCTTAAAATACTAAAAAAGGGACATTACAAAAAGCCAAAAAATGGGGTTCTGATTTTTTTTCGAAGCATGCCTATTAGAGGGGTTATGTAAGATGCCTTTTGCACACCTAGGCATAGAGAGATACCTGAAACCAATGGATGTGTTGACGGACACCATTGGCCATGTGAAAAATCAGCAGCAGCCAACTCTGAGAATAATGCTTGGAGAGAAGACTTTGCTCAGAAGCATATCAATCTCATATCATGCTTACTGTGTGGAACTGTGTTTTGGATTAACTAGATTCAAAAATGCAAAGGGATGGCGAGACATCAGTAGCTTATTTTTTATTAAATTGAGCAGCAGATAAACATTGCTTATTAGTTTGACTAGCATCATCATTACATAAGTCAGTATATTCAGCTTTATTATGTTTAATAGTGACAGATTTACAATATTTTATGAGCTCCTGTGTGTTGGTGTTGATTGTAGCCATTGCTTATGATAGGCAGGTTTTAAAGCATATTTCTCTATGATGGACCTTCAGGCCTCTGCCAGGTTCGAGGAACAGGCTGGTTTTTGATGTGCATGCATCTTAACTTAATATAAATACAATTTGAGTCATAAAAATAAAAAAACATCTTTAGCATTTAAGGGGTGTGTGATTCAAGATATTTTCTTGAATATTTGATTTCGGATTATTTCTGTATCTTAGGGAATTGTTCTACGCTAGTTTTTCTTGTATCACAGACATTTGACATTTTTCTTGTGTTTGTTGTTTATGTTTCACTTTGTTCTAGCTATCATTTCGAGGGTTGAAAAATGTAAAGACTTCTGGATTATTGGATGTCATCAGAAAGGTAATCATTTCACCCTCCACTCTTTTTATGTACTATTCTTCTTCAATGGTTTTGATTCTTTAATGCATCTTATTTTCCACTTTAGTAAATGTTTACACATATGATCTCTTATTGTGAGGAATATGTTGTGCTCCTCTCAATTACTAAGCAAAAGAATATATGAGGTGCAAACTCTTTCCATGCTTCGAGATTGTCTATTTGTTCTCTATGACATGCGTCTATTTTCCTCAATATTTTTACTTCAGATCTGTTTTTATTGCAGTGGCACAAGACGTTTTTGCAATGTTTGACAGTTCCAGTCTTCATAATTGGATTCTATATGCCTCAAGTAAGAATTCAAATTTATCCTTCCCATCATTTCTATGTATTTTGTATGAAGATTTGTTGGTCTAATCCATATTATGTTCAAGTCACTATAAATTAGAGAACACATGCCTTGCAAGGAAAGGTAAAATGGTGCTGTTGTAGTCTAGTTGAGAGGAACAATAAATGATCGACACTCATAATTGCTAATCAAATATGTGCACTGCCATGTACACCTAATTAGAAGATTTTTTTTTCCAATTGGAACTATCCCCATTTTCACTAGTGTTCTACGAAGTTTTGGAATGGGGAGAGGGATGAATGCAAGGATGGGTTTCAGGGACAAGGGACTATACACCAGGGATGATTAAAAGAGGACCATTTTCACTAGGGACATTTACTTAAGAAGATGAAGGTGGGAATGTGGAAGAGGAATGTGACAACTAGGTCTAGTAACTTGAAGATGATGATTCGCAAGGGATAGAAGGCATTGGGAGGATTGAAGCAAAATATTTCTAGGTAACAATTGAGGTTAAACAATGTAAAGTAGGGGAACCCCTTCATCCTCTTATTGACCTAGCTGACCGATAGCCATTAGGTCATATGCACATCCAACAACACTTGGAGAGACATAGTGAGCAATTGAAGCTTGTGAGAGGAAGGCTGGTGATTTTTTGATGAAAAATTGTGAATCTATTTTAAGTTGAAGTAATTGGTTACATCAAGAACCTACTTCTTTCCATGTAGTGGAAGATTGTTAATGGGCAATAACCCAATTGTTGCCACCAACTAACCCACATTGGATCAAAGGTGATGGAACTTTGAGTGAATCCAAAGTCTCTATTTTCTCTTACTTCATTGTTAGAATAACTAAACGTTCTAGACTAGAGCCTAACAAACAGTTTCCAAACGAATATAACAAATTGCATTGAAGGGTCATAGAGACCACTAAGTGCTAACCAATCCCTTAACAACTCAGCCATCTTTAAAATTGAATGCATATGATGAGAGACTTCACCTAATGATATAAAATGTTTTTGTCGCCATTCACATGGCCATTTATCTATGATTTAAAATGTTGTAGTTGCAAGTTAAATCTGTTTTGTTCCATGTGATTGAAATATGCTAACCAATTTTTTCGATGTTTTAACACAACACAACTAGAGATAGATAACTGGATTAGCGTTAGCATCAAACTGAAAACTGAACTTGAATTGAATAACTACTCAACGTCAAGAATGTGCACTCAAGATCCCACTAAGGGCGAGGTGCTAACATATGACGGAGTGAAGAAAGTTGAAACTATAAACAGATAGGCGGATAACCAACCATGAGAAACATTTCCACACTACCACCAAACAGTGGGGGGAAAGAGAATACAATTTAAAGCACTTCGTCCGCTGCGGCGGGCATCCACAGAGTTGTGGGAATTCACCACTTTGAAGTGGGTATAAGAGAGTTACAAAACAGTTTGTCCACACTGGCGGTAAACCATCCAGGGGTAATTTAATGATAGAACAGGAAAGTAATTGCAGAACTAAAAAATTGGTTGGATTAGTAATGCTTAATCTCAACCTTACAAAGTAAACTCTGCAAATTACAAATTACATTGATAAGGAATGAACCTTAGATATTAGCATGAACTTTTACAATGATATAACTCTCAAAAACTGAAGTAAATGATCATAAACTGGAAGTTGTAACAATCTGATATAAAAATCAGAATTTTGGAAATTCAACCAGCAAACTGTGAAATCACAAAAATGCTCATAAGTTGATCAATTTACCTCCGAATGATATGAAATCAGTTGCAGATGTTTTCTAGAAGAGGGGCGCCCAAGATGCAAATCAGAAACCATCCAGAAAGATTCGCATTTATTTAGCACGCATCCCAATGCCCATCAAAATGGTACGGCCTCCTCAAGAAATCGATTTTGCAAGATAAAAATAAACACTTGGAATTAAATTCCAATACTTTGTGGAAAGTGGCGCCTTGAGTCAACAGATGGATTGCCAAAATACCCAGAACATATAAAAATTCACTCCAAAAGATATGAACAAAAATCAGATTCAGCTATGTAAAAACCAGGAAACCAGAACTGTAAAAAAACTCCAAAATCTTCAATCTTTGATGCTCAATCTGCTAGTCTGATGTTGAGAAGCAACAATGTAACCAACTAGGTGTTATATTGCAAACACGAAATTGGATAAAAGGCTAGGAGGTAGACTTCCTCGAAGCAATATGTCAATTGTCATTTCGACAGCATAACTTTAGCATAATTTTCATGGATGAAATGCTGGAGCAAAAGCCTTCAATAAATAAGAACTCACCAAACTCTTCAATTGCCTGAGAAGCAGCTCAAAAGACACAAGAGACCTTTCCAATTCCCAAAGACCAATCAACTTCTCAAGTGGCATCCCAAAAGCCTCCAATAATTTCACTTTAATTAATAATATAAAAGTGGCGTCCACTTTTGCTCAAGGAATAAAGTTCTTAATAAAATTAATAAAGCTCTTAATGAAGGCGTACCCTTCATGGCCCCACTTTAAAAACAACTTAAGTCATCTCCTCAGGCCAAGGGGGGGGGGTCAACAGTGAATTAAAACATAATGCCTTCAATTAAATATTTTTCACCAATTAAAGTTTTCTGAAGACCAAACCATAATAACAATAACTGCTTCAACTGCAAAGGACTAAGAATAGACAACTGCAACTGCCACAACAAGCATTTACTATAAATAGTAAATAACTTGAAATGCCACAAAACTCCAAGCCACGAAACCCTAATTTCACCTCATTCCAGTCTACGGGTTCTGGAATAGACTGATGAATTGCAATGCTGATCACTGATGAGAAGAGGACATTACAGTGATTGAGAGTCTCCTTCTCTTGTTGTCATTGGAGAAAGAGATAAAAGTGTACCTATTTGTTAATGTCATTTTTTGATTACAAAAAATAGGGTTTTGTGGTTTAAGATAACTGTTTATTTATTCAACCAACGTGGAACATAACCTACGCTCCGCCATTCTTTTTGGACTCTAGACACACAACTAATGAGGAAGACATTTGACATTGTAGTGAGAAACAAACTATTGATGATGGAAGAAAAACATAGATGTCTTGTGAAACTTTCAAGAAATAATTTTCTTACTAAGCAATTGGCCCATAGTTGTTCTAACTATAGAAGGTGTTTGTGTAGGGGCAACGGGGGGATGTCTTGTTCATAATTTGTAAGAGACCAGGTGTCTCTCAACCCAAACACTGTCTGAGTTTTTTGTTTGTTTTCTGTATTTTGATTTCTTTGTAGGTTTTGCATATAAAGGGAAAATGCGATTTTGAAAAGAAAATACAATAATATTTGTAAAATGCCAGAACGATCATGAATCTAGATCCTTTGCTCTGAGAACACTATCCTTATTCAAATCCAATCATTACAAAATGACAGGTAATACATGCAAAGTAAAGAGCAGCTGGAAATCAATTAAAAGAACCTAATTTTATTGCAGCCAGGCGCACAGATTGAAGAAGTCAAAATACATGATAATACAATCCTTTCCTTCAATCGAAATAATGCCAAACACCCTTGGATAGATAGGCCCCAAGTTTGGAGGAGTCAAAGACACAATAACCAAGGCGTTTTTCCTTCCTTGGTTTACACGCCAAACTGAAAGTACAGTACAGCTACAGCAGCAAATAAGAAATGCGGCTGAGAGATATAAGGAAACAAACAACTGGCAATGATCTGCAATTAGGTCGCCCCTGATGTCTAGTGGATAAACTCGTCTCAAGCCCTTCTGAAACTACCTCTGTAATCACAAATGCAACCTCTGGATGAAGTTACCCTGTTTGACAATCTTCAACTGATATTTCACAGTCTCAGTATGTCAGATCTTGAAGAGGGAACGTTCTTCAAAACCTGTTGATCTGCAGAAACCCTGGTTTCTCAAACCCCAATGCTCTCAGAGAGAAAAGATAACAAATTTGAATAATCAACATAAGAGTTCGATTTGCCCTTTGAAAGAATATATAGCCTTCTAAAAAAAAATCGACCTTCTCTCATAAAAATCCATTAAAATGCATTTAATAATATAAATTCGCCCTTTTTCAATACTTAGGCAAATATTTAATTAAATGGTGTCCCTTTTTATTTAATGAGTATTAAACTCATTAAATATTAAATTTTTCCCTCCCTTATAAGTATTAAAAATACTTTATAATTTGCCATTTAAATATTATTTTAATATTTCATTAAAATGACTTTATATTATAAAGTCAAATTAATTATTCCTTCATTTATTATTAAATGCTTCGAATAAACCTTGTTTGCTCAACCAATTATCAAACTGGGTTGATACTGAGCTGATCAACTAAATCAAGTGCCCTGCTAAAAATAGCAACTCCCGCCTGCCTGACTTACTATAAATAGTAAGTACCTCTAAATCGCTCTGAGTGTCTGTAGAAGCCCAAACCTGAATCAATTGCTGGAGTGATGTTCCCAACGCTGGATAACTGCCTCAAGTGATCCTCTAAACACTTATGCCAGCCTACGAGGATCTAAATAATAGGCTAACCTCTGACACAATGGTACTGCCTAGGAAGGGGACATTATAGTCCGCCCTCCCTGAAATTGCTTGTCCTCAAGCAATCTCAACTCTGGATGCTGTAAAATCTCCTCTGACTCCCTAGTAGCATCCTCAACCGGCAAGTCTCTCCACTTGATCAAATATTCTTTGATAACCCGCCTCCGAAGATGTCTCTCTTGAACATCGAGGATGGCCTCAGGCACTAGTATGAATTTCCCCTCGTCATCAAGGGTTGGTAGTACTGGAGAGGGAATCACATGCTGGCCCAATGCCTTCTTTAGGCGTGAGACATGAAATACGTTATGCACCCTGCTATCTGCCGGTAAATCCAACTCAATAGGAACCTCGCCCACTCGTTTGATAACACGGAAAGGACCATAGTAACGAGGTTTTAACTTCTCTACACCACTCTTCCGCAGAGTAGACTGACGATATGGCTGTAACATGAGATACACCATGCCACCCATTGCAAAAGAATGCTCAACCCTCTTTTGATCAACATACTGCTTCTGCTGATTCTGTGCCCACTGGATATTGTCTCTAAGGGACCTCAAAATGTCCTGCTGACTTTGCATCATATCTCCTGCGCTAGGCACTCTGCTATCACTAAATATCAAATCCAAAAGGTTGGGCGCCTCATACCCTTACAATGCCATGAAGGGCGTCATCTGTATAGTCATGTGGTGAGTAGAGTTATAACAATACTCACAGAGGTATATCCACCTCACCCAAGCTCTCTGCTGTCCAGCTATGTAATTGCGCAGATAACCTTCCACCCACTTATTGACAATTTCCATTTGTCCATCTGTCTGTGGATGGTAGCTGGTACTTGGTGTCAGTTCGGTCCCACAAAGTTTGGAAAACTCTTGCCAAAAGTTGCTCATGAACTGACTGTCTCTATCGTTGACTATAGTCCGAAGCAACCCATGTAGCCGAAACACCTCTCTGAAGAAAAGCTCTGCAGTCTGCGATGCTGTGAATGTAGTAGTGATCGAAAAGAAGTGCGCATATTTAGTCAGCCGATCGACAACTACGTAAATGCAATCTTTACCTTGGGCTTTCAGCAAACCCATGATAAAGTCCATCGATAAACACTCTCACTTCCTGTTAGGTATCGAAGTGGTTGAAGCAATCCAACAGGATATGTGTGTTCCTGCTTGTTCTGTTGGAAAACAGAACAATCTCGTACATACTGAAGAACATCAGTCTTTAGCCCTTTCCAAGTAAACCGTTCCCATACCAGCTTATATGTTTTAAAATAACCGGGATGGCCCGCCATAGGAAGATCATGAAAGGCTCTCAAAACTGTATCCCTCAACTCTGAATCAGGAACCAGAAAAATCCGCCCCTTGTAAATGATCAAGTCATTCACAACGGTGTACCTACTATCCTGCTCTGTCCCATCAACAATGCTAGAAGCCCATGGGTTCTTAGCATACTCTGTAATGATCCGATGCCTCCAATCCTCGGAAATCTGTGCCATAGCATTCAACTGACGTGTGCGAGACAAGGCGTCAACTACAACATTCTGCTTCCCCTTAATGAAGGTGATGTCAAAATCATATGACTACAGTTTGCTGACCCATTTTTGCTATCTCTCATTTAGGTCTCGCTGTCCAAGGAAGTGTTTCAGTCTATTGTGGTTTGTACGCACACTGAACTTGTTGCCCACCAAATACTGCCTGAATTTAGCCAAAGCATGCATAATGGCTAACATTTCCTTGTCATAAATGCTGTAAAACCTCTCAGGACCCCTAAGCTTCCTACTCTCAAAAGCAATAGGTTGTCTTTCCTGCATCAAAATGGCACCAATGCCGTCTCCAGAAGCATCACAGTACAAATCAAATGACTTCGTAAAATATGGTAATGCTAACACTGGACACGAAGTCATGATCACCTTAAACCTGTCAAAGCACTCCTGAGCTTGTGGTGACCAAGCAAAAGCCCCTTTCTTTGTCAAATCAGTAAGGGGTGCGGCGTGACGTGAGAACCCACTAACAAATCTCCTATAAAAAGCACACAACCCAATGAATCCTCTGAGCTGTGTAAGGTTCTCTGGTACAGACCACTCAACTATAGCTCAGACCTTCTCAGGGTCCATACTAACTCCCTTGGCACTGATGATGTGCCCCAGATACAACAACTCAGCCATGCCTAGCTCACACTTGGACTCCTTGGCATAAAATGATTCCTCTTCCAAGATACCCAAAACTGTATCCAAGTGAGCTAAATGCTCCTCCCATGACCTACTGTACACCAGGATGTCATCGAAGAAGACCAACACGAATCTTCGTAGATGAGAACTGAAGACCCTGTTCATGGTAGATTGAAAGGTAGCAGGTGCATTGGTTAAACCGAAAGGCATAACCAAGAACTCAAAGTGACCGCAATGGCATCTGAAGGCGGTTTTCTCTATATCCTGCTCCCTCATCTGGATCTGATGGTACCCAGATCTCAAGTCAATTTTCGTAAAGAAGATAGCACCGTGCAACTCATTAATCAACTCATCGATGCGGGTATCGAGTACCTGTTCTTAATTGTTTTCTTATTGAGTTGGCGGTAATCTATACACATCCGAAGTGATCCATCCTTTTTCTTCAGATGAAGCAAAAGGTGACTTGCTAGGTCTGATATGCCCCATAGCCAACAACTCGTTAATTGTTTTCTCTATCTCATCCTTGAGCCGTTTCGGATGCCTGTAAGGTGTAATCATAATGGGCTTTGCGCCCTCCTCCAACTCGATTATATGCTCAGTGTCTCTGTCTGGAGGTCTGCCAGGTGGAATGTCGCTAAACACTTTAGAGTGTTTAGTCCTCAGTATCTGAATGTCTGGATGGTATTCTCCCTTCTGCTGCTCCTGCTGTGCTGGCAATAACATACACTCCGCAACCCAATCAACCATATCGTGATGAATGAGTCTCTCCATCCGCCTGTACGATACCATCCTCAGATTACTATCTCTGATGGCCTTGATGACATGAGGTTTTTCCATTTACCTTGAACTTCATCTCCATGTCCCGTAGATTGAGTGTGAACTCACCCAAATTGTGAAGCCATGCCATCCCTAACACCACATCCGTTTCTCCCATATTAAAAACATAGAATTCAGTCTTGAACTCATAGTTGTTCAGCCGCATTGGAAGATCTGTTATTTTTCTATCACATTTGAGGGTGTACCCATCAGCCACCTTGACTCGAATACCCTCAAACTCTTCTGTCTGTATACCTCGTCTCTCTACCAACCGTGCATCTATGAAATTATGAGTAGCACCAGTGTTGAGTATCGTGATTACCTTTTGACCTGCTAGGAGCCCACGAAGTCTAAAAGATCCATCTCTCTGAAGACTAGTCAAATGTGCCTCCTGTAGCTTCCTTCCTCCTTCATTTTCACCGTCAT
Organism: Sequoia sempervirens; assembly: GCA_007258455.2. Classification (NCBI taxonomy): domain Eukaryota; kingdom Viridiplantae; phylum Streptophyta; class Pinopsida; order Cupressales; family Cupressaceae; genus Sequoia; species Sequoia sempervirens. Next base: position 155,762,376 of record VDFB02000363.1, on the reverse strand, counting down.
TTTCAGACCTTTCATCATTTGAATGCTCTGAATCAACTTGCTGGTCTGACAGATCAGATTGCTATTCTCCCTCATAAAACCACTCTATCTGGTTATTTTTTACCTTGGGACGAAGAGGGCAGAGATGTTTATCATCATAGGGCGCCTTGCACCAAAAACATAATTTTTTCTTCCATAAATCATTTAATGTTTGTCTGTCAAATGGTGGTGCATTCTGTCTCTTAGGATCAGGTGGATCCCTCTTCCTGTCAAATAGCCTATTCCTGTCAAAAGACCTATTAGGCCTCGTGTAGGGTGTCGAGCTTGAAGTGAACTTGCTGCGAGGTGCTGCAAGCTCCATACTGCGTGCCTTCCTCATGGCCTCCTGAAGGGTAGGAGGATCAAATGCCTTGACCCAACCTCTCATAGGCTCCATCAAATCCTCGACGAAGAGAATAACAAGTCTCCTCTCTGAAATGCCCGTCACCATGACTGCAACCCTATGAAATTCACCGAAATAAGCATCCAAACTACCTGTCTGTCTAAGCTGAGCTAGGTCCTTGAAGTAGAGTTCTGGATCCTTCTTGTCGAAACGCTCTATGAGCCTGCTGGTGAACTCCTGGTAAGTAGTGACTGCATGATGGCCAAGCGTGTACATGCCATGATGCCACCAATCATGCGCCAACCCATCAAGATGCAATGTAGCAAACTTAATGGCCTCGTCCTCCTACATAGGTCTTAGTGATAGGTAATTGTCCAACTTTTGGACCTAAGACCTCATTGAACGCTTATCAGACCCATCAAAGTATGGCAAGGTGATCTTGCTAACTGCATACTGTAAATCCCTGTTCACCTGTGGCTATGGCTGTTGGTACTGAGGAGCTCTGCGGTCAAATCTACCTCCCCCTCTAGGTTTATGCACATCCATAAACTCATGAAAAGTCAAAGCCTGCCTGATCTCAGGTGCTAAAGACAAATACTCACCATGAAATCTAGTCACATCTGCCACTGACATGCCATTGTGTGGCTGAAACTCCTGATGATGACCTTGCTGCTCTGCCTTCGGAGTCGAAGGTGGGGTCTCTCTAGATATGAATGTAGGTTGTCCAGGCCTACGCTCATGATAGATAGGTGATGACTGTCGCGGTGCTGATACCAAGGGCTGGTCCACGCCTGCAGTTCTGCTCGTCTGCCTTATCTGAATATAGTGCGGCTGGGATGGGGTATACTGTCTCATAGTGCCCATCAACTGGGACACCATGTCCATCATATTGTCGTGCCTGCGCCTAAACTCCTCATCAGTAATATCACCTTTTGCATGCGCTTTCCCTGAGTCCCTATGTGTCTCTGCAGGGATTTTCCGATCTGCCATCAGTGTTGTGACACTGTTCTCACTGCTATTGGAGCTGGATTTGTGAATACCCAAGACCCCTGATATCGTCTCACCTTCAGGGATAGGTGGACCTGTCCAATCCTCGACTTTGCCTGTTCCTATACCCTTAATGTAGGGAATGATATCTCTGGACATGAAAAAGCATTGAAAAAGCACACCTTTTACTAAAAAAGCAACTGAAAAAGCACAGGATGGCAGGAAAACTATGCTCTGATACCACTGTAAGAGACCACGTGTCTCAACTCGAACACTGTCTTAGAATACTGAGTTTTTTGTTTGTTTTCTGTATTTTGATTTTTTTGTAGGTTTTGCATATAAAGGGAAAATGTGATTTTGAAAAGAAAATACAATAATATTTGTAAAATGCTAGAACAATCATGAATCTAGATCCTTTGCTTTGAGAAGACTATCCTTATTCAAATCCAATCATTACAAAATGACAAATAATACATGCAAAGTAAAAAGCAGCTGGAAATCAATTAAAATGTAATGTCCCCTTCTCATCAATAATTTGTTCTGTCACTCATCAGCCTATTCCAGAAGCCTGTAGGCTTGTTTGAGGTAAAATTAGGGTTTCCAGTTCTGAGGTTCTTTGGCATTTCTGAGTTTACTATTTATAGTAAATTCTATTTTAAGCAGTATGGAGTTTGTCAGCTTTCAGTACATCATTTCCAGTTGGAGCAATTATTTGCAATTCATGTCTGGCTTCTTAAGGCATTTTTATGATGAATAAAGGCATTGAGGTTATAATTTGTAGTTGACCCCCTTGGCCTAGGAGAACAACTTTAAGTTGTGTTTAAAAGAGGGTCTTGGAAGGGTGACGACTTCATGAGGTGATTTATTATTTATTGATAAAAACATAATGCCTTGGAATAAGTGGACGCCTCTTTTAAAAGAGATACTTTTAAAATAAAGTGAAATTCATAATATGCAAAAAGGGACGCCATCTTGAGGAGTTAATTGTTTTTTGGAAATTTGAAAAGACTCCTATGTACTTTGGTGTGCTTTCTCAAGAATTTGAAGAGTTTTGTGAGCTTCTATTTAATGAAGGATTTTGCTCCAGCCTTGCATCCATTCATGTTATCATACTGTTATGCTGTCGGAATGACAATTGAAACCTTGCTTCGAGGATGTTACCTCCTAGCCATTAACCAATTTCGTGTTTGAAATACAACACCTAGTTGGACTTTGCTGCTTCTCATCCAAACTAGCAGATTTGTGCTCAACAGTTGAAGTTTTTATGAGATTTCCAATTTTTTGAAGTTGCTGATGCATCTACAGCTGAAGGAGGTTTTTGCTTACAGCTCTTGGAGCGAATTTATTTTGCTTGTGGGTATTTTACCTATCCATTTCTACACCCAAGGCGCCCCCTTCCACCAATTTGCAGATTTTATTTTGGTGTCTTTGATTTTTAAAGACAAAATCGCCCTTTCTCTAGGCCGTACCATTCTGGGCTGTGAGAACTATGCATAGGGAAATAAATGAGGACCTTTGTTCGCTGTTTCTCCATCAGAACTTGGGCGCCTATCCTCTAGCAACTCTTTGGGCTTCGTTTCACGTGATTCGGAGGTAATTTGTTGAAGTTATGAACAATTTATTGATTACACAGTTGCTGATCAGAAATTCCAGAGTTCAGATTTTTATATCAGATTCATATGTTTTCTGTTTTGATCATAATTCTATCATTGGAAGAGTAAAGGAACATCATTAGAATTCATTCTTCTCTTCTAGTCTTATTTCTTTGTCATTGTAATACATGTTTTTGCAGTCTTTTGAATTGTAAAGTTTTGATTAGTAGTACTAATCCAACCTATGTTATTGTTGCAACTACTTGTTTATTTTCCTATTAATTACCCTTGGACAGTTTACCGCCAGTGCGGAGAAAGAACTTGTTATATCATTGTACCCACTCTCAAGTGGTGAATCCCCACTATTCTGTGGATGCCCGCCGCAGCGGATGAATTAGATTGTTGTAGCTTCATGGCTGGTTATCCGCCTACTAGTTTCAATTTTAAGTAATCACTCCATCATATGTTAGCACCTCGCCCTTAGTGGGATCTTGAGTGCACATTCTTGACGTTGAGTAGTTTCTTTCAAGTACTGTTCTTTAATTTCTCCGCCATATGACAACACCTTTCCATCATTTGGATTGAGTGTGCATTCTTGGCGTCGAGTTCCTTTAAGCTTGGTTTTCAGTTTGATGCTAACGCTAATCCAGTTGGCTATTGCTGGTTTATGTTGTGTAATTTCTTCGAAAAAATTGGTTAGCATATTTCATAAAAGAACCTGATTTTATTGCAGCCAGGCGCACAGATTGAAGAAGTCAAAATACATGATAATACAATCCTTTCCTTCAATCGAAATAATGCCAAACACCCCTGGATAGATAGGCGCCAAGTCTGGAGGAGTCAAAGACACAATAACCAAGGCGCTTTTCCTTGGTTTATACGCCAAACTGAAAGTACAGTACGGCTACAACAGGAAATAAGTACGGCTGAGAGATATAAAGAAACAAACAACTGGCAATGATTTGCAATTAGGTCGCCCCTGATGTCTGGTGGATAAACTCGTCTCAAGCCCTTTTGAAACTACCTCTGTAATCACAAATGCAACCTCTACATGAAGTTACCTTGTTGACAATCTTCAACTAATATTTCATAGTCTCAGTATGTCAGATCTTGAAGAGGGAATGTTCCTCAAAACCTGTTGATCTGCAGAAACCCTGGTTTCTCAAACCCCAATGCTCTCAAAGAGAAAAGATAACAAATTCGAATAATCAACATAAGAGTTCGATTTTCCCTTTGAAAGAATATATAGCCTTCTCAAAAAAAATCGACCTTCTCTCATAAAAATCCATTAAAATGCATTTAATAATATAAATTCGCCCTTTTTCAATACTTAGGCAAATATTTAATTAAATGGCGTGCCTTTTTATTTAATGAGTATTAAACTTATTAAATATTAAATTTTTCCCTTATAAGTATTAAAAATACTTTATAATTTGCCATTTAAATATTAACTTTAATATTTCATTAAAATGACTTTATATTATAAAGTCAAATTAATTATTCCTTCATTTATTATTAAATGCTTCGAAAAAACCCTGTTTGCTCAACCAATTATTAAACCGGGTCGATATTGAGCTGATCAGCTAAATCAAGTGGCCTGCTAAAAATAGCAACTCCCGCCTGCCTGACTTACTATAAATAGTAAGTACCTTTAAATCGCTCTGTGAGTGTTTGTAGAAGCCCAAACCTGAATCAATTGCTGGAGTGATGTTCCCAACGCTGGATAACTGCCTCAAGTGATCCTCTAACACTTATGCCAGCCTACGAGGATCTAAATAATAGGCTAACCTCTGACACAATGGTACTGCCTAGGAAGGGGACATTACATAATTGCATCCTAGTGATGTCCTTGTCCTAGAAAAAATGAGATTTTAGTTAGGGAACATGCCCCTATGGAACTCTAATTTTCACAAAGTGGGTTTTTGCCTTTGGCTTAGAGGCCATTGCTGAGGGTTATTATATTGGTCAATGTTACCCACTTGCATTCGACCGCTCTATCATGATGTCATAAATTTAGCCATCAAGTATATCCAAATATCAATCCTATCAAGAATTGAACTTGGGTCATTTGTATTAGAAGCATTCTAACTCACCACTAGGCTATAAACATATTATGTTCTTTGTAGCTAGTGTACTTAAAACCTTTTATAATTTGTTAGTACTTATTAGGCTGACTTATTTTGTTAGTTCATTGTTAGCTTTGGGTAGTATGTTAGTGATAGTATAAGTGATTACAAATGGTTGTGGTCTAACTAACAACATTTGGGCCATCTAAATGGAATCACCATAGTCAGGGTAGGGTTTTAATTTGCGGATTTGTCCTTGTTGATCTATATTCATTGTAATTAAGCACTATCTGCAATAAAGCATATATTTGTTGATGAATGCTAGTTCACCCACTTTATTTAAGTATAAAGGATGAAAAATGCATTAAGAGTTGCTTTTACAATTTGCTTCTTCATTCATGAGCTTTGGAACAAAGATTATAACTTATTTCCTCCTACATAGAGGAGGGGTTTTGAAGTGTTACCTATTTTTTTAAACAAAAGATAATTATTAATATTTACAAAATATTGCAAAAACCCTTAGTGGTGTGAGCATTTTAATTTGACTCTTTTGAGACAACACAAAATGGAATAGTGTATGAGGTTGAACTTCTCTTCAAATTTCAAGGGGAAGCCCCTCAAAAAACTAATCTAATCCTAGACTTTAAAGTTATAGACAAAATAGATAGTTATTAATGCTTCACAATATTCTTTGGGGTATTATACTTTGACAAAATAACTAGAATAAATCTCCCCTCTTTTTTTGTCTTGGGAATGAGCACAAGACCTAAATGTTTCTTTCCCACAAATGAGATTTTATAAGTTTATATGATATAACGACAACAATTGAACTTAACAACCACACATCTGGTCATTAGCTAAACACAAAAACCAATAAATAAAAGGAATAATGACTTTGAAAAACAACAGTGTACAACACAAGGATGAAACAACTAGGTTACACATAGAGGTGCAACTTAGGTAAATAGTATTGTTAGCATTTTAATTTGCACCTTTTAGTGCAACACAAAATAAAACATACGAAAATAAAATTTAACGTACTATGAACAATATGTACTTGAAATTTACATTCTTTACTATCTGTTTCTAGGGATTTCATGTTCAAGTTGAATAAACTTTAAAATGTATATCATTTTGGGCTTTCCGAGTGTAAAAAGATGAGACACTCAACACAAAGGATTTCATTTATGTTGGTGAACCTAGTACAAGACATGTATGGATTTGGGGTTTGGGTACATTCTTCACGACATATTTTTCCCCTTGGGTATCAATATGGGTATAGTTTTGTATATATATATATATCTAAAATTCAAAAAATATAAAAATGGTAATACTTAGTTGTCAATAAAAAAAATATTGAAATGCTTAATAATTTGCAAAAATGAAAATAATGCAAAATGAAAATAATCTTAAATTCAAAATATGGTAATGTAGTGATTTGTCGAAATGTTAATACAAAACTGAAAATTACACTCAATATTCAACAATTTTCATATTGCTCTTCCTTGATACAATCAAAGTCAATGTTTACTTCAATTTCATTTGAACCACAACTAGCTGCAATGCCACTCCCACTAGCCATGTCAATGAGATCTCTTATGTGACAAGAGGTGCAAGTTGGTTTGCACAAAGACCAAATGCTTAGATTTTTTTGCATGCAAAGAAGCACTTGCAACTTGTTGAATTTGTCTACAACATTTACAATTACAAAACAAAACTTATAATATGTAGTAGTGAAAGAAAAATTAGAAAGTTAGAAAACAAAAAAAATGAATACTTGAGAGAGAATTTTTATTGTAAGAGGCTACAAGTAAATAGAGCCTTGGCCATGTATGTAACATTAGTTATGAGAGTCTCTCTTGTACTTGTCTTGAAGAGTACAAGCATAATGATTCTTTGAAGATATGAAGTGGCCACACTCACTCAAGACAACATTATGTATATCTACATTTGGAATATTCTTTTAAATGCAGTCTTATACCCAACTACAATCTCTTCAACTCTATATTGTCCCACCCTCCTTGGAAAAAATGTATCTTTGAGTTGTATTGTTTTAGAGACAAAGAAAATGCTTGGAGAGGCAAGGGTGTGGTCATGTTCCAATGGTCAACAATGATTTTTTGCACCCTTTTGAAAAATGAGTCATACTCTTGGCTTATATTATGGTCTTTATGTTGATGATACATTGTAGCGGCAGGAGATTCTTTCTCTCATCAAATAATTAAATATAAATTTAATGAGGCCGACTATTGTGAGAAAGCGTCTGATTTCAAAGAGATGCGTTGGTTTATGAAGAGGCTGACTTATGATAAAAAGTCGTCTTGCTTGAAGAAGAACTAAATCACCTGGTATATATAGAAGGTGCTGCCCTCTCCTAAATGATCATTTTCATCATTATTCAAGTGTGTTTGCATATCAGCAAGAGCTCAATTCATATATATAGCAGATTGATATATTGTTCAAGGAAATATGAGAAGAAGTTCGATATCCTTCATTGGTTGTGTATTTGCATCATGTGTGGTGCCATTGTCATTACATCATATCGGCCTTGTGATTGGCCATATTGTAAAGCTTATTGCTGCTCAATTTTAATATATAAGAGAGATATTTTGGTTGGGTTTTTCTCCCTCGAGGGGAGGGTTTTCCCAGGATATATGCTGTGTTCTATTATTCATGTGCTGTTCATTATTTTGTGTTTTCTGCTTATTCATTTCTGATCTAAACACTAGCATGGTATTAGAGTGGTGTTGATGTGATTTTTGTGACCGCACCAATCAGTAGAACAAAGTATCCATAGGCTACTCCATTCTCTCTTGATCAAAGTATTCCGTACGCTAAGATTGCGAGAGAGATCGTACGTTCAACTCCAAGGTTCGGATAATGCGATGGAATACCCTTAGTTGGTTCGTTGTGATTTGCTGTTTTCACGAGGGGACTTACACAATTGTTTAGGAGTTTGCAGCTAACAGCAGGTTAATGATGAAAGGGGATTTTCGTGCAATATGGATGATTTGGCAATGAGGTACGTGTTTCCTATACTAATCAGAAATGTATTGAATTGAAATGAGTGCAGGTTTGAGAAAGTCTAAGCTCTAGTGGGACGTGGGCTCAATTTCAGTAGACTTCAACCAGACTTTGCTTCGCCTCGCGTTGGACAACCTCTACAAAGCCGATGCAATCTTCAAGGTAGTAGCAAGAAGTTTTCAAGTCATGATTTAGCATAAAGGCACCATCAAGATGATGCATGCCAAGATGTGAATTATAACCGAAGTTAAGCTTATAAAGTTTTCCAGTTGACCACACAAGGCAAACTTGCCATCAGCAAGCTGCTAGTGGTATGGATTAAAATGAAGCTGCCTTGATCAAACACCACAATCCACAATTAACATCTACTTGCATGAAAATGAAAATTACTCTAATCTAAGCTACTTGAAGTAGAAGGGGTGAAGAAATCTTGCTAGCTGCTCATAACAAAAGACGAAATCACCATCAATGAAAGCTCTTTTTATTATGATAGTTTTCACAACAATTTTTTACAAAGTTCTCAAGGGAAAACTTTCCTCCTTCAAACTATGCTATGCTAGCAAACTATGCTAAGCTATCGCAACTATACTATAATCTCATTGCTCTATTCTCTGATCTAATGATGTACAAAAGAAGGGGGGATGCCCCTTTTTATAGATGGCCCAGTCCAATGGACGACTCAGATTACAATCAAATGGAGGGCTCAGATCAAGCCACATCAGTCCTAACCTTAAAAGTTGTCAGAATTAGGAGTGGTACAATAAATGATCCAGAAGATTCCCACTCACTCCCAAAATAGTAAAGGCAATCAATGCCCACTATCAATCATCTAGAAGGTCATCATCCAGAAAGGCATTTCCGTTCTCCTTCTCTTTGGTTACAAAATCAATGAATCTGGTCATCACGGCCTCAACTTCCTGAACTGAGATAGGCGGGATATGATCAAGCTGAAACTCCAACACTGTAACTGCTTGCCCATGTTGTGTGCAAGATTTTCTCCAAGCAACTAGAGCATCCTGAGTATTTTGAATAAT